>CM061223.1:35089703-35457203 GCA_030844895.1 Ambrosia x helenae | reverse complement strand
CACCACAGCAGCAGTACCCCCGTCATATTTGTGATGACCTCACTCCTGCTGCGCGTTTCGTGGCAGAGGACATGGATCGCCGCATCGGTGAGCTCCGGGAGGTTCAGGAGTGGACGGTCGACGCGATGCAGGCGATGGCGAGGCATTGGCAGGTAGAGTTACGCCCACCACCACACCGTGGACCAGCACAGGGGGCCCCACCACCACCGCCGCAGTAGACTCTTTTTACTTGTATTTTTTTTATGATGTGTATGGACAAACTTATTACCCTTATTATTATTATGCATTTTGATCGTTTGTTTATATATATATGTTGTGTGTTTTGAATGTTTAATTGTCTAATAAATACTAAACCCATAAATAATAAACGAACTAAAACCAAATTATAAATTGCAAGCCAGTAAAACCAATGAGATCCAAACAGTAAACATTCGATTATAAACGTTAAAAGATCACTCAACCCTTTCAATCCCAAACCAAATAAAAATTACATGTTATGAACCAAAACGACGCCACGTTGACCATCAACCACCATATTCGTATCAAAATTCGCGAATTCGTTCAATCTTTCTTCGACGAGGTGTTCTCCGTGAATAATTTATCCAGTCACAGTGACAATCGAACACTTTATTAATAGGTTAAAGTTGGGATTACTTGATTAATTATAGTTTGATTAGGGTTATTACGTTGTTTTTTAAATTTTTAAAAATTACAATAGATAAAGACCTAAATCAATAAAAAAAGATTTAAAAAAAAAACACGGGTTATTTCGGTGTTTTTAAAATTTTTAAATTTAAAAAAATTACAATAGATAAAGACCCTAAATAGATAAAAAAGTTAAAAACAAAAAAAAAAAAACACTTCAAAAAAAAAAACACTTCAAAACAAACAAAAAAAAACAAAAAAAATCCAAACCAAAACCTTCCCAACATCAAAATGTCCAGATTCATCCCCCCTGTTGCCAAGTGCCTCGCTTTGACCAAAGCGAGGCGCTTGGCCCCTTTTTTTTCAAACTCCCATGCAACCTCGTACTGATTTGTAATTAATGTGGCCGAAGCGCCTCGCTTTGGCCTAAGCGAGGCGCTTCGAAGGGGGGTTAAAATAGAAGTTGAGGGAGTGCCAATAGACAGACCCTTGAATAACTAAACTTTAATCATCTGTAAAATCATTTTCAATCATTGATTTGTATAAAATTTATTCATATTCTAATTATTTAAATAAAAGTACAAGAATAAACCTACAATATAAAAATAAAACATATACTACAATATTAAAAAACAAAATGGTTTAAGTGTTACAAACTCCCATGCAGACCCTTGAATAACTAAACTTTAATCATCTGTAAAATCATTTTCAATCATTGATTTGTATAAAATTTATTCATATTCTAATTATTTAAATAAAAGTACAACAATAAACCTACAATATAAAAATAAAACATATACTACAATATTTAAAAAACAAAATGGTTTAAGTGTTACCCACTAACAATCGTCATTGAAGTCCAGGGCAATTAACCCATAAATAGTTGTGAAATTGGATTTAAATGCTTCAAATTATTACTCGTTACTTGATATCACTTTTAACTATCATTTTGACTACTAATACTGAGTAATACTCCTAACGTTAGGTTATGTATAGTAGAGGGGCGTTATAGGGCGTTATGGGGATTAAAATATTATAAAGTAATAGAAAGGGGGTTATGGGGCGTTATGAAAAAAGAGGGTGTAGTAGGAAGGGGCGTTATGGGGCTTTATAAATGATTGGGTAATTATTGTTTTTTATTTATTTTTATTATTATTATTATATAACCCACACACACAAAGAAAAACTCATCTTCACAAACCCATACACACTCCTTCCCATACAAACACTCAGACTACCCCACCAAGAAATTCACAATTTGGCCCTGAACTCGATCTTCTTCTTCATCATCAACACTTCCACCACCATTAAACCATCACAGCCGCTACTGTAACACCCCAACCGATGGCGGAAACATCGGGATGTCACGTATTGACGATTGTTCAGTAGCTTATGGTAAATAATAAATTTCATTAATTGATTACATAATTTACATACAATTGTTCTAAAAGAATTTGTACATCAAAATGAAAAATACTAGATACACATCTTCAAGCATTAACTCTAATCTTCAAGCAAGCTATATCCTGAAACATGTTAAGTTTGAAAATATTTTGGGTCAACAAAAGTTGGTGAGAATTACATAGGTTTGAATGTTGAATAAAATTTGTACAATTCGAGTGTCATGGCAAGTCTAGTCCATATGTGAAAACAATACTACCCGGTAAATCGTGTGCATAATCAAACCTTGTGACTAGAATATTGTGGCCCATCCCATACGCATATGGTTCACTCGTTTATGTTGCGATAACAATCACCCACGCTACCTATGTAGGAGGTAACGTATCCAGGTGGGGTTGTCAGTCCAATAGTCCAATAATTGTGCTTACCATCGTAATGTTTAAGACATAATGCAACATAGAATAACACATAGACACTTATGTTGAATTGTAAATTGATGTTGTAACATGTTTCACCCCAAAATAGTGAAATGGAAAAAAAGGGGCTATGTAAACTCACCTTAGGTGCATAATGAGTTCGTGCGTTTTATTGAGCGTGCAAACACTTAGTAATAATGCCTTGGAAAACTCGAAACTAGCTAGAGGAGATAATGACGGATGAAAACTTTAGTATATGGGAGATGGGATAATAATGTTTTTTTTTTTTTTTTGAATGGTATAAAGAGTTGAATGGTAGGCTAGTGTATTTATAGTGTAAAATTTGGAGTTGTAATTAGGGACTACTTTGACTAGGCTAGAATTTAGGAACAACTTTGACTTGACTAGAAGACCATATTTACTAACACTTTGACTTGACTAGGAGACCATATTTACTAACACTTTGACTTTGACTTGACTAAGAGACTACGTTTGACTTTTCAGGTTTGACTAAGGGACCTTGAAAGGGTTTAAGTTTAATTGGTTTTAATTAACACCACAAAACACCAAATGGTGTAGTGGTTTGTGTGGTGTGGTTAAGGTTTAGCCCGCCAGGGACTCGGGTTCGAATCCTGGCTCAGGCAAACATTTATTTAACGTTTTTAAATCAGAATTTTTAATAAAATACAATTTAATATTGATTATAAGTCATTATTTAAACAAAAAAAAATTAATAAAATGGATGGGAAAGATAATGTAAACATGAATCGGATGAATAAACGAGGGAGTTCTATATATATAAAAAAAATTGTGTGATGTTACAACTACCGTCACAACCATCACAGGCACCACCGTCACAACCATCACAGCCACCGTCTTCATCATCAACATCATCATCATCTTCATCATCAACATCTTCATCTTCTTCTTCATAATAATAATAACAACAACAACAATAATAATAATAATAAAGAAGGTCAGCCCACAACGCCCGTTGGACTTACAACGTCCAACCCCAAAACGCCGCCATAGCGCCCCGGGGGGGCGGTGTTCCCCGGCGCTATGGTGGCATAACCCTCCCCCACAACGCCCCACTACGGATGAACTTATAATGTTTGTTATGTCAACCCTAGAATAGGATGCAAACACTTCATCATCATCATCATCATCATTAGGACTTGACCCTGATTTCAAAATGAGAGAGACATAACAAACAAAGTGGAAAGTTAGGGGTATTGGTAGTCAAAGTGATAATTGGAAGTAATATCGGCCAACGAACAATAATTTGGAATATTTAAATCCAATTTCCTTAAATAGTTTGTCAAGTCTGCATAAAGATTATTGTGCGTATCGTGATGACGCAATTTCATAAGGATAACCACTCTTTCTTCCGTGTTTAATGTTGACGACGACAATCCTATGTCATTTGCATCATAATATTGACAAATCGGTTAACCCGAGTCCTCCAAAAATCATGTTATGTAAAATAATACAAAGATACATAACATTTTTTTTTAATGTTTCTTTATCCCAAATTCTAGTAGCTTGGGTAATTATACCCCAGCTTTTCTTCAAAATCCCGAACGTTCATCCAATATCTTTTCCTTGCAGATTCTTCGTGAAATATACTTGTTTGTTATCAAGTTGACTTGAGTTAGAGATGAACAAAAAACCCGGTTCGGGAACCGAAACCAGTAAAACCGACCTGAACCAAGACCATACCTAAAAAATCCCAACCAAAAACCGGGCTAAAACTGACGCTAAAATCAAAACCGATATCGGTACACAAACTGGAACTGAACCGAAGTTGATTTAAGAAAAAAAAATCAACTATGGCCACAGACAAATAAAATTATGTTATTTTTATATTAAAAATACAATTTTCTTGTTTAAAAAAATTTTAAAGTTAATAAAAGTTAAATTTTATTTAGTTTATATGATTTAATGAAAGTGCGTACATGAACCGTATTGAAACCGAAACTGAAATCGGGTAAAAAAACAATTTTGGCAACCAAACCAAGACGGAACCGAACCAATCAAAGTCAAAATCTGTTCTAAACCGGGACCAGTTCGTGAAAAAAATTATTTGTTCACCTCTAACTTGAGTATCCTTTCGCAATTACGGACCACTCTGGATAAATACCATCCGTAAGATAATACCGTAATCATACTTCATCATTGGCATACCATGAAGTCCACGGTGCAACTCCGTTTATAAAGTCGTCAAATAGAGATGATTGTTCTGTAACATTGATATCATTTATCGCATCAGCTATACCATTACACCAATCTATGCATGTCAAATCTGAAGATCATATGACGTCACTGTTTCTAATATCAAGGTTGGGCCATCTATACCACCACCAAGGGCGAAGGTATATAAGGGCCAGGGGTGGCCCTGGCCCCCCCTGTTTTTTGGCGCAGTATTGGAAATTTACGATTTTCATAGGTAAATTGAATCTGGGTTGAGTCCGGCCCCCGCCGATTTGCCACTACCGATCAAAAAAAATTGAGTCCGGCCCCCTCCGATTTAAGAACCAAGCTTCGCCACTGACCACCACGATGATATGCTCCTAGCCAACCGCTTGAACATGCCGCACAACCCCAATTTATACCATCAAACCTACCAAACCTCTCAAGAAATCAGTATATTTGTTCATGGCTTGAAATATCATTTGGATGTCAGTGACAAAATGGGTAAGTTGGGTGGATTTGGTTGTTGGGTCAGGATGGGTTTGGGTTAGGATGGGTATGGGTCAAGATGGGTAGATTAAAAAAATGGGTTAGGATGGGTTGGGTCAGGATGGGTTTGGGTATGGATGGGTTTGGGTATGGATGGTTTGGATTAAGATAGGTTCACATTAAAATAAATTAAAATTTTTAAAAAAAATTAAAATAACAATAAAAAATTTAAAAAGTAAATAAAATTAAAAAAAAAAACAAAAATAAACTTAAATATAAAATTTTAGGGGATCTGAAGTATTTCATTTTGAACCGAACCGGTTCGACCCTATCGAGCTGGATAACAACCCGGACCGTTACGACACGGCCAGGCCGGGTAGCGACCAGAACTGTTTCGACCTGACCCGTCCCGTAACGACCCGGACCGTTTCGACCCGGCCGTTTCAACCTGACCCGGCCAGGTCCGGTAGCGACCCGGATCGTTTCAATCCGGTCGGGCCCGGTAAAGACCCGGACCGTTTTGACCCGACAAGACCGGTAGCGACCCAGACCGTTTCGACCCGACCGGGCCCGGTAACGACCCAGACCGTTTCGACCTGACCCGTCCCGTAGCGACCCGGATTGTTTCGATCGGGCCGAGCCCGGTAACGACCCGGACCGTTTCGACCCGCCCGGGCCCGGTAGCGACCCGGACCGTTTCAACCCGGTCGGGCCCGGTAAAGACCCGGACCGTTTCGACCCGACAAGACCGGTAGCGACCCAGACCGTTTCGACCCGACCAGGCCTGGTAACGACCCAAACCGTTTCGACCTGACCCGTCCCGTAGCGACCCGGAGTGTTTCGACCAGGCCGGGCCCGGTAACGACCCGGACTGTTTCGACCCGCCCGGGCCCGGTAGCGACTCGGACCGTTTCAACCCGGTCGGGCCCGGTAAAGACCCGGACCGTTTCGACCCGACAAGACCGGTAGCGACTGTCACACCACGCCAATGGCGGAAACACGTGGCGCGACGCTCGAAAGCATATCAAAGTCAAGATTAACACAAACTATATTTAGTTAGAAAAGATCATTATATTAAGATGTCGGGAAGGAGTACCTTGTTTCAATCATTACTTAAAACCACAAACATTAAGTTTTAAAGTGGGGTGTTTCCGTTTATGTCCCAACCCGAAGGTAACAATAGATGAAACCCCAACCATTGTCCGACATCCCAAATTCCACCGTACTAGCCGCATACCTGTTCAGCACTTAGTTACCTGAAAGATATGTTTAAAAAGACGTCAATATATAAAATATTGGTGAGTTCACAGGTTTTAGTTTCGTAAATACGACATTTTTACATCCTGTGCAAATCCAGCACATTTTTACATCCTGTGCAAATCCAGCACATTTTTATATCCTGTGCAAATCCAGCACATTTTGTGGCCTTTGTATGGAGTAGCTAGCTCCTACAAATTATGATGATGAGCAATCCCCTGAGTCCCATAACCAAACCAAGACTAATAAATATGCCCCGCTCCAAGTCATTTCTCGGAACCCAACGACTTAAGTTCAGAATACGTGCACCCCAGGCATACGCCGATGCATAATCGACGCTATCGATTAGGGGTGGGCCTTGTCAGGCACCAATAGTACTATCCAAATATTCCTTCAGTTTCATTTACCTGAATTAATGGTTACAGTAGCGAGGACCCAACCCCGAGTGGCGACCAAAAACTCAAGTACTCATCATGTCACTTACCACATTTTAACCTTTGAAAACATTTCAATATGTGATAACTTTTGACAAACATATCTTTCCCCCAGTTAAAACAGTAAAATGGGGCCGTGAAACTCACCTTAATTTCCATGCTTAGCTAGCAAATAAAGCCCAAAGCTTTGACCGACTTCCTCGTGCCCTAATTACCAATAAAGGACACCTTAAAGTCTATCATATATAAACCTAGTCTTAATTTCCGGTTAAAAGATAGTTTATTCAACTATCTAGACTCGTGTGTACTAACCCGAGTCTTCAAGTGTTTTAACTCGACGAACCGATCGTGACTTATCATAGTTCATGTGTTCACATACGAAATAGTACCCAAGTCGCGCACTTGCTACTATTCGTGTGCAAACTATGTTGGACTAATATCACGAAACGTATAACTCATCCCGAGCCATAGCTTGTCTCGTAAACCAGATAATGTAATCGTCTTGTATAGTTATTTTCGGAAAATATACCTTGCTGAAATATAATATAGTTATTAAAATCCTTTTTAATAACATTTGTTATTTCTTTTCCCGAATCCGAGTATCTTACAAATCTCAAGACTTTGCTTTTTATGAACAGGTTTTCCAATTAAAACCGGACGTTTATACATCTTTTAATCCGACAACAAACATATTTTAGTTACCAAGTAACCTTTAAAAACTCGTCAATCCTTGACGCTTGGTAGCAAAAAAAACTATATATTTGTTCGAAATATTTCTCGGAATGGACTATTATTGTTACAAATAATATTTGTCAAAACGTCGTGATTGTACATGACTACATTTGTCAAGCGCTTGGAAAGTTATTTATAAGAACGCACAATAATGTCACACTTGTCGCGCTTCGGATTTTATAAAAATTTCGGCAGAGTTTCCTCTGTTTTTGTATAAACCAGACAACACAAGTTGTCTACAATTTCCCAAAATCAACACCTAACCAAAGACGACATTATATTTATCCGCATTTCTAATCCACGAGACTTATACGTTGTGACTATTATATAAATCATACTATTTATATAAATATATATATACGTATAGTCCATTAATTTAGTCCAACAACAACGCAAGTCACGACTAATATACCAATATTATCTCATATTACTTTTCGTTAATACTTTTATCGGTTCGTTCGCGAGTTAGTCGTTTTATATTTATAATACGCTTTATAAATGTAACGAAAATAAACACGATTAAATTATACCGATATGCGCGTGCGTGACTTGACACGTCTCGAACGACGCGTTGACCGAGTCAAAGTTTGACCGGAGTTGACTCGTGTTTGACCGAGCTCGAAATTTGATCCGTAAGCGAATTTCCCCGATCTGACCCGTTTGACCGGGGGTTGACTAGATCTGACGAGACCCGAACAAAACTCGGGCCATTAACACGAACCCGCACCAGATCTGACCCGAAAACACGACCTTGACCCGAGCCCCAAGCCCCGAACCCAAAACTCGTCAACACCATCCGGTACCACCTTCGCGTCACCCGGTGCCTCCTCCTCCGGATCTGTCACCACCGTCACCTTGTACCACCAAAACAACCACCACCACGCTGCCTCAACCAAGAACCACCACCACCGTACCCTCCCCATCCGCACCGGACCCAACCTGCATCCACCACAGCCGCTCACCACCAGCGAAACCCATATAACCCGTCAAGACCCGGCCGAGAACCACCCTGACCCGACACCACAGACTCTCCTAAAACCACTCATCGGACCACCCACCACCTGCACCACCTTCGGCAACCACAACAGGACCACCTAGGCCCATCACCTGCTGAAACGCGATTGCTGAAACGAGCCAACTGGATGACCTATTCGAGCTCCAAAAGCTTCGCACCACCACCTCACCTCAGATCCATCACGATCGGGCCTTTATCACCAACAACCACGATCTAAATCGGCCCGTCACAGCCCTTTTTGTTGCTGCTTCAGCCCGTTTTCGGGTCTAAGACCACCGCACAGCCACCACCATGGGTGGTGGTGGCCGATCCTTGGCATGGTGAGGAGGAAGGGAGGTTGCGGGTCCTTGTAAGTGTAGAGAGAGAGAGAGAGAGAGATCCGGTTCTAGAGAGAGAGTAGAGAGAGAGAGAGGGTATGCGGCTGATGAATGAAGAAGAAGGAGCATCTCTTGCTTTTTTATACTTAGGGTTAGGTAGGTGGGTTGTGCACCGCGTATCGAACCCGTATAAACGTATTTCGCTTCAGTTTTATTTTAGGCTCGATACTTAATTACAAGGATTAGTCGGTTTTATTCGAAATGAGAAACATAACTAAACCGAGCAAATTCTTTATTATTTTCGTCACCCGACGCGTGAAAACAGAACACGCGTAAAAATCGCGTTAATCGATTCGGTTGAGCTATCCTTCATTTAAACGAATCGTTTTCTTTCGAAACTAAACATATGACATTATTTACAATAAATAATTATTTCGAAAGTTCGATAACGGTTAAAACCACACGTTTTGACGTTCGAATCCCACGTCAGTTCCTCTCCGCGTTCTCCAAAACGCTGCGTTTTTACCGTTTACCCGCGCCGATTTCACATTCGATCGCATCAATAGTAAATACGTGCCGTATTTACATAGAATAAGCTTAAGTTATTCCAGTTTGACAAATTTTTGCTGATGTCAGTTCGTTACGTTAAACACGCGAAGTCTTTCTTTAAAGGCATCAAGACTTCAACGAACTTTCAGAAGGACATCGTAGGACTCATATTAGCTCAACTAACCATAATTAACCTTAAACCCTGTTAATTATTTCTAAAACATGATTAGAATCACGTTAATCGTTGTACGAAATTTGACGGTTGTCACATTCTCCCCCCGTTAAGAGAATTCCGTCCCGGAATTCAGTTCAAGTCATCCGATACATTAGTATCCTTGAACAGGGCGGGATGTTTGCAACTCACACGGTTACCCCTTTTCTTCGTGAACTCCAGTTCACGCTTAGCGTCCTAACGAACACAATGTCATGAGTCGGCTACGGCCGAGCTCTTGGGTATCGCAATCCGGCACCAATATCGGTTTTCCCGAAATAGTAGAGCTTTGCGTCAACCTGAATCCTGTCGGTTGAGGAATTGACAATGCTTCCTCAAGCCAGACCTGCGGGATTCGTCAAGAGTCCCACTAAGCTCTTGTGATAGTTCGAGCTTGTTCGTTGCAAGGCCAATTTTAACTGACATATCCGAGTCACTGGAGTACTAAGCGAAGTCACTCCATTACCGTTTTCGTGCTTAACTACACCCTTTCAGAGTATAACACTCAGCAAAGTCCTATACCAATTCGAAGTTCCTAAGGCCAACGCCTTGTTAACACAACTTCCTGATCGGTTTGGCCACTTATTCAAGCAGATTTGAATCTACCAGATTCGTTGGTCACCTCTTGAACTCACGCCAGATCATGTGTATATCTCTATCTGACATTCAACGTACTAGAGACGTACACGTATGCACCCCAGAGGACTTCGAGCAGTACACCCCGAACACTAGGGTGTTAATTCCTATCACATAGGGAATTCTGGCGATGAAGTACACGAATTTGATTTGCCACCGCCACTAATCGTATCACACAGGACACTTCCGTCCAGGACAATAATTCATTCGTTTGAGAGTGGTAATCCATACTCATCTCAAATTGAGTATCCCAGACTGGCGTAGCGACCCGGATTGTTTCGACCCGACCGGGCCCGGTAGCGACCCGGACCGTTTCGACCTGGCCGGGCCCTGTAACGACCCGGGCCGTTTTGACCCGACGGGACTGGTAGCGGCCCGGACCGTTTCAACCCGACCGGGCCCGGTAACGACCCGGACCGTTTCGACCCGACCGGGCCCGGTAACAACCCAGACCGTTTCAACCTGACCCGTCCCTTATCGACCCGGCCGGGTCCGGTAGCGACCCATATCGTTTTGACCCGACCAGGCCCGGTAACGACCCAACCGTTTCAACCTGACCCGTATTGTTTCGACCCGACCGGGCCCGTTAGCGACCCGGACCGTTTTGACCTGACCGATCCCGTTTGCAACCTGAACCGTTTCGACCCGACCGGGCCTGTCAACGACCAGACCATTTCGAACCGAATGAGCCGGTCAACAACCCAGACCGTTTGGACTCGATTAAGCCTGCTAACGACTTGAACCGTTTCAATGAGGTTGGTCTCGTTAACGATTCGTGTTGTTTCGACATGGTCGTCCGTTAACGACCCGAACGGTTTCAAACCGACTGGGTTATCAACAAATGCAAAAGATATAATTTTTTGTTTTTAGTGACATTGATTTCTATGAGGCACCAACACTTTTGGTGTTGGGTGAGTTTTAATTCAGATTTGTATATAATTATCTAAAAATACCCATCCTGACCCATTTATTTTTTTTGACATACCCATCCTGACCCACTTACTTATTTCCTACAATTAAAATTACCCATCCTAACCCCCTTGAAAATTATACTAAACCCATTTTAACCCACAAGGTCAAATTTTAAACCCAAAACAACCCAAACTCAACTAGATGGGTTGAAAATGCCAGGACTAGATGTCACTAAAGATCGGTCACCTCAGGTATCTCTCGTCGTGATTGAAATGAATAATAATTGAAATAATGACTACCACCACATTCGGTCTTTATAATTTTATTTTTCAAAATAAATATTAAAGTTTTGTTATATTGTCTTCTATACTAAGTTTTGAATTTGGCGCATTTGTTCCCTACAATATATTATACTAGGTTATCTACCCTTGTAATACACGGGTTAAACAATATAAATTGTATAAGACAGAAAAATATTATAAAAACAAAGAAAAACATACACCGCATGATGCATATCTTAGTGAAGTTTTGCCAAAGAACCTCCATGGCCTAATCTTGACAACGACATAGGCTATATGCACTTTGGAACCCATGTCTGGCTTTAAAGACCACTTAAGAAATGTTAGAGCAAGATTACGGTAACCAATAGTCCAACACAAAGATTGTGTGTATCCTTTAAAGGGTAAGCAAGTGATAAATTCAACACCATGACGTGGCAAACTTTCTTTAAATAGACTTTTGACAGAGACCAGTACGTTTTTCAACTTATCGATCTCAGGCCACCCTTGGGCATCATATTTACCCTCTATTACAACTCAAAACTGATGAACATTAAAATCTAACTGCAGTCCATGAAAAAAGTTAGTTATGTATTCTTATATATTTCAAAATAGTACTGCCCTCATAATAAAAACGCTAAAAGATTATTAGCCACCCATTGGATTAAAGGAATATGCATGTTAATCCGGAGATCATATGATGCCACCATTTCTAGTATCAAGGTTGGGCCATATATACCACCATGATGATGTGCTCCTAGCCAACCACTTGGACATGCCGCAAATAGGGGTGTACAAAAAGCTCGCGGCTTGAGGCTCGCTCGAAACTCACTCGAAAAAAGCTCGGCTCGAAGAGGCTCGTTTTGTTTTCGAGCCGAGCCGAGCTGGCTTGTTTTGTAATCGAGCCGAGCTCGAGCCAGGGGTATTCAACTCGTGGCTCGGCTCGTGGCTCGGCTCGATGGCTCGACTCGTGGCTCGACTCGATGGCTCGACATATGGCTCGACTCAGGCTTGTGTATGTGTAATTAATATATAGATGAAACTAATATAAATTCTAAAATTCAAAATTTGAAAATCCCGCTCATACTACCTATCTACCCCATCTTTTCATAATAAATAAACCATAACTTAGAAAAAGAAAAAAAATATACATGATTATGTGTAATTTTATTGTTTTTTATTTAATAAATATTTGTAAAAAAATAAAAAAAATAATAATAAAATATAACGAGCTGGCTCGAACATTTACGAGCCGAGCTCGAGCTCGACTTTTCAGCTCGACCAGAAAAACGAGCCGAGCCGAGCTGGCTCGGTTTAAGTTCGAGCTCGAGCTCGAGCTGGGCCTGTCTCGGCTCAACTCGGCTCGTTTACAACCCTAGCCGCAAAACCCCAATTTGTTTCGAACCGAGTTAAAAACATTGTGTTCTACACTTTTTATTAATTGTCTTTTATGCATTATGTTTTACGAATTGTGTGTAGCGCATTTTTGCTTTACGCATTGTGTTTTACACTTTGTATGTTACTACACAGTTCGACTCTTCATGTGCGACAGACAAAATACTAGTTTATATCTGTAATTAGGGCTGCAAATGAACTGAACTTTCATCGGACCATCTAGTGGGAAGTTTGTGCTTGTTCGTTAATAAATGAACGAACACGAAGAAAAACTTTTGTTCGTTTAGTTAAACGAACAAACATGAACAGAGGCCACATTTGTTCGTTCTTGTTCGTGAACGTTCGGTAATGTGTTCGTTTTTGTTTGATAATTTAATAGGGTTTATAATTTTTTATTTTATTTTATTTTGTTTTATTTTTATTTATTTTACCTAAATAAATAAATAAATAATATATTTGAGGTAAATATATTACTATATAAGATCAATAAACCTATTTTTAGTATCCATGCTCATTATATGTTTAAACCTTATAGCGTCGACGCCCTCCACCTTTGACGCCCTTCACCATGCACCTCCAATGCCCTCCTCCATTCACCTCCGATGCGAACTTAGTTTTTCGAGACACTACTTTATTATGTTTACCAATATTATGTTAAGTACTAAGACTATAGGGTGTGGCACGACGATGATAATCCAGTCGTCCGTGAGTGATTCCAATTAGCCGTTCAAAAAAAATTGTTAAAATATGTGTAGGTGCACATGATAAATTGGTAGCCAATTATTTTGCCGACGAACCCTTGTACTCGGCGGCCATATTTAGGCGTAGGTTCCGAATGAGTAGAAGACTGTTCTTACGTATAGCCGATGACGTGGCGAATTTTCACCCATTTTTTACCTTACGATATGATGCTACAAAGAAAAGGGGGTTCACCAATCTACAAAAATGCACAGCGGCACTTTGGCAACTAGCGTACGGGACTGCGGCGTATGCGTGGGACGAGTATTTAAAGATGTCGGAAAGAACTGCACGAGAATGTCTGTACAAGTTTAGCAAGTGTGTGGTTAAGCTTTACAACAAGAAATATTTGCGAAAACCAAACTCCAGTGAGGTTCAACAATTGTATCAGTTCCATCTCCAAACACATGGTTTTCCAGGAATGCTCGGAAGCATTGATTGCACGCATTGGCCTTGGAAAAATTGCCCGAATGCATGGCGAGGAATGTTCACACGAGGGGATCATGGACATCCATCAATAATCTTGGAGTCTGTATGTTCACAAGATCTATGGGTTTGGCACGCTTTCTTTGGCATTCCTGGTTCGAACAACGACATTAATGTCATTAACCAATCAGAGGTTTTTGACGATGCCATAAAAGGAACCGGTCTAGATACCAGGTTTACAGTATCGGGGGTGGAATATAGGCGCGAGTATTATCTTACTGATGGGATTTACCCACCTTACGCTACGATCGTTAAAACTATTCACCACCCGTACAACGAAGAAATTTTCCAAGTTTCAAGAGGCGGAAAGAAAAGACGTTGAACGGTTATTTGGGGTTCTACAAGCAAGATGGCACATCATTGCAAACCCGGCAGGTATGTTCACCCCAAAAAAAGTTAAGTTACTGTATGTATGCTTGTATCTTGTTGCATAACATGATACTCGAAGACGAAGGCTTGGCCATCTGTGAGTATGACGAGAATGCCTCGGCGGAGAATACTGTGCCTGTTGATCCACATCAACAAGATTTAAACGAGTTCTTGTTACATAACGAGTTCACGCATAAAAATCTTCAAGCGGACTTGGTTGAATATATTTGAAACAACGGACAAGAGTAGATTATTTATTTTTTATGTCGAATAGTTTATTTTAATTTTAGTTGTGTTTTTTTAGTAATATTTATAATGTAATATTAATATTAAAATATTAATTAATTAAAAAAATATTAAAGGATGATGAGTCTCCTCCACACCCTTGGACCATCATCCATATGATGCTTCTACCCCATGATGACGTGGCAGCTGAGGTGGAGGACCATCATGGATGATGGGCCTCCTCCACACCCTATAGTCGAAGTATGTTTAGATAATTAAGTTATATTCTAACTGATCATGTCTTGATGTATGTGATTATATCTTATTCTTACGTTCATATATGTCCGTTTGTGTTTGTTTCTGTTTATGAACATTTCATTGTTTTCGTTTGTGTTCGTGTGCGTTGATGAACAAAATTAACAAACGAATACGAACACAAATGTTTTTTTAACAAACAAACACAAACATAAAATTACGTTTGACAAGTGTTCATGAACTATCATAAACATGTAATTTTCTTAACAAACGAACATGGACAGAATCTTGTTCATTTGGTTCATTTGCAACCCTCCCTTGAATTTGTATGTGTAATATTTTATGTTTATCAAAAACTGTCTAGGATGAATTGTATAATTGTGACGTGATGTAAGCTGGTCGTCTCGTTCCTCGCCTTGGGGATTTAGCGACTCGTCGATTTTTGTGTTAAGACCATGTGTAGTGGGGGGCTTTATTTATAAAGCTCCCCTTCCTGATTGGTCCACGTGGCTGCTGAGTCAGCATGGAGAGAGAAACTGAAAAAGGGGTGTAGTGGTAGGGGCTTTATGTTTCTGATTGGTTGTTTATTTTATTATTTTTTAATCTTTTAACTTAAAATAATTAAAATAAAAGACAAATAAATATAAAAAAATTACAAATAATATTAAAAACACACAACTAATATTAATTAAATTAAAAAAAACAAACAACTTAAAAAAATTACAATACCAAATTAAAAAAAAACAACTTAAAAAAATTACAATACCAAATTAAAAAAAAACAACAACTTAAAAAAATTACTGGAGGTTATAGTTTGCAAGAATTTCTTGCCTATGATGTAGTGCGAGGCGTAGGGCTTCTCCCTCGAGGTGGTCGATCGATTTGGACAAAAACTCAATGTCCTTTTCCCTTTGCCTCGCCTCTTGAATGTCGACGAACCTTTTATTCTCGGCCACTCTCTGGTGCATAGTTTCCAAACGTGTTTGGCCGAGGTCGCGAATATCCTGTAGTCGTCGATTCATTTCCTCAAAATCCTCCCTCGATGCACCACCTCCTGTCGAAGACGACTCCGCCTTGCCACCCTTTTTTGATCTTCTACCGAGTGGTCTTGGAATATCCTCCTCCTCCTCCAAATCAACAAGATCATCTAAACTCACAAAGCGAGCATCGGATGTCGGTGTATCCGGATCTCGTGATGTGGAGGTGGTTTTGCTTCGTTTTGATGGTCCTCCTCCTCTTCCTCTCCTAATCTTGCGCCCACTACCCGACCCCATAAGCGGTACATTAGCCCACTTAGGACTTTTTCTCAACATCTCCCAAATCCTCAAATACGGGAACGGCCCGCGGGTATCTCTCATCTCGTCCAAGGCTCTTGCCAACAAACCGTCATCACCTTCCCCACTGCCCTTGTTGTCCTTACAACGTTGGTAAACCTCCGCAAACGAGTGACATTTATTATTTATGTCCGACCACTTTCCCGATATCGAATCGTGCTCTCGATACTCCCCTCTACCCATGGCGGCAAAAAATACCTCTCGAATCCGGGCCCAAAACAACGGGCTATGTTGATAGTTCGCTACAAAAAAAAAAATATTATACGATTAGAAAGTATATAAATAAAAAAAAAATACTAACCAACATTATAAATATATATATATATATATATATATATATATAGGGGGCGGTTATTCTACAAAAATAGAGAATCGTGCGAAGCGTGCGAAGGATATTTGTTCATGATAATTACGTAATGTTTTTTATGTTCATGAAGGCATTACGTAATGTTTTTGTATGTTCATGAAGGCATTACGTAATTATCATGTACAAAGTGATCCTTCGCACGCTTCGCACGTTTATATTACTTTGTATTTGATCCTGCCCCTATATATATATATATATATATATATATTGTAGGAACCGCTCGTGTAAATTTAAATAAAACAGAACTATAATTACGATTACAAAGAAATTGAAAGCAAAATTATAATACAATTACAACTGAAATAAATAAATGCAAGAAAGGAATAGAAACAAGCAAACTTGGTGGCTGAGGATCGTGTTGAACACGGGGCCCTTAAAACAAATTCCGAGTCTATTAACAAGAACTCGTTTTGTTTCCCAGGGTACAACAGCCGGAACAGCTATAGTGCTGCCGGAGTTAGCTCTGACCCGAAATGTACCTGAAACAAGAAGATTAGATCGAACAGAAAGTTGGAGAGGAGAATTGGTGAATATTCAGACAGTGTGTCAAGGTGTGTCTTCAACCAAGGCTCTCCTTGGTATTTATAGGAGTCCAGAAAGAGTCAGTTTCGGAATGCATAAAAAACGAAAAATAAATGTCATTGAACGTCTTCAATGGCATTTATTACGTTCTTAAAGTTTCAGACGAAACTGCTTGACCAGACAGTTACACTGCTGAGCTGTTACTGATTTGCTGTGAAGCTGAGGAGCCTGCGCGCGCGTCCATCTGCGCGCATGCGCACAACGTAACTCTCGTTCTACGTCAGCGGAGCAGATGTCCGCGCTGAACCTTACGTTCTACGTCAGCGGAACGACTCGCCTGCGCGGAAGCATCTGCGCAGACCAGGACGCTACCTGGTTGTCTGCTCGTACTCGCGCGCCATCACCAGCCTCTGTCCTCGAACCTGCTTTCAAAAATACTAAGGCGGCTCTCAAGCGGCTCGTGGTGATGCGTGTGTGCGAAGTGCAAAGTGCGCCATCAAAGCGCCACATTGCGCCCATCGCCCACGCCACGCGTGTGTGCGAGTGCGTGTGCGTGTGCGAGTGCGAGTGCTCCGCACCCTTCGCGAGTTCCACAGTGTGAGCTCCTATGAAACAATAAGGAAGGAGTTTTCCTCCTTATATACCACTCATGGTATCTTCACTCTTCCTATGTGGGACAAGTTCCATCTTGTTTCATTTCAGCATTAAGTGCTTCAATCACCAATCTTTGAGCATCGATATCTCATTCATCTTAGCTCCGTTTTGGACGTGGTTTGGTTCGTTGCGAAGCTCTCACAACATAGAACATAAACCCACAAATAAATATATGATTAAACCTCTGTTTCAAATATATATTTCAGTCCAAAGTTAGGAAAAACTCATTTTCCTATATTTTGTGAAAATAGCATTTTCACCAAATTTCCAACAATCCCCCACATGAATGGAGATCGATCCGTTCTTACAAGTTTCAACGATACAATTCGACAGTAAAGCGTTGCAGGATAGGTAGGTTTTGCCTTTGAACCTTCCTTTGTGAAGCATACTTAGCTTACTGGCGATCAGTAGAACTTGATGTCTTTGAACTGATCCCCGTTTGTGTAAACGACAATACACCTCACACAACGCCCCACTTGGTTTAGCCAACCCCTCATTGTCGTGTCCGTTATGGTCATGGACACTCCTGGTTCTGCGAGAGCTCTAGGATTTGCGCCTCCCCACAAATCCATTCGAAGCGACCCTACTTCTCTCTAACATAGGTGATTTCCCTGAATCATTAAAAGCACAAGTTATATTGATTTACCACAATCATTAACTTGAATATGCTTAACCTCGACACACTGTCACTGATTGGAATGGACTAGGAAGTATATACTCCCTTTAGTATTTTGGGGTGCCCCCCACAGTGACTCCCTTTGGTCATATGATTAAGTTGTCCTATTGAATCTAGATCTTGGGATCTCCAGTCAACTAGATTAGGTTTCCCTCATACTCCCTTTTTGCGTGGGCTTTAGTCCCATTCCTCTTGACGACTTATGAACTACCTCTTTGCTTAAGCCTTTTGTTAACGGGTCCGCAATGTTATCCATTGACTTCACATAGTCAATCGTGATAACACCCGTTGAGAGTAGTTGTCGTATTGTTTTGTGTCTACGTCTTATGTGCCTCGATTTGCCATTATACATTGTGCTTTGGGCTCTACCAATCGCCGACTGGCTGTCACAATGTATGCAAATAGCCGGTAAAGGTTTACTCCATCTTGGAATATCCTCCACAAATTGACGTATCCACTCCGCCTCTTCTCCACACTTATCTAAGGCGATAAATTCAGATTCCATCGTGGATCTTGCTATAACAGTTTGCTTCGAAGACTTCCAAGATATAGCAGCACCCGCAAGTGTAAACACATAACCACTTGTTGATTTGGAATCTTTTATATCCGAAATCCAGTTCGCATCAGTGTATCCTTCAACTACTGCTGGATGACGGGTATAATGCAGTCCATAGTCCCGTGTGAACCTTATGTATCTAAGCACCCGTGTTATACTTTTCCAATGTTCATCACTTGGATTACTTGTATATCTACTTAGCTTACTCACCGCGTATGCTAAGTCGGGTCTAGTACATGTCATTAGATACATTAAACTGCCAATGATCCTTGAATACTCTACCTGAGCAACACCCTTTCCTCTATTTTTAAGTAGATGGTGGGTGGTATCAATTGGAGAGCGAGCTATAGCCTTGTCTCCTGAATTGAATTTTTCAAGGATTTTGTCCACATAATGAGATTGAGTTAGAACTAGACCATGTTGGGTTCTAAGGATTTTTACTCCAAGGATAACATCCGCTAAACCCATGTCTTTCATATCAAATCTCCCTTTCAACATGTCTTTAGTAGATTTAACCATCTTATCATTACTCCCAACGATAAGCATATCATCCACATATAGACATAAGATCACATAACCTCCTGGCGTGTCTTTGGAATAGACACATTTGTCGCATTCATTTATTTTGAAACCATTGTCAAGCATGACTTGGTCAAATTTATGATGCCATTGTTTTGGAGCTTGCTTCAAACCATATAGAGATTTGACTAATTTACATACTTTGCCCTCTTGTCCTGGGGCAGAGAAACCCTCTGGTTGCTCCATGTAAATTTCTTCTTCTAAATCACCATTTAGAAATGCGGTCTTTACATCCATTTGGTGAACATCCAAATTTCTTAAGGCCGCAATTGCAAGAACCAATCTTATAGAGGTTATTCGTGTTACAGGCGAGTAAGTATCAAAGTAGTCTAGACCTTCCTTTTGTCTAAATCCTTTGATCACTAATCTAGCCTTGTATTTATCAATACGTCCATCAGTTTTCATCTTCTTCTTGAATATCCAGCGATATCCAAGGGTTTTACAACCCGGTGGAAGATCTACTAACTCCCAAGTATGATTTTGCAATATAGAATCAATCTCATTCTTAATTGCTTCTTTCCATTGAGGTCCTTCTGATGAGGAGACCGCTTCGCGGTAGGTATTGGGCTCACCCTCTACCATGTAGCTCAAGAAGTCTGGACCAAAAGATTTTTCAATCCTTGCTCTTTTGCTTCGTCTAAGCTCACCCTCCTCAACCTCGGGTCGTTTATGTCTTTCCTCTTGAATTTCATCGTCAACCAATGTTGATGGACCTGCTTGGTCATCGTTAATTGGCATTGATGATCTAAGAAGTGTTTGTCCTAGCATAGGAAAAACATGTTCAAAGTACTCGACAAAACTAGGATTTACCTCCATGAAAGTGTTTTTGAGTACATCGGGATTCTTTGATTCATATACAAGAAAACGATGCGCAGTACTTTGATGTGCGTATCCAATGAATATGCAATCAACAGTTTTGGGGCCTATCCTAAGAGCCTTAGGAGGTGGTACAGTCACCTTGGCTAGGCACCCCCACACTTTCAAGAATTTGTATGAAGGTTTTCTACCTTTCCACAACTCGTAGGGAGTCTCGTCCCTAACTTTTAGAGGTATCCTATTCAAAAGATAATTAGCCGAGAGAATGGCGTCCCCCCACATTTCACGGTTCACTCCCGAACTTATCAACATGGCATTCATCATTTCTTTCAATGTGCGGTTCTTTCGTTCCGCGGTGCCATTTGATTGTGGGGAATAAGGTGGTGTACATTCATGTATTATGCCACTTTTTGCGCATAAATCGGCAAAAGGTGCAACATATTCACCACCTCGGTCGCTTCTCACGGCCTTAATTTCCTTTTTAAGTTGATTCTCAACTTCATTCTTATATAAGGTAAACTTATCTATTGCCTCATCCTTACTCTTGAGTAAGTATACGTAGCAATATTTGGTGCAATCATCAATAAACGTGATGAAATATTTATTCCCACCAATTGTAGGAATTGCCTTTAAATCACAAACATCGGTGTGAATTAAATCAAGGGGTTCGGTTATTCGTTCAACCGATTTGAAAGGTGATCGAGTTAGTTTGGTTTCAACACATGCTTCGCATTTAGAATCGGATTCAATGTGGAATGTTGGTATGCTATTCAATTTAATCAAACGACGAATTGAATTATAATTTACATGTCCTAGTCTACCATGCCAAACATTAGAAGACTCAAGCATATAAATAGAAGTAGTAGGAGTTTTATTCATTGAATTGTTCACAACCATTACATTCATTTTGAACATACCATTAAGGGCATAGCCCTTTCCAACAAACATACCACGCTTAGACAGAACAAACTTGTCCGATTCAAACACTAGGCGAAATCCAAACTTGTTGAGCATCCATCCCGAGACGAGATTCTTGCGAATGTCAGGTACATACAGCACCTTGCTCAGCGTGAGGTCCTTCCCCGAAGTCATCCTCAAAATCACCTCGCCTTCACCCTTGATGTCGGCAGTAGCTTTATTCCCCATATAAAGCTTGTCTCCACCCGTGAGTTCCTTGAATGTAGAGAAAAGAGCCTTGTCTCCACAAACATGACGGGTTGCACCAGTGTCAACGAACCAGCCAGGTAGGTTGTCGCCCACCACGTTGACTTCATCTTCAACCATAGCACCTTGCTCAGTTATCATTGCTACAAGAGGCATGCCATCCTCATCGACCATATGCGCACGCTCACGCTTAGGCTTCTTGCATTGGTTGGCGCGGTGGCCTGTCTCTTGACAGTTGTAACAAATACCAGAAAAAGGCGCAGGCTTCTTTTTCACAGCCCCCTTTTTAGGTCCAAGATCCACCTTCGCTTTCCCTTTGTCCTTCTTCCCTTTATTCTTGCTGCCCTTGGAGGATTGCCCAGTTTCCACAACATTAGCCCTAGCCGTATCTTGGACAAGGCTACCTTTTTGGGCAATTCTGTTGTCCTCTTCAATCCGAAGACGAACAACAAGTTCCTCCACAGTCATCTCCTTTCGTTTATGCTTAAGATAATTCTTAAAGTCAGTCCACGAAGGAGGTAACTTTTCAATCATTGCTGCCACTTGAAATGTCTCACTAAGTATCATGCCCTCTGCGTAGATTTCATGAAGTATAATTTGCAATTCTTGGACTTGATTCATAACCGTTTTAGAGTCAAGCATTTTGTAGTCCAAGAAGCGGGCTACAACGAATTTCTTCGTTCCAGCATCCTCCGCTTTATACTTCTTGTCTAAAGACTCCCATAAATCTTTGGCAGTCTTTATTGTATAATAAACATTATACAAACCATCTACTAGGCCGTTTAACACATAGTTGCGACATAAGAAATCCGAATGCTTCCAAGCATCTAACGCGCTCTGAAATTGAACGTCGTTCTGCCCTTCCGTAGGTTGGGGAGCGGATTCTGTTAAGAACCTCGCAAGGTTCAAGGTGGTCAAGTAGAAGAACATCTTCTGTTGCCACCTCTTGAAGTTCAAACCCGAGAACTTCTCCGGTTTTTCAGCATGATTGGCCACAGTGGACGCTCCCACTGTGTTGGCAGTCAAAGGGGTACCAAGAACAGCTTGGTTCACGTTGTTGTTGTTGTCACTAGTCGACATTCTGAAAAATTTCAACCAAACACGTTAATTTTTCAGTTTTATAAAACTCTATTTATAAAAAAAAAACGTCAACTAATGTTAAAAAAAATACTCAAAATAATAACAATTTGTGACTTCTAAGTCCAACTTTGAAGGCCAACAAAAAGTATTATTTCAATTTTAGACAAAGGTTTAGATGTAACCGAAATGTTTTCTAACAAAATAACAAACCGTAGGCTTCTAAGTCCAACTTTGAAGACCGAACAGTAAGTTATAATGATTCGAAAATCCAAAAAAAAATCTGTTTTTAAAACACAAACTAAGTGAGACAAAACTCGTTTGAATCACAAATAAAATGGTTTTGTTAAACACGAACGGTTTTAAAAATTTGTTTTAAGATTGTAGGAACCGCTCGTGTAAATTTAAATAAAACAGAACTATAATTACGATTACAAAGAAATTGAAAGCAAAATTATAATACAATTACAACTGAAATAAATAAATGCAAGAAAGGAATAGAAACAAGCAAACTTGGTGGCTGAGGATCGTGTTGAACACGGGGCCCTTAAAACAAATTCCGAGTCTATTAACAAGAACTCGTTTTGTTTCCCAGGGTACAACAGCCGGAACAGCTATAGTGCTGCCGGAGTTAGCTCTGACCCGAAATGTACCTGAAACAAGAAGATTAGATCGAACAGAAAGTTGGAGAGGAGAATTGGTGAATATTCAGACAGTGTGTCAAGGTGTGTCTTCAACCAAGGCTCTCCTTGGTATTTATAGGAGTCCAGAAAGAGTCAGTTTCGGAATGCATAAAAAACGAAAAATAAATGTCATTGAACGTCTTCAATGGCATTTATTACGTTCTTAAAGTTTCAGACGAAACTGCTTGACCAGACAGTTACACTGCTGAGCTGTTACTGATTTGCTGTGAAGCTGAGGAGCCTGCGCGCGCGTCCATCTGCGCGCATGCGCACAACGTAACTCTCGTTCTACGTCAGCGGAGCAGATGTCCGCGCTGAACCTTACGTTCTACGTCAGCGGAACGACTCGCCTGCGCGGAAGCATCTGCGCAGACCAGGACGCTACCTGGTTGTCTGCTCGTACTCGCGCGCCATCACCAGCCTCTGTCCTCGAATCTGCTTTCAAAAATACTAAGGCGGCTCTCGGCGCCATCAAAGCGCCACATTGCGCCCATCGCCCACGCCACGCGCGTGTGCGAGTGCGTGTGCGTGTGCGAGTGCTCCGTACCCTTCGCGAGTTCCACAGTGTGAGCTCCTATGAAACAATAAGGAAGGAGTGTTCCTCCTTATATACCACTCATGGTATCTTCACTCTTCCTATGTGGGACAAGTTCCATCTTGTTTCATTTCAGCATTAAGTGCTTCAATCACCAATCTTTGAGCATCGATATCTCATTCATCTTAGCTCCGTTTTGGACGTGGTTTGGTTCGTTGCGAAGCTCTCACAACATAGAACATAAACCCACAAATAAATATATGATTAAACCTCTGTTTCAAATATATATTTCAGTCCAAAGTTAGGAAAAACTCATTTTCCTATATTTTGTGAAAATAGCATTTTCACCAAATTTCCAACATATATATATATAAACACAAAAAAATACTAACCAACTTCGGGATTCTCCGATATGTCGAGCCAGGCCCGCGCTAATGCATACTCCTCGTCTCTTTCCCAACGTTCTTGTTGCTTTTTTTGACGAGGAACGGTAGCATTTTTCCTTTTATGCGAGCGTCTCCCGCACCCGCGCCCACGTTGAGAACCCTCGGGTTGACGTGGTTTGTTGGTCTCGACTTGAGTTTCTGGCACGGACTCGGGCTCCTCTTGAGAAGCTTGGACATAGTTTGGTGGAGGAAAAAATTGACCCGCCATGTTTGGGCCCGGAAAAAATTGACCGGGCATGCCAAGAAGTTGCGCGTATTGCATTGTGTTCGTGTCAAACTTGCCCCAATTGGGCGACCCGGGACCCCGAATGGTGAACCATATGGAAACATGTTTTGTGTTTTAGAGATGATTGTGTTGTGGTGTATGTGTTTTTAGTTAGGTTTGGTTGTGTTTTTATAAACTATTGTGTGTGTATATATATATATATAAAACCAAAAAAAAAAAAAATATTACCATTCAAAAAATCAATGGGGCAACGGTCAAAATTTTTGAGCGTTTTTTTTTCAAACCAGTGCCACGTGTCCGTTTCTGATTGGATGATAATTTTTAAACCCGGCGTTATTTTTATAAAGCCCCCAATATTTTTTTAAAATAGCGTCGGTATGTAATGATGTTACCGGGCGCTATTTTTTAAAAACTTGCACAATAACGCCCCACCAGGGGTCTAATGAAGTTGAAGTTTAAAAAAAAAAACAAAAACTGTCCGGGGAACAACTCACAAGTCACAACTCACTCCCTCTTCTCTAGTAAAAGGTCAACACTCAAAACTCACCTGCGCCTCCACTAACTCTCTCTCTCTCTCTCTCTCTCCACAATACAACAATGGCAATCTGCCACCACCACCACCACCACACATTCCCCAACCACCACCCCTTCCCCCACACCCCAACCCCCACCCCCACCCACCTCCATCTCCCTACACCCACCCGCTGCAACCTCTCCCTCACCTCAACCCAAACCCCAGAACCCCAACCCCTTTACACCTCCGTCACCTCCTTCGCCCCCGCCACCGTCGCCAACCTCGGCCCAGGCTTCGACTTCCTCGGCTGCGCCGTTGACGGCATCGGCGACCACGTCACCCTCTCCCTCGACCCATTAACCCCACCAGGCCAAATCTCCATCACCCACATCACCGGTTCAGGTAACAAACTTACTAAAAACCCTAACTTTAACTGTGCTGGTATTGCCGCTCTTTCCGTCATGAAAATGCTCAATATCTGTTCTGTTGGTCTCTCCTTATCTTTAGATAAAGGTTTACCTTTAGGTAGTGGGTTAGGCTCTAGTGCAGCCAGTGCTGCTGCTGCAGCTGTTGCTGTTAATGAACTCTTTGGTAGGAAGTTGTCTGTTGAGGATTTAGTGCTTGCAGGGCTTGAATCCGAGGCGAAAGTATCCGGTTACCATGCGGATAATATCGCTCCGGCGATCATGGGTGGGTTTGTTTTGATAAGAAGTTATGATCCTTTGGATTTGTTGTCTTTGAAGTTTCCTAGTGAGAAGGATTTGTGTTTTGTGTTGGTGAATCCGGAGTTCGAGGCGCCGACTAAAAAGATGCGGGCGGCGTTACCGCTGGAGATATCGATGAAGCAGCATGTTTGGAATAGTAGCCAGGCGGGGCGTTGGTGGCGGCCGTGTTGCAAGGGGATGTGGTTGGGTTAGGGAAGGCGTTGTCGTCGGATAAGGTTGTGGAGCCAAAACGGGCGCCGTTGATTCCGGGGATGGAAGGGGTGAAACGGGCTGCGTTGGAGGCGGGGGCGTTTGGGTGTACGATTAGTGGGGCGGGGCCTACGGCGGTGGCGGTTGTGGATGATGAGGAGAAGGGGAGGGAGATTGGGGAGAAGATGGTGGAAGCTTTTATGGTTAGTGGGAATTTGAAGGCTGTGGCTATGGTTAAGAAGTTGGATAGAGTTGGTGCTAGGCTTGTTAGCAGTGTTTCAAGATGATCATGAATATTATTATTATTTTGTTTGGATCTTGAAGAAGGTTGTGATGATGAGGTAAGGTTTTTTTGGTTATGAAAATGAATAAGTGTGACCATTGTTATGAATCTTGGTCTGTGAATTTTGTAAAACAATGAATGCATTGATGTACCATTTGATTTCTTGGATGATTGTGAATTGTGATGATGGGGTAAGGTTTTTAATCAATTTCTTGAAATAAAAATGTCATCTTTGCAGTTGTCTTTACTTGCTTTGAGTATTTGTTTTCTATAAAGGATAGAAATGTTGATTAATAGGAAATGACCCACAAAGGGTACCCCTGCAGTTGGTACTAGTAATGACCCAGAAAGGGAAATCAAGTTCTTTTGGGACTTCCATATCCGTTAGAACAGCGTAATCGCGGTTTGGTTCCCAGACTGTGAGATTTTCGTTATTGGGCTGTCGTGTTGTGTTCTAACCGGATCTGGTTTTTCAGCGATAAGCGTAACCATTTTAAAATGTAGTCAAATGGCTAGTTAGGTAAAGTTTTAGGCGAAACGATAATTTACTTGATTTTCACTAGATTTTTCGGGTCAACGGACCATGCTGTTTTTAAGATTAAGGACTTGATGTTAGCCATTTACGTATCGTAGTCGTAAAACACATGCAATTATTTACAAATTACAACTGAGTGCAAGTGATTTCAAATGGTCAATGAGTTAAAAGTTGGTGGAATGGGTTAATTGTGTATGCAGGATCTTTACATAAAAACAAGACTGCAGTTACCACGATTTAAACTGTCGGACTGCATTCGACTGACTATAAAGATTTCATTTTTTTATATATAAACGGGCTGGATTTTAACTTCAGTGATTTGGTCAGGCTGCATAAATCCAACAGACTTTTGACCGTTTCAAGTTTCATGTGTTCTTTGATTCATCGTTTTTTTTTTTTTTGTATATTGTTTCTTGAAGCTTTGTTGATAGAGATTTTTTTGTATATTTTTGACCCAATCACTGAAGTTACACATGAACATGATATATACAAGCAGCTTTCTGGTAGCATAAATAAGATATACACAGGAAGCCAAGCGCCTCAAAATGAAGCGGGTCAGATAAGTAACTTAACAAATCCCAGCCGTCGGCATGCTGGATTGTTTCCCAACATAAATATAACATAGTCTGTTACGAAGTACATTTAGAGAAATCGAATCTAACAAGGGCAATTAAATTACTGTTTGACTCTAAACAATCATATACAACAAACCAAATGCTGTTAACATATTCTCATTTCTCACAGACCCATATTCAGACAGCTGGCAATAGGTAACCTGTATAAGACACGATTAGACCTGTTAACTAAAAAGTACACTATATGAAATTTTACTTTTTTAAAAATAAATAGAATTAGGATAATTTGATTTATCATATCTCTTTGTTGGTACATAAAACATATAACTGTGTTATAAACATGCGATATAAAGTAGTTAAAAAAAATGTGTTCAAGTTTAAAACTTGTGTTGTTCGCGTTGACAGTGCCCTGTTAAACATGTTAAGACACGATTTGCCAGCCCAATTATCTTCCAAAGTTGATGCCCACAAGATTATTCAGTCTCGTTTACGGATTCATGACTGCATCAAAATAATTGACCGCACTTGGCGCCTTAGATATGATTGATGGCCTAAATAATGAATTTGAGTCGAAGGAATCCTGACACGCCTGGGTGACTGCCAAACCTTTTTTTTTTTCTTTTTTGAAACAGCAAAACGGAAACAAATCACATGTGACCGAGTCAACTGAGTTAAGGGGGCTGAAATGGCCTTTGACCTTAACAACCTGGAGTCAACTGCAGACCAACTCTATAGTGTATAGATGTGCTTTCAACAAGTTCTGCAAGTGGTAGAATCTTTGGCCTGAACAAGATTGGCTGTCTGCATGACTAGGGCTGCACGAACCTGTTAAAGACACGAACACGAAACCTATAAACACAAACACGACACGAAATCTAATCGTGTCATTTTTTTTCAAACACGAACACGAACTGTGTATAACAGGTTAACACGATAAGACACGACAAGACATGATAAGAAACACGATAATGCCTGTTAAGACACGTCCACGATAAGACACGAACACAAAACATGTAAACACGAACACGAAAATAAACAGGTCTTAACGTGGTCTTAACGTGTCGACCTGTTATAGACACGAAACATGTTAAGGCCAAACACAAAACCTGTTAAAATCGTGTAGGTTCGTGTCAGGTTATCATGTTCGTGTCTGAATTGCATGACACAAGTTTTGGAACATGCCACGGATTTGAGTTAAAACGGTATATATGCTAGGTCGGGTCGACCTCAAAACACTAACAAAATTCAAATATCGGTAGAATAAAACACCAATATCAAACCGCTAAAAATGGGTCGAAATTGCCCCGTTTGGTTTTATTTAAAGACAAATCAGCAATTTTGGGCCTAAACTTGTGCGTTGTTTTCACTTGACAAGAAAAGGTATAAGGTACAAAAACTAAGGCAAATGGTACAAGCAATTACAACATAAAGAACTAAAAATCTTGAGAGTTTCCTGTTTCAATCACAACAAAACTTCAATAAACCAAAAGCATCAAAAGAAACGACAAAGATAAACAAGAACACACGCCAAAAACGTTGATGGTACCAAACAGCTGAACACAACTTAATTGTTCTTTGTTGCAGCAATCTGTTTTGCACCGACAGCAAAGAACTCGGTGATAACTTCAAGCGGCATTCCTTTAGTTTCAGGCACCTTCAAGAAAACAAACACCCACGATATGATGCATACGATAGCATACAGTCCAAAAACTCCCGATAGACCAATGGACGTAAGCAGTACAGGTAGGGAGTAGGTTACGATGATGTCACAGATCCAAAACGTGAGCGCGCAAATGGCTATGCACAGTCCACGTACTCTGGTTGGGAAAATCTCCGCACACAGGATGTTGGGGATTGGACCAAATCCCATCACGAAACAACAAAAGTAGATCACAACGCTTGCTGTCGAGATGGCTGCATTCACAACGCTTCCAAAGTCGATTACACTTCCAATCACCAAGATCACTAGGGTCAAAATCAAGACTGGAATTGTAGTCAGCAGCAAAGTTCTGCATATTTTACCGCAAATGAAGAGCTTAGATATTTCTTAATAACATCAAAGTTGGTTAAAAAATAAATATTTTGCCGAAATAAATTTGTAAATGGTACCTTCGTCCAGAGATGTCCATGAGCCTCATTGCTACAGCAATGCAAGGAAGCATAAGTAAAGTTGTGATGCAACTAATAAGAAGTGATGATGAGGTTGAACTAATGCCCAAATTTGATAAAAGAACACCGACACCGGCCTCCTCAAGAATTTGAGGTGTGTAGTAAAGGACTCCATTGATGCCAGAGAACTGCAAGCAATTCAACAATTAGATTTTCAAGAAATAATTTCGCTACAAGAGCCATAAATTATGTTCCGTTTGTGTTACCTGTTGAAGTATCTGAAGACCAACACCGACAAACAACGCATGCTTAACTCCTGGTTCAAAGAGATCCCTCCAGCTCGGGCCTTTCATTGCGGCTTCAGATGGGTGAACCATAGCTGGTCCAATAGGGTGCTGATCCACGAGGTCTTTAGAGTAAAGTGCAGGTTGACTAACCAACGCTGCAGCCTGGAATACATCGCCATCTGTTACCATATCACCGCCACCAGCGATAGAAATCAACGACCCACGTTGAGATCCAGTGCCAGCTTCTTGGTGCAAATAGATTCTTTTAAACCCTCCTTCCTTCTGTCCGTCTTGTCCTTCTCTCTCCGTCCATTGCCATGCAAGCTGCCAGCCACCTCCGATGCCCGTGCTACTTAATTGTTCTCCGCCTGCAGTTTGCACAGCGCTACCATTTCTAACACCTAGAATACTGCCATGGGAAGCAGGCTGAATCATGTCTTTCTCTACACTTGTAGTTTGACGGGATATTAACGGAGAATGCAAGTTGTCATCAGAATCGTTCCCGGCACCATCAGATCCATAATCGTCACCTTCTCTACCGACACTTTCGTCATCCCAATCCTCATGTTTAGCTTGATTTCCAGTAACACTAAACATGCTTCCAAAGTGTGGGAAAAGCATGCTTCCTTTGCTACCAGCAGCATCCGGAAGCTTCTCATGAACACTACCGAAGAGGGTGACGAGTGGATCCATAAGGGGGACACTCGGGTTTATAGTACTTCCTTGACGAGATGCAATACCAAGCATACTCTGTCCAGTGACGGGTCGAGCAATCCACGAGACCCCTGCTTCATGGCCGTACAACTTAATTTTAGCAGCTTCATCGTGATCCTGTTCAAGATCATTTGCAGGGGCGATTATAAATTCTTCTATCGATGTGTCTCCCCCAACTCCTAGCCCTTCAACTAGTAAAGCCATCTCACCTGTTGAATTAAACAAAGTCAGAAACACACATAACAAATTTAGCAATCTTAATAGTTCTACAAAAGAGAAATTGTTAAGAAACAACTTGCCTGCCACGTCTTCTTTCCCACGTAGCCTCTGCAAAACCTGTTTGGCTTCCTGCATTCTTCCTTTGCTAACAAGCCACCTTGGAGACTCAGGCAAGAAAAATATGGTAAGAAAGCAATAAACGAGTGAGGGGATAGAGAGCACCCCGAGCATCAGCCTCCAGTTGGGCGACTCCATCAATGACATCCCAAACACCATGCAGTAGGACAAAAACATCCCACCAGAACCCGTAAACTGAGGCAACGTATTAAGTGACCCTCTTATTTCAGGAGGTGCCGTCTCAGATATATAAACAGGAACAAGAGTGACCGCCAACCCGATCCCAAAACCATCTAACAATCTACCCAAAAGAAGGATGTAAACATTCGGTGCCCAAAACATAACTAGACCACTAAGAACATACAAAACCGACGACATAATAAGCATCGGCCGTCGGCCAAGCGAATCCGCTATTGCACCAGAACAAGTTGTAACCAAGGTTGCACCAATCAACGACGTCGCCACAATCAAACCCTCAATCGTCGGTTCACTTTCCAAGTGAAACTCTTTCTTTATGTATAACACAGCTCCTAAATTACACAACAACAGCAATCATGTTCAAGATACAAAACTCACAACCAATACCAAATCTTTATAAAAACAAACCATACTAATGTTTTGAACCCATTTCCGGGATCCGAACGGATCCCGAGGGATCTAAGGTTCTTTCAACTTACCAGCAATAGTCGCGTTATCCCATCCTTGAAGCAGGTTACCAACAGCAGCAGCAACAGCCACAAGCACAGCTCCACTCATCTTCCTAACTTAATTTCAAACTACAGAATAAAATCCACTTCATTAGATCCATAGTGAACATAACACACACACACACATAACACAAAACAGATCAAACAATAAAATTTTAACAAACCCATCTGCACATAGCCTTAGAAGTAAAAAAGATTCATACCCACATCAAAAAAATCATAACTTGTGCTAATACAACAAATAAACATAAATAAAAACAATTAAAAAAAGAAGATAATTCAAGATTCGTTCAAAAACAAGATTTATATAAAACAATCAAATTCTAACAAACCCATCTACACAAAACTCTATAACTAATTCCTACACATACCCACATCAAAAAGACATTAACTTGTGCTAATTCAACAAAGAAAATTAAAAAAAAAAAAAAAAAAAAAAAAAAAAACAAGATTCGTTAAAAAAACAAGATTTAGATAAACTACCTTCAGTGATTAAACAAACACGAACTGAACTTCAAATCAATACCGTTATCTGTAAATCGCATTTGTTACCCAACAATCACTCATCAAACAACTGAATCATCATCGATGTTTTTGAATAATAATCAACAAACAAATCGGTGCAAATATATACTGCTGATTATTATTATTATTATTATTAACAATCAACTACGAATCAATGAAACTGTTGCTTCAGTGGAATGTGTTGCTGCTTTTAGAGAGAGAGATAAAAGGAGTGAGAGAGTGAGAGACTGGTTGAAGGACGTCTGTATCGGTGGAGTTGTTTAATTAATTGTAAGGTTGAGGGGGTGGATTGGTCAAGGGATGAAAGATGAGGGGGTGTATTGAAAATATGGTGAGAGTATGGACCGTTCCTTTTGCCTTTTGGACCAGCCGATCTGCGTGCGACACTTTTGTGGGTTGACGTCAGCAATTTTGATGGTACATTCGTCTCCAGATCTGTTTTATAAATATTGTATACCAGACATCAGATTGATATCATAATAATTTAATAAATGTCTAGATTTTACGTAAAATTTGAATGATATTTTGCTATATATGGGATATTTTTAAAACTACCATTATTATAATTTTTATTATTTTTTATTATTAAAGATGAACACACATCCAAATTACTTTGTGAGAATTGACCCTCTACGTCATGTACCATTTTAATGAGAATAACACTTAGGACATCTATAATGTGTAAACCCCCACCTCAACGCTATATCGGATTTACAAACTAATAAAAAAAGATCTCTCATTTTTCTCATAATGTATAAACCTTTGCAAACTCCATTTAAAAATTATATATATATATATATATATATATATATATAGAGAGAGAGAGAGTGGAGACCACTAACGATATTTGTTAAAGGTATGCAGACTTGATATAAATTGAACGTGCGCCCTAACATGGACGAATGAGGCTTGGTTCAATGCACACCCGTGTGGAACAGATGAGTAGATCGCTCCATGTTATAGATGTTCTAAGAGATCTGGCACTCTGTTTACAAAAACCTACGACTCCATTTTTGTATATTAAAATAACGGTTTCATGATTTTAGCAAAATCACGATATACATGTTCTCTAGAATTAGTAGTATCTTGATAGAAAAAGATATATATTTAGACCAAACGTAATGGGCTCGTGAGTTAACCTTTAAAGAATTATTAAAAAAGACGACGCGAGATTATGAGTGAGACACGTGTACAACTGTACATGTATACATAATTACGCATGAGTTATTCTCATCCACCCCATAATTAGGCACATGTTTATATAAGTACACACATATTCCACGTGTTAACATACATTATCAAATCAATTCAAAAATCAAAGCAGCTTATTTGGCATTAATATACTGGTCGTTTTTATTAAATGTCATCTTTTTAGTGTATACACACTAAAAAGATCAAATGAAAACAATGTTGAGTTGGAAGAACCGTAGGAACTCCGACGTAAAATGTGAATTAAAAAAAAAATTACACACAGATGTAATAATGGGTAAATCCGCCGTAAAAAAATGACAAATTTTTTTTACGATGTTTTTACACGGGTATAAAAAATTCAGTACACAATGTTGACTTTTAATTTTTTATTCAATATTTTATTATGCTTTAAATTACAACCACGCATTCATTATTTGAATAAAATAAGTTTATGGTTATAAAGTGAGTTCCTCATGTTCAGGGCTGGCCCTGAAAATTCGGGTGCCCGGGCCGAGCCGCGAAATATGTGCCCCTTAGTCTTAAGTCTTTTAAGCAATGTTTTCATAACCGAAGCGGGCGTTGAACCGGTGTCCTTACCGCTTCCGTAGTCGGACCGGTCGAACCGGATATAGAACTGAAAGTGTCGTAATAATTATAAAATTAATATGTTTAGCTAATTGGTTCATAAAAAAACCACCATTTCTTAAAATTCCATAATAATCTGAAGGGCATTATTTGTGTCTAGATTTCAGAAGTTTTTTAATGAAATGAATTTGACTTGAATCATGTGCAAAAGCGTCAGACAATTACTGTTTTGTAGTACTACTATATATTAAAATTTACTGCAAAGGCTGCACAATTACTGTACCACAATACAAATCTCAAGTAACACACTTCAACTTTTTTTTTTTTAATTTTGTTGTATCCTTCAAATATAGTTTTCATGTATGACTCATCTTCTTCCTTATCTACTCTTCACCTTCTTGCGTTTATAACCAGTGATGTTTAAGATGAGATCTTTTTTTGGGTTGAAAACAGAAAGAAAATACTTGCAAAAAAAAAATGCACTCTACACTCGTCGCCGCTCAAAGTGCCCCTTTAAAAATTGGGCCCGGGCCGGGAGTCCTCTCCACACCCCCTCAGGGCCGGCCCTGCTCATGTTCTTTCAATTCAACCATGTTCCAATGTTCTCATTTTACACTTTCCCTATATATATATATATATATAGGTTTAGGATCCTGTACAAAGTACATTTTTCGTGAGAAGTGTGAGAAGGACTAAGAATTGACATGTAGACATCATGTTTTGGATTTAGGAATGATTTTTTAGGTTGTTTTAACTTGAAAAACACCAAACACAACAATCTAAAACACAATACAATGTATTATAGTCATTAAATTTAAAAAACAGCTAAATCACACTACTTAACGCTTAAAACACACTGCTAATGTTCTTAGCATGGTGTTTTAAGTTTTAAGCCTAAAATACATTGTTTTCGGGTTTTAATTGTTATGTTTGGTGTTTTTATAGGCAAAACAATCCAAAACATCACGACTATGTTCAAAAAATGATGCCTAAGTATCAATTTTTAATCCTTCTCACACTTCTCACAAAAAACCCACTTTGTACACGATCTCGACCATATATATATATATATATATATATATATATATATATATATATATATATATATAGTATGAGTATCTATGGAAAACCTTAGTTATATGGTAAACCCTTGAAACCCAACTTGTGGCTACAATGAAGCCACATCACCACAATTCAAAACCAATATAATAATAAGATAAGGGTATTGAGGTAAATTTACCTCTAGAATCTTTTGTCAAACCCTATGTAATCTCTCACCACCTTTTTTACCAACCCACAACCCACACCATTTTCTTATGTACCTAAAAGATAAAAATCATATCATCTTCTTCATCTTTTCTCATTTTCTTTTTCCCATGGATTTTAACATACAAGATCCACCTTCAAACATGTTTGCTTCATTTTCATCTTCTCCACGTGGAGATCTCTGAGCAAAACCTCACCAACTGAGACGCCACCAACGACCAGACAACCACCGTCCCTGTGCCCGCCACACCTTCTTCTCAACCACTGCTTGTAGCTGAAGATAAATTCCTTGTTTCAAGTATCGTAATCGTAAACCCTATAAATAGCACATATCCATGAAAGAGGAGAATGGAGGGATAAAGATTGGAACTTGATGAATCTTTTTTTATTGGATTAATAATAATAATGGAGGAAACCCATCTCCATGGAACTCTTCATGCTACGATCTATGAGGTTGATAAGATCCATGGCTATGGTGGTGGAAATAATATATTTGGAAAGGTATATGTTATTAATTTTTTTTATTTTTTAAATGTTGGTTTTAATTTGGGGTTGAGTTATTTGGTGGACCGTGGACCATGGATCTGGATATTTTTTTTTTAAATGTTGATTTTAATTTGGGGATGAGTTTTATTCCACGTTGTAATAGGTGTACATGTGGTGTGTAGATTCATTAAAGTGCTTTCTAATTTAGACATAATAAAAATAAAAATAAATTTTATGTTTATGTGTTGAACATTTTATAGTTTATGATACAGACAATACTTTTGATTCACCACTAAACTAGTATAGCCTTGAAAATTGTAGATTTAAGCACTAAATAGTTGTATAATAAATTAATCATTATTTGTGATGGTAAAGTTTTGTCCCTTTTTCATCTTGAGTTTTGCTTCTAGGCATGTTGACTTAGCAAAAAACACATGTTATCCTCTTATGCAAAGGGTAACAAGTGTTACACATTTATCCCTAGTTAACACATGTTCACATTTGGGCCCCGACTAACATGTGTTACTCCTGTTTAGTATGTTAGATGATGAGTTGGTCACACCGGTTAATATCTCATCTATTGTTTTGCAGTTGATAACGAAGACCCTCCACTGGTTAACATATGTTAACATACGAAGTCGAAGGAAGCCGAGAAAAATATGTAGAAAATCTTTTTAATAACGTTTTTTTGTACTCAATATATAGAGTTACTAGATTTATTTTGTTAAAGTGGACAATAGTTTTAATGATACTTTGTAATAACGTGTGTTAATAGTTTGTGTGCTTTATTTCTTAGTAAACTTATGATGTGAAAACTATAGGGGTAAGCAAGACAAAAAAAAAAGGCTGACAAAATAAACACAAGTTTAACATATAGTACCAAATAACACATGTTAACCTCTTATGCAACATTAACACATGTTAACCTTCCATGCAGTTCATTTGAATGTCATGGGTAGGTTTTTGTGTGGTTCAATAGTTTGTAATGATACTTTGTAATAACGTGTGTTAATAGTTTGTATATATTTTTTTCTTAGTAAACTTATGAAGTAAAAACTATAGTGGTAAGCAAGACAAAAAAAAAGGGCTGACATTAAATACAAGTTTAATAAATGTTACCAAAATAACACATGTTAACCTCTCATGCAACATTAACACATGTTACCCTTTACATGCAGTTCATATGAATGTCTTGGGGTATGTTTATCTCTTGTTCAATAGCTTGTAATGATACTTTGTAATAACACGTGTTACTAAATAACATATGTTAACCTAATGTGTGTTAATAGTTTGTATGCTATGTTTACTTATTTCTTTTGTAAACTTATAAAGTGAAAACAAGAGTGGTAAGAAAGACAAAAAGGTTGTCAAATAATACAGGTTTAACATATGTTACCACACCACTCATACTAACCAATGTTAGATCTTCTCATGGGTATATGGGGCAACAGGTTTAACTTTATCAGATTAGATAACACATGTTAGCCCTTTATGACCAACTAACACATGTTACCCTCGTATGCAACATTAACACATTATTTGTACTTGTCCCATTATAATAATATTTTATTAAACAAAAAGTAGGAGAGAGTGTGTGACATGACCCATTATAATAATATTTTTTCTTAAACAAAAAGTAGGAGAGATGAGAGAGATGGCGTGACATGACCCATTATAATAATATTTTCTTTATCAGATTAGATAACACATGTTAGCCCTTTATGACCAACTAACACATGTTACCCTCGTATGCAACATTTAACACGTTATTTGTACTTGCCTCATTAGAATAATATTTTCTTAAACAAAAAGTAGGAGAAAGGGTGTGACATGACCCATTATAATAATATTTTCTTAAACAAAAAGTAGGAGAGAGGAGAGAGATGGTGTGACATGACCCATTATAATAATATTTTCTTTATCAGATTAGATAACACATGTTAGCCCTTTATGACCAACTAACACATGTTACCCTCGTATGCAACATTAACACATTATTTGTACTTGCCTCATTATAATAATATTTTCTTAAACAAAAAGTAGGAGAGAGTGTGTGACATGACCCATTATAATAATATTTTCTTAAACAAAAAGTAGGAGAGAGGAGAGAGATTGTGTGACATGACCCATTATAATAATATTATAAAGGTGAAAAGAAAGAGGAGAGAGGAGAGAGAATGTGTCATAACTTTTCTGAAAAATGTGCCATGACTTGTGATATGATAGAGAGAGTGTATGTCTTACACACATATTTCTCTTCCCAAACTACCCTTGCATGTCCTTTTGAACATTAAAATAATATTATATCTAACATCAAGTACAAAGATTTAATCATATCCATTGATCTAAAGAGATGGATGGTCTAGATGGAGTTTCCAAGGTTTACCATCTAAGGGTGGGTTTCCATATTATCCATTCCCTATATATATATATATATATATATATATATATATATATATATATATATATATATATATATACTAGCTTTTATCCCGGGAGCGTCCCGGGGTTGAAAAATATAACAATTCTAATAATACTAATACTAATAGTAATAATTATTACTTTTGTAATTAAATAAATAAAAAAATAACCTTGCTATAAGGTGACACCATGTGTTGCAGTGTTGCGCGATTCTTTCTCCTAGCTTCTCTTGATGAAGTATACCTATGCATCTTAAAAAGAGTAAAATTCCAACGAAAGCATGACGATTGGGCTGAATTTCAACATCGTAGATAAGAACCTGGTTTAAAAGAAAAACATTATTAATGAATAACCTGAACGCTTTGTGTTTTTTTTCCTGTATGAACGAAACCCCACAAAAAATAGTCGTTTTTTTCTGCGTTTTTTATATAGCACTATGGTACTCGTTGGAAAGATAATAAAACGCTCGTTAATTTGGTGTAATTTTTTTTTAAAAAATCTCGTATATAAAAGATATTAACGTTTAAAAATTATGGGAGGAAACATAAGAGAGAAAGTTTAAATTTGTTTTTAAATTTTTTTTCCTAAAATAACTCAATTTAAATTTTAGTAGATTAGGTTTTATATTATTATTTATTTATTTTATTTGGCATATGGCATGACACATGGCACACTCAAGGAGGAGAATGTCTCATTGAATGTCATGTCAATAAAATGATTTTCTTAGGCCTTCATTGAATGACAACTCATCAATTTTTAATTCTTTTATTATAAGTTATAGATATATAGCAATGTCCAACACTTGTAGCCCAGTTGGTTAAAGGCCTAAAGTTTCCTATGGGAGGCTTGGATTCAATTCCCACTAGCTACATTGGTGGAGGGGAAATGAGGGATGACCCGGCCATTGGCTTGGGTTCGAGTCCTGATCCCGACCGGTTTTAACCGCCTATTTCACCGTCATGCCTTCGGGCGGGTGAGTAGTCGGGTTTTCCCGAGAATTTGTGGCAATTGGTGGCCCGGGTACTCTCGAGTACCTGATTCGTCAAAAGAGTGCCCGAGAGTGCTCGGAATTGATTCGTTGACCGTTCAAAATATATATATATATATATATATATATATATATATATATATATATCAATAGGGTACTCAAACTAAAGAGAATAAAATATCCAGTTTTATGGGTGTTATTTAAAAAATAATAATGTCGTATGAAAAAAATATAAATATTTAAAAAATATAGCGAATTTACAAATGCAAGGTGAGGTAAAATAAAAGTATAATAAAAATTTCACGTTTAAAAAAAATCACTTCACAAATTATCTTTCTAGGTGACCCATCATAGCCATCGTTTTCCTAAAAGTTACTTAAAAACAATGTTTGTCACACAACTTTCTCTCTTAATATTAAAAAGCAAACACCTGAAAATTGCTTTACTTGATCCACCGAAAAGTTACTCTAGTCTTTTTTAGAATCCACTAATTAGAAGCCTTAATCACTAACCGTAACAAGCATCATGAATCATTTCCAATCCAAATCGTACTTGCTAAACACCTTGAGCGTTAGTTAGTTAGTTTGTTTTTTTTTTAATTTGAATCGTACTTGCTAACAGCTTGAGCGTTAGTTTATAATTGTCCAATTTAAAAAAGAAAATAGCTTTATCCTTTTTTAGACATTTCTCTTCCACACCTGTCCTAGGTGATCTAACATTTACCAGAGGGCTGTGTGAAGAAAAGGTGTCTCGTGTCTCATTGAGGGTTTACCTAATTGAACAAAGATGTAAATGTAAGAGTAGAATTAGATGGTGTATGAGTTAACTAGAAAAGAAGCCCCGGTTAATTTTTTGACAGACCCCCTAGAAGGGCGGTCCACCCTAATGTTAGAAATCTTACAGTAAAGTGGAGCGTATGATGATTCTGCAAACAAAACAAACAGAAAGAAACGAAACAGATTAGCAGAACCGGGCTTGTGTTTGACACAATTGCCTTAAATAGATTCGTCGTCTGTTCCCAGGGTACACCGGTTCAACAGTGACGGTGCACTGCGGACTATCTCACTTGCCTGAAAAGAAACCGGAACTGACTGCCTCTGAAAAATGTTGCTGCAGCAAAACATATGTGAAAGTGTATGTTTTCTGTTGTATATAGTGTTCTGCACACAAGTCTGTCTTATATACTTGAACAACCAAAACTGTTGGAAGCTGTTCAGACTCTAATTAATCACGCGAATTAATCACCATTATTATGATGTTAATTGCTGATGATAATCAAGAGTTGCAACTGTTGGAAGATGAAGGCAAAGAGTTCTTTCTAGAACAATCAGCTACATTATGCAAAAATTAAAACATACATCAAAAACCAGTCTCGCACGGACCCGGGTTTTTCGAGCTGCATTCGTGTCCGCAGGTCGTGCGGGCGTCGCGTTGGTTCAAGGATTTTTCCGAGCCAGAACCCATTTTTGCACCCCCCCTGCGCGCGGGTAGGAGCCAGAGGATAATGTAACTTTAACAATTTAATTCCTCCATTCAAACTTTACCTTATAAAGTCTTCCAATTTCCATCTTCCCACCAATGTGGGACACAACCAACTCACACAATTAACTCACATTCACTTCTATAATTTTCCAACAATCCCCCATATGAATTGGAGTTATTCTCAGAAACACTCTCGTTCCGATTACATTTCAACAGTTAAATTTTGCATACGATAGGTAGGTGTGACCCTTTGAACCTTCGCTTATGAAACGCACTTAGCCTACTGGCTCTGAGTAGAACGCGATGTCTTTGAACTCGTCTGCCGTTTGTGTAGACGACAATACGCTTCACACAAAACTCTCCCTGACAACGTCAAGTCCTCATAGTTGTGTCCGTTATGGTCATGGACACGTGCCTGGTTCTGCGAGAGCTATTAAGTATTGTGCCCCAACAATACCCTTTGAAGCGACCCCACTTCTCTCTCACATAGGTGATCTACTGGGACTGGTTACCTCAGTCAAATCATTAAAAGCTATAAGCTTAACCTCAACCTTGTCACTTTTAGGAATGGACTAGGAAGCTTATTAAATTTATAGTAAGCTCCCTTTTTCAAATTGTGGGTTTCCAACAACTTCCCCCCCCCCCCCCACAGTGACCTTTGCCAGTTCATACAATTAGGTTGTCCTATTGAACTCAGATCTTGGGATCTCCAGTCAGCTGAGTTAGGTTTCCTTCGCATAAACCTAGCCTTTCATGGGCTTTAGTCCCATTCCCATTGACGACTTCTGAACTAACTCTCTGCTTAAACCTTTTGTTAGCGGATCCGCGATGTTATCCTTTGACTTCACATAGTCAACAGTGATAACTCCTGTAGAGATTAGTTGTCGTACCGTCTTATGTCTACGTCTTATATGCCTGTTTTTACCGTTATACATTGTGCTATGAGCTCTGCCAATTGCCGATTGGCTATCACAATGTATACATATGGCCGATGCCGGCTTCGGCCACCTTGGTATATCCTCAACAAATTGACGTAGCCATTCTGCCTCTTCACTTGCCTTATCTAAGGCGATGAATTCCGATTCCATCGTGGATCTAGCAATAACAGTTTGCTTAGATGATTTCCACGATATTGTTGCACCACCAAGTGTGAATACATACCCACTTGTCGCTCTGGAATCATTCGTGTCAGATATCCAATTTGCATCACAGTAACCTTCAATAACTGCTGGATATCTACTATAATGCAGCCTGTACTCTCGTGTGTATCTCAAATACCGAAGTACCCATGTCATGCATCCCCAATGAGTTAAACTTGGGTTGCTCGTGTATCTACTTAGCTTGCTTACAGCATATGCTAAGTCTGGTCTGGTACAACTCATCAGATACATCAAGCTGCCAATAATTCTTGAGTACTCTAGTTGGTTAACAGGCTCACCTCGATTTTTAGCTAGATGTTGACCGGTGTCAATGGGAGTTCTAGCCACATTAGAGTCATTTGCATTGAACTTCTCAAGAATTTTGTCCACATAGTGAGACTGACTTATCACAAGTCCATTCTGGGTTCGTGTGATTTGTACTCCCAAAATCACATCCGCTAATCCCATATCTTTCATGTCAAACCTTGCTTTCAGGACGTCCTTTGTAGATTTTATCATTTTCTCATTACTACCAGCAATGAGCATGTCATCCACATACAAACACAGGATGACATATCCGTCTGGTGTGTCTTTCACATACACACATTTGTCACATTCGTTGATTTTGAACCCAGAATCAATCATGACATGATCAAACTTATGATGCCATTGTTTTGGAGCTTGCTTCAAACCATATAAAGATTTTACAAGCTTGCATACTTTCTTTTCTTGTCCCTTGGCTATGAAGCCCTCGGGCTGTTCCATGTAAATCTCCTCCTCTAGTTTTCCATTCAAGAAAGCCGTTTTCACATCCATTTGGTGAATTTCCAAATTTCTAATGGCTGCAATGGCAAGTACCATCCTGATGGATGTTATTCGCGTGACAGGCGAATATGTGTCAAAATAATCCAAGCCTTCTCGCTGTTTATATCCTTTGATCACCAACCTTGCCTTATACTTATCAATGGTGCCATCTGGTTTCAGCTTCTTCTTGAAGATCCATCGATATCCTAGTGGTTTGCATCCCGCAGGAAGATCCACTACCTCCCAAGTGTGATTTTGTAAAATAGAATCTATTTCAAATTTTATGGCCTCCTTCCATTGAGGTCCATCCGAGGAATTTACCGCTTCTTGGTAAGTTTGCGGTTCCTCCTCGACCACATAGGTGAGGAAATCTGGACCAAAGGATTTGTCAGTCCTTTGTCTTTTACTCCTTCGGATTTCACTTTCATCTATTTGAGGTTCATCATTTGCAACCTCTTCTATTGAAACACCTTCCCTAGTCAAATTTGATGGGCCCGGTTCATCCTCTAGAACACTATCATCAATTGGGCTTTGTGAACCCAACTTAGGCCTATCCAAGCATGGGAATATGTGCTCGAACCAAGAAGCATCCTTAGATTCCAATATAGTGCCGTTAGACACTCCAGGATTCTTCGAGTCATGCACAAGAAAGCGAAGTGGACCACCCAAACGAGTGTATCCAATGAGCACACAATCTATAGTTTTGGGTCCTATCACAAGACGCTTTGGTGGTGTCACTACCACCTTAGCTAGGCACCCCCACACTCGCAAGTGATTATATGATGGTTTAACTCCTGTCGATAATTCATATGGTGTTACATCTTTCTTTTTACGGGGAATTAAATTTAGAATGAAATTTGCTGATAACAGCGCTTCCCCCCACATGTCCTCGCTCACCCCCGAGCTTATCAACATGGCATTCATCATTTCTTTCAACGTTCTATTTTTACGTTCTACTATGCCATTTGATTGTGGTGAGTAAGGAGGTGTGAGTTCATGTATGATTCCACTTTTTGCACAAAGATAAGCAAAAGGTGAAACATATTCACCACCTCTATCACTCCTCACCTTTTTTATTTTCCGGTTAAGTTGATTTTCAACTTCGGCTTTGAACACAACAAATTTGTCAATAGCCTCGTCCTTACTCTTAAGTAAGTACACATAGCAAAATCTTGTGCTATCATCAATAAATGTTATGAAATACTTGTTCCCACCTCTAGTAGGAATAGATTTCAAATCACACAAATCTGTGTGGATCAAATCAAGAGGACCGGTGGTTCGTTCAACCTTTTTGAATGACGCTCGTGTTTGTTTTGCCTCGACACAAGTTTCACACTTATGATTTGAGTCAATATCAATTTTTGGTATGCTATTCAATTTAATTAAATGTCGAATGGAATTAAAATTCACATGACCTAGTCTACCATGCCAAACATTAGAAGACTCAAGCATGTAAGCAGAATTATCATTATTCATTCCATTCATCACAGTTACATTTAACTTAAACATACCATTAAGGGCATAGCCCTTACCAACATACATACCACCTTTGGTCAACACGACCTTATCAGACTCAAACACCATTTTGAACCCAAACTTGTTCAACTGCCAACCCGACACAAGATTCTTACGAATCTCAGGAACATACAACACATTAGACAGAGTAAGTTCCTTTCTCGACGTCATCTTCAAAAGCACATTACCTTCGCCTTTGATATCTGCAGTAGCAGAATTCCCCATGAAGAGCTTTTCACCATCAACTTCCTTGAAGGTGTTGAAAAAACTCTTGTCAAAACACACATGCCGGGTTGCTCCGGTATCAACCCACCAATCCTTGGCATCCGTTCCAACCAAGTTTGCTTCAGTGACCATCATTGACAAATCTGACATCATAGCAACAAGATTATCAATCATGTTTGCTTGTTTGCCATTTTCCTTCTTAGGAAGCTTGCATTCACTTGCTTTATGCCCAGGTTTGTCACAGTTATAGCACGTTCCATTGAACTTTTTCTTCCCAATCCCACCTTTAGGTCCAAGGTGGGAGCTCTTCCCGTTGGTTTTCTTAAACCCACCACGTTTGTTGCCTTTGTTGCTTTTGTTACTCTTTAATGATTGACCATGTTCAACAACATTGGCTTTAGCGACTTCATGACCGACAATTTTCTTTTGAGCGACTTTGTTGTCTTCTTCAATACGAAGACGCACAACCAAGTCTTCAATTGTCATTTCCTTTCGCTTATGCTTCAAATAATTTTTGAAATCAATCCAACTTGGTGGCAATTTTTCAATAATAGCCGCCACTTGGAATGTCTCGCTAAGCATCATTCCTTCGGCATGAATATCATGAAGAATCACCTGCAATTCTTGAACTTGACTCATAACAGTTTTTGAGTCAATCATAGCAAAATCCAAGAATTTTGCCACCACAAATTTCTTAGTGCCCGCATCTTCAGTTTTGTATTTGCGTTCCAAAGATTCCCATAATTCTTTGGCAGTAACAGCTTTGCAATACACATTATAGAGCGAATCAACCATTCTATTCAGGATATAGTTTATGCACAAAAACTCTGAATGATTCCAAGCCTGAACCGCGCTCACAGTTTGAGCATTCATATCGTCCTCAGCAACACGAGGAGCGGTTTCAGTCAAGAACCTCGCAAGGTTCAATGTTGTTAAATAAAACAACATCTTTTGCTGCCAGCGTTTGAAGTTTACACCAGCAAACTTCTCGGGTTTTTCTGCGTGGCTTGCCACAGCAGCAGGCAACGGTGCCACCAAGCCAGCGGTAACAGCAACTGCAGATGTGTATACTGCAGAGAGTCCAACAGCACTGGAACTCGTGAGAGGAGCAGAAGAAACCAAGGGCTGTGACGTATTCTCCATTACTGAAAAGAACAAAGACTGTTAGAACAATAAAATCTGTTTAAGTTTGTTAGAAATCTTACAGTAAACTGGAGCGTATGATGATTCTGCAAACAAAACAAACAGAAAGAAACGAAACAGATTAGCAGAACCGGGCTTGTGTTTGACACAATTCCCTTAAACAGATTCGTCGTCTGTTCCCAGGGTACACCGGTTCAACAGTGACGGTGCACTGCGGACTATCTCACTTGCCTGAAAAGAAACCGGAACTGACTGCCTCTGAAAAATGTTGCTGCAGCAAAACATATGTGAAAGTGTATGTTTTCTGTTGTGTATAGTGTTCTGCACACAAGTCTGTCTTATATACTTGAACAACCAAAACTGTTGGAAGCTGTTCAGACTCTAATTAATCACGCGAATTAATCACCATTATTATGATGTTAATTACTGATGATAATCAAGAGTTGCAACTGTTGGAAGATGAAGGCAAAGAGTTCTTTCTAGAACAATCAGCTACATTATGCAAAAATTAAAACAGACATCAAAAACCAGTCTCGCACGGACCCGAGTTTTTCGAGCTGCATTCGTGTCCACAGGTCGTGCGGGCGTCACGTTGGTTCAAGGATTTTTTCGGGCCAGAACCCATTTTTGCACCCCCCCTGCGCGCGGGTAGGAGCCAGAGGATAATGTAACTTTAACAATTTAATTCCTCCATTCAAACTTTACCTTATAAAGTCTTCCAATTTCCATCTTCCCACCAATGTGGGACACAACCAACTCACACAATTAACTCACATTCACTTCTATAATTTTCCAACACCTAAGGCTAGCGGATGTCCTCGTATTCGGGTGAGCACAGGGTAAACATGCGTGCGTTGATCTTACAGAGGTGTCTCCGTTGGTAGGACTGCGGGATTCCGGGTTTGTGACACGGCAAGCAGTCTTGAAAGCAGAATCCAATAAAGTTGCCAAACATGAAGTTGTCTGTCTGGAGAACCAACACGTCTTTGTGTCATTTGCCTTTGACACGTTTGGAGGTCTAGCGCCCGAAGCAATTCAGTTATTGGAAAGAGTACAAAAGGTGCTGCAGAGTAACTCTCCCCAGCGACCAAGGACTCACGTTTTATTTTTAATAAAGTTGGGTTTAATATTCAAAAGGGGGTAGCGGCGCAACTTATAGCCCGTTTACCCGTCACTCACTTGTAAATCTTGTTGGTTTTTAATGAAAATATAAACAGTGGCCATTTAATTTAAATGCTTTCAATATTTAATATATATATATATATATATATATATATATATAGGGGAAAGTTAAATTGAGAACACCTATATTTCGTGTGAACCGTGAGAACGGCATCTAAAACCATTCAAATTCAAAATTTCTTTTTACACTTGTCTTTATTACTAAAATACAATCTCAAAAACACAATTTACGCGTAAAAATTCAAACGTATACGAAAATAATTTGTTTTTACACATGTGTAAATTTACTGTTTATACATGTGTAAATTGTTTCATTTACACATGTGTAAAAAGTTAATTTGAAAGTGTTTTTGCAAGAAAAGATGAATTATTTGGAAAGAAAATTCATTTATTAATGTTGTATTTTGATTATAATGAGGTTTGTATTAAAAAAAAATTGATTTTGATTAATTTTTTTACTTGTTCTCACGGTTCTCACAATATTTAGCGTTCTCAAGATAACCCTCCCCTATATATATATATATATATATATATATATATATATATATATATATATAGGCTAAGTATCTACAAAAACCTCCCAAAATGAAGAAACCCCCACAAACCCTTTATGTGGCTCTCATTGTTCCACCTCACCATGTCATTTAACATTAGTTTATTGTTGAGAAGGGTAGAGTTGTCAATTACCATGCCTTGCAAATCTTTCAAATCTGCCAACTTTTGTACTCTCTGCTACTTGAATGTCCATCAAGATACATGTTCCATAATTACTTCACACAACCCCATATCTTTCCCCCCCATTTCTAATATCTCTTTCACCTTTTTGCTTCTTCTTCAACCCTCATTTACTCCTCTCAATATTCTTCTCCCTTCATTAACTTCCCTGAATCTTCTTCTCCCTCATTAACTCTTCGTGTTATGGAATCGAATCAAGGAAATCCGCCTCATTTATTAAGCCCTGATCATGGGAACAATTATGTACCGCCTGATTTTCAAGGAAATTCCCCTATTGCATCAGAATCAGAGCAACAAAGTGACGATGATGGATCAGAAGATTTGTACATATTTTATTAACATCGATTAAGTTTTTTTATTTTTAAACCCTATGATAAGATACAGACACAAGTTATGGTCTGATCATGATCATTAGTTATGTTCATATGTTTTCGCGTAGGCTTATCAGTGTTATTTTTAGGCTAAGACATGGATGTGGTTTTTTATATATGATAATAAGTTATTTTTGTTTCTTTGTACAGGACTTAATGTTGGTTCGTCATCTGTGTTAATGAACGTTGATGAAAATCACTATGAAGCAGGGGATGGAATAGGTAAGTTATTTTTGGAAAACATGTGACTATAAATAGTTTGTGTTTTGTGTGTTTGTTTTAGCATGCATGAGCTTTTGTTTGATGAAGCATTACGTGTTTTATTTAGAGTTTTGTGCTGACTAATGTTTCTTCATAGTCACTTTTTTATGGAGACTTGTGTGTTGATGAATCTTTTTTAACCTAATCATTATCGTTTTTTGTCTTACCTATTTTACCCACAAGATTACAAGTAGAATATCCAAAGGTAACGTACGTAACACACGTTTGCCTTTGCACCCTCGCACAGTAGTTGTTAATATTCTTTTTTTTTATGTGTTTTCATGTAACTTTTGTTTTTGTTGTTTGTTGTTTTCTTAACAGTTTATATAAACGATTTTACTTTTAAAGCTTTTAACTTAACTTTTTTGTACAGGTGAAGCTGAAGATATCGAGCCGTACTATGTTATTGCAACCCCTAATGGGACCCAATTCTGGATCCCGAATGTGAGCCCCCGGTATTTTCCTGTTGTTGATCAGACTTTCCCCACGTTCGAGGCAGTAATGGCCATGTACAAGGAGTATGCGCAACAAGCTGGCTTTTCAGTTAAGAAGGGGCAAACTAAGGTTTGGTTGGGTACCCCGACACACAAGTACCTGCGTTGTTGCAAATACGGTAAGCCTCAGGTTAATAAAACCTTTGACACTCTAGACGAATCTTCTATTAAACCGCGTAAAACTTCATTCAGCCTTTCCAACTGCCAAGCCCACGTGTTAGTGTCAATTACTTGTGGTGGTTCATGTTTTAAAGTTATTCGTTTCAATGATTTTCATAATCATCAGCTTTGGGATAAAAATAACCTTGATCTTGCTAAGATTTCTCGGAAACTTTCTTTCTCGACAAAACAGTTTATTCATAATATGAGTCTAAACCGTGTTGGCCCCGTGAAAGCTCATAGGTACTTAGTGTCTCTTAAAGGCGGCCACCATAATGTCAATGGTACTGCGGTTGATTTCAAGAATTTTAGTAACAAACTGAGAATTTGGATCGGCGAAAGGGATTTGTCATTGTTCCTTGATCGCTTGCGTGATCGGCTTGAAAATTTGCCAGACTTTTTTTACGACTTTGTTGTGTGCGATGGTAAATTACACTCTGTTTTCTGGGCGGATGAAATTTCGAAACTGAACTATAAGGCGTTCGGTGATGTTTTAGCCTTTGATGCAACATACAACACAAACAAGTATGTTATTTTTCTTCCTATCTTAACGTGTGTTACAACTTTCTGGCAGTCAGTGTTTGTGACTTCTTAACATACGTATCTTTATATAATGTTTCAGGTACAACATGGTGTTTGTTCCTTTCACTGGTGTGAACCACCATAAACAGTGTGTTACCTTTGGCGCAGGATTGATAATTAATGAAACCATAGATTCGTATGTGTGGTTGCTTGAAAGCTTTTTAAAAGCTCATGGTTCACAGCCTCGTCTAGTGTTGAGTGATCAAGACCCTTCAATGATGCAGGCTGTACCACAAGTGTTCACTGAGGCTCGCCATCGGCTATGTATGTGGCATATAATGAAAAAACTACCCACAAAGGTAATGTTTTGTATTTTATTATTGCCTTTATTTTAGACCTAAATACACATGTAGTCGGGTACTAATTTGTCAGTTTTCTTTTTGTTTTGTTTTTTTTGTTTACGCTTGCACCTAGATTTCTGGAGCTGTTTTAAAGAACACTGAGTTTCGGTCTTGCATTCACAAACTGGTGTGGAACATTTTCATTAAACCGGCGACGTATGAAGCTCGATGGCATGCGCTGATAGAGACATTTGGTCTTCAAGAAAATCAGTGGTTGAACGATATGTTTGCAATCAAGGAATTATGGGTGCCGGCTTATTTTAGGGAAATTCCAATGTCTTGCTTGATGAAAACAACATCAAGAAGCGAGAGCTCCAACAGTTCGTTTAAAGTCAATTCAACAAGTGCAAACACACTTGTTCAGTTTATGTTGTGTTATGAATCTCGTCTAGATAGCAATTGAGCAGCATGCCTTTTCTCTATACACAAATAATGTATTCAATGAAGTAAAGAAGGAGATAGTGAAGGGGAAGTTTTCCTGCTACATATCAAATGTTGACGAACAAGACAACATGCATGCCGTAATCTCTATCACAAAACTTGACAAGCGTCGTGATGTCACCAATGTTTACCAGGTACCCCATTTTGAAACGCCTGGTACTTAGTTTACTGACCACTATGAAAATATTGTTTGTTACATATTTTAAAATAGGTTGTTACATCTGTTACAGATTTAAGTTTATAGCTAAAAAAACCCACTACTTTTTGTACTGTTAATTCAGTTTTTTCCCCAGTCCAGCTTTTTTATTCTGTGAATTCAGTTTACACAACAGCCCTTGTTACATATGTTAACTTTTTTTATTTGTTGAAATAGGTGCGATTTGATAGCCTGGATGCAACGACAGAATGTTCATGCAGAGGTTTTACCCGTCTTGGCTACCTTTGCCGCCATGTCTTTGCGACTTACATGATTAAGAAAGTTGACCGCATCCCTCAACAATATGTGGCTGATAGATGGTTACGTGATATTCTACCAAAGAAAGTCTTCTCCATTTGCAGCCGTTATGGTGTTGACACCCATCCAGGTTCTGTGCTTAGAAATGAGATTCTTGAACTTGTAACTGAATGTGTCGATGTTGCTAGGACAGATGAAACCACGTTGGCGGACTTGGTTTAGCAGCTCAAATCAATCAAACTCAACTTGTTTTCAAGGGAATCTATTTCTGTTCTCCCCCTTGAACCTAATGAAGCTATTGTGGAGGACATAATTGGCCAACAGGCTGATGTTGACATTGTGGTTGCCAATCCCTCTGTTGCACGCAACAAGGGTTGTGGGAAAAATCGCAGACTGGCTGGGCCTGGTGAGAAGGCCATATCAAAGCGTCCCAAAATGCCCAAAGCGCCGCGTCTATGCAACAACTGCCACCAATATGTCACGGATCATGATGCAAGGAACTGCGAGAAGGTTGCGGCAATGAAAAGGGCCAATGAGAAGGCCGCACGCGGCCGCAAAGCCTAGTACATGATCTATGGTACTACGGGGGGAAGCATAAATGATCTCTGCTTTTTTGAACCAGGTTATACACTGGTAACAATTACAACCCGATGCAGTTACTGTTTTGTTACGTGTGTAACATGGTTGTCATTTTCAATTCTACACCCCCAGCTACTTCTATGTCTTTTTTTTAACTTATGGTTATGTATGACGTTTATCCACTAGACATGCCGTTTTGTGTTTTATAATATAGCATGAAATGTGGTTTTTATGGAAATGTTCTTGTGTGTTTTACAAAAGTTGTTGCCTAGATTAGAACCAAAAAGGGCCGACCACCTGTGCATTACATTGGGTAGTTGTGGTATGGAAGAATTATTTTTAAAGTGTGATATAAATAATAATATTTGACAAGTACAAAGTACAAAAAGAAGAGAATATAATATTAAGTTAACTTCTATCACTATCACCTTTTTTAATAGTGATTTGACATAAAGGTAAAATACACCACTAACCACAAATTTACTTCTTACCAACTACCTACCTACCCACACTTAAATATACTATTTATGGCCCCTACTATTTATATCCATCCCTATTCTACCTTCCACCCCTTACATGGCAAATTTGCATAACAAATCTGCAAATCAAATGGAGAGCCCTTCAAACACTCATGCAGCTAAACGCCAAAAGATCGAAGATGAAGATGAGGTAACTTCCAAAAAAAACTGATGCGCATGGCTTAATGGAACACAGCGAAGAAGTAGGCGCCGATGGTGCCCAACATGGTGCTAGTTCCAAAGATAGGAAACTACGTAAGAAAGGCGTCGACGACACCATGATGGTAGATGATTCTACTAACAACGTGACCTATAAACGGGATGCAGATATGGAGATTGATGGCGAAGGGTCAAGCACGACTGCGTACTTGGTAACCAAAGAGGACGTAAAACGATCGGGTTGGGAATGAACATGAGTTGAGTACGACCACGAGTATTGTGGTTGTCCTTTGTGTCCAAATTCCCCAAATACTCTCGCTCGGTGGGCAAGCTACAATCCGTGGGAAGGTGAGGACAGTGAACAGTGAACAGTCTGAGCTGAGCTTGGGAGCTCAGTATGGTACGTTCTCACCATGATTGCGTCCAACTTAACAACGTTTATGTTTCGCTGTTTCAGTGTATGTGTTGTTTTCTATTTACTTTATAGGGTCAAGACAGTTTCATTTTGTGTTTCTTTTAACATAGGCACGATATGGAAGTGCCGCCTGTAACTGTTTGACTCTCAAACTATGTGTTATGTATGTAACAGAATGTCTGTCATGTTGTTAATATCTTTAACTGTGTGTTCTGTAGTATCCTAAAAACCATCTACAGCCCTACTCAAAATAGTGGCAACATTTTTAACACATTAACATATGTAACATTCATACATTGTATATGGAAAACAGTAAACATAAGCAAGTCCGTCCGATTCAGTAGTCTTAAATTACGGATAGACAATGTTGTATATGGTTAACATATGTAACATTCATAGATAGTATCCCCAACAAAATAGTAGAATGTACATCTGCCTAGCAGGTTAGTAGTGTTAAACTACGGAGACACAGGGGCATGTTTGTCTGGCTAGTATATTAGCAGACTTAATAGGTGTAGATGGTTGACAAAAGACGCAGTAGGTTAGTAACAAAATAAATGTCATACATGTCACCCAAAAGATAGTTCAAACATGCTGCTGGAACCGACTTGCTCCCGGTTACTTCCTAAGTGCTGCGGCAGCCTCCACCTGCCCCTTCTTTGTATTAACCGCTGAACGCAAAATATGTGCCGCATACTTCGTCCGCAATTTCTTTATATCCCCGTCCTTTGCGCGCCAATGTTTACTGAAATTGCAGTCAAAAGGCACATTAAGCCCCATGAACTTCTCTATGTGTCTCATCAGGTAGACACCACAATCTATGCCATTGCCAGCCGTAGCCCATTCCACATCCAACCTGTGTATCTCTGCCCCTCCAATCGCAGCTGCCTTCGGATGATTCATGTTTTTTAGAAACTTCACAAACATGTGCTTCTGCAATAAATGTGTAGGTTGTTAGAGATACCAAGACTAACAAAACAAAGGGGCAGGTCACAAAAACAACTTACGAATTTTTACGCCGTATCTTTCTTGTGGAAATCTATGTGATCCTTGCAGCTACGCCTCCCTCGCTTTTTGTCACTATCAATGAGCATTATGGTAATGTTTTTCAACTCGAATACCAACAAGTAGAAGTGGGCCCTTTCAAGTATAGGGAAAAAGACGATATCAAATTTCTTGAAGTCATGGTTCTTCTCATAAGATGGCACCGAAGCGACCATAGCTGCCGAAAACCTTGTCATCCGTCTATTCTCATCACAGTTGGTCTCATTAAGCATCCATGGAAACTATTTTTTGTTTTTTAACAACCAACAATAGATACATAAATATAACAAGCTGACAAAATTAATAATCATGTAAAACTACAAGTTTTGAAATTAACATACCACTGCCTTTGTGCTCACAAACAAGCGAAGAGATGACGCTTCCGATTTCAACCTCTCCTCGTAGTTTAATACATCAACCCAACAATCTACTATCCCATCTAACACCTGCATACCCGGCTTCAAAGTTTTGAACATGCTACGCGTTGCCTCCACATTAGATAAGCTTCTAAATAACACCTCACTATAAAACGAACCCCAAAGACAATGTTAGAAGGCAGTTTTTACCTCTTTAAAAACAATTATACGTGGCTTAAAAATTAAAAATTCTATTACTTGGCAAGTGCGTTATCTACTTCTTCTTGAGGTATTTCTACGTTCTCTACGCCTTCCCCGCGTTCTAGCCTGGATAAACACAAACAGAAATGATATGTTACACATGTTACAAAAGACAAACATCGTTGGGGTGGAGTATTGATGAATAACATTACCTATTCTGTTTCGCCACCCTCCTTCTGGCATCATCACCACACAACATATTCAACGGATCCTCGTCCATGTAAACATACTTCCACATAGCATCGTCATCCTTTGTCACCCCCTCTGTTAAATCGACCCCCCCTTATGTGAAAAGGTGACTTATGAACATAAGTCACATTCCTTTCGCGTAGGGGGTTTTGCTTGGTTGCATCGATCTTTGCAATCATCTGTTGACGCATCGCCAACGTCATGTGGTCATCATCACAATCCATATTTCCACCCAAACCATACTCATTGTATATATTGTTTTGCGCGTCATATGAACTAATAGGGGACACCATTGGATATACCGGTGTGGTATCGCTTACTGATGCACCAACTCCATCCGCATCTGCATATGCAACATTTTTCTATTTATGTTAAACCGATGTATAGGAAAGAGAGTATTAAATTACAATTAGCGGTGTGGACTTACCTATACTATCATCGGCCTTCTCCTTTCCACGCGCCTTGCTTGCAGTCAATCCTTGCTCGACAGACTTATCTGCACACTCTGTAACACATGCAACAGGGGACATTAGTATGCATGTTTACCATTTGTATGGTTTAAAAACCAACCCTACCCCTACCTGGCTTAGCAGGCAAATCCTTGACATTTGATTCTGCCTGCGGACCCACACCGGCAGACCCTGTAACATACGTCACAACCATTGTTAGATATAACTCTGTATCTGTTTCTAGGTTTGAATCATCCTATCACAAACTGGGACGGTGTACCTGATTCAACTGCTAGTGCGTTCATACCGGATCCCATTTTTGGAGAAGGAGCCACAAATTCTGTATCATACATAACATTTTTATATAGTTTTTTTAAAAACATAACTCAAACCTGAACCCCGCTGACCTGCTTCTTTTGGCTGTGTTAGGCCAAAGCTAAAACTTGGTGCATCATTTCCATCTGATTTCGTCATATATGGAAGTATCCAGGAGCATCCTGTAAATGTAAGTTAAAACCACATTACTTGACGATTGTGGCAAAGGTAGAAATATATTTCATTTGTCTTTAGCGTACCCGCGCTTGTGTCTTGACCCGTTTCATTAAGCTGTGACCCCCCATCTCCAAACTCTGCCCTGTCCGGTTGCGTTTCTGTAGGTGTTATTCCCACAAGGCCTGTAAAAAAGAAGTTCCCGTTCATCATTGTCTATCTAACAAGTTCCATATTTTTACATCAAAATGACATTATAATACCTGTTTTTTGTGCTTGTTCATCTTTTTTCGCAGCATCAAAAATCTGACTTGGTGCATCCATGGTGTTTGGCGCAGCCTCTGCGCTTGCCTGGGAGTCTGCTTCACATCATGTAACAACATAGGTAAGGTTACAATTATTCTATATGAATGTTTGTACTTACGGACTCTAAGACATCATACCTCGCTCATTATTCTTGTATGTGGACACTTCTGCCTCTGTTGTGCAAATCCCCTCACATCCTGAAACTAAATCTAAGATTACCGCTAGAATCTGATCATTGTATGACCCTTTTTTACTACTGTTAAATATTGAAACGTCACAACCATACCTGTTTTGCCATCTTCCATTTGCACATCTACTGGTGTTACTCCAACAATACTGTCATCTTGAATTTCTTCAACCGTCCCTTCTTCGTTTAGATCCCCGCCTTAACATAATGTAACATACGTCACAACAACAAAAAAAAAAACACACCCTTAAGTATTTAGGAATTTGTTAAATGGACACCTGGCCCCTCGTTGTTGGTGGGCACCTCAACTTCCAGTCCTGAAACATAAGTAACACATTAGAAAAACAGTTTTTTTCCTTTGATTTGTTGTATATGATGTACAGGTTTATTAAAAACAACTCAGGTATACCTAGTTGATCGTTTTCTGTTTCTACCACTGATTGTGTGCTCACTAATTCCTCTTCAATAGCATTTGGTACCAGATCGTCTAACTCATCGTGCACATCTAAGGAAATATTATTAGTAAAATACCCCCCACTTTGACTTGGGTTCACACTGTGCGTATTTAACAGATTTAGACGGTGTGTGGTCTGATTACCTCTTTGTTGTGTTCCATCTCTTCCTGCTAAATTCTTCTCATGTGTTCCATCTTCACACACCTCTGCAAATTCGCTTGTTAAATTATTGGCAAGATCTTCATTTCCTATTAACACATGTTAATTACATAAGCATCTCCTGTTAACACATGTTAATCAAATGTCCATTTTTTCAACAGCCTTTTTCTTACAAAGTCCTGACATACCACCAGTATTGTACTTAGCACTGTCATGCAGATTCTTCCTGTATTGGCTAAGAATTGGACTGTCAAACGCCCCTCCCTCGTCCGACGTGCCCTGAGTTTTGCTCGTTTTTGACCGTGTCAATAGTGACTTGTCCAGCGCCGAATCACCCAAGTTTAAACAATCATCCTCCTCTACACAATAGCATTTAATTTAACAATGACTTTGGCCATTTGAAAAACCGGATGCTCAACTGATTTCCTAGTTTACAAAATAATTTAGAGGACATAAACAACTGACTTACCTACTGCAATGCTTTTCCCTTTACATATTGCTTCTAACACATTGCCGATTTGTGCATCAGCTGTTACACGCTCAACAGATGCATCCACATTCGCCTTCACCATTTCCTTAATAAAAGCATCGTACCTTGACTTCACTGCAACAACTTCTTCTCTACCTGGATAATCCTCACATAACTTACCGATGGCAAATTCGGTCCTTTTTTTGGTTCTAATCATCACATCTACCAAATCCCCAACAGCTAATACCCTTTCCTGTTTATGATAGGATGATTAGGATACAATCAAATGTAGTTCATGAATTATCTTTTTGTAATACATTAAATGTTACCAACCTGGACGCTTGGTTGATCTAACCCGACCTTCACATCGTCGTATGAAGATAAAGCTTTTAGCGTTCCCCTTCCAAAACCCCCTCCTTTTATTTCAATTTTTTCTCGGTCTCTTAACCTTTTGAATGTCCAGAAACTCATAGGATCCATCGAAGTATCAACATCAAGCCCTTTGCATTTAAAACTATCCACGTATAAAAGCTAGAAATAGAAAATCGCTTAAGTGGTTAGTAACAAGTAAACAAATAGTGTCACTAATAAGCAACTAATTAAAAGTTAACATGCATAAATAGCAACATACCGTTAAAAACGTAAGTGGCCCGGTAAAAGGTGGATCCAAATTGTCTCGTCTCCAACCATTCTTACAACTCTTTAGTACCTCAAGTACTAACTCACACAAGTCCATACCAGCAAAATCCAAGTCATCCGTAATATACTCGAGTATGTTATCCTTCAGACTGCCTTGTTTGTGGCAGTCTATCATGATAGTATAGAAGCACATTATAAAATCCATACGAAAATTACAATCATCCTCACCGTTTGACTCTTTTTCAATCATGTCCACCATTTGCTTAGCAGATATAAATCTTCTTGTTGGGTACCTCTCTCTCCATTTGGCTATGCCTTCATCATGCGCTTCCCTACGCTCCAACGCATTGAAAGACACCCCTCCAATCGGTATACCAAGGACCTTGTGCACGACCTCAGCATCAATGCAAAGTGTCCCAGATGGCACAGTCAACTATAAACTTTCCTGGTTGAAGTTATCTACAACATAATGCCCTAACTTCGCAGGTATCCCATCCATTTTAAGATTTAGCAGCCTGCCCAACCCCATATCCTTCACTGCTAAACGTTGTTCGTCACTTAACATCTTTATGCATCTTGTTAACTGTGTTGGTGATGATCTAGTACGTATCCCCAGCCACTCGTTCAACTTTGACCTTTTGCGTTGCCTACGAGGCTCAAGGGCATCATTCCATGTCTTGTTTACCCTCTTCTATTTTTTCGCCTTCAATGCTTTCTCTTTTTTCCCCCTGTCTATTTTCGCTGAAACTTCTAACGCTCGTGTTATCCTAACTGGTGCAGATGAAGACAGATCATACACAGGGATTGCCTGCTTACCTGTTACACATGTAACAATTATCAGTTCAAACTAACTTTGACCCGATATCAGTGTAAATAACTATTTATTATGTTGTATCATCGCACTTTTTTATTTCTTGTCTGAATTTCACCAACTGCTATATTTGTGTCTGTTTTTACATAACATACAAACACCCATTGTAAGAAACAGATCGCTTAACCAGACGATAACACCTGATTTTACACATATAACACCGAAAATATTGGAAAACCACAAAACACCTCACCTTTGGTTTTGGCCGCTTGACGACGACGGCGGTTACAAAAAAAAGGACAACTTATCCTTCTGTGGCTTCACACTTGAATCATCATCATCAGACTCCACCCCAGTTGACAGTCCTGAATCATCATTATCAGAACCTTCATTCAATTATGGTCCTGCATCCTCATTATATGAAGTTTGCACCATCGACAGCCCTGGATCATCATTATGAGCCGAAGCTTTGCCAATTCCTTTACGCAGCCTCTTTAGGTTGATAAGTGACGTATCCGAGTCATAGTCTACATATTTAAAAAAATGGCACTCTAAATAAATTTACAGGAGCCTAAAATTACATTACTAAGATTAAAAAATAAATTATCTTCATTACTATCCAAAGTCCGTGTAACACTTACCTAGATGACGTTTTACATCTTCAAACTCACTAGCTGATAATCCAATGTCCTTACCATGCATGGTTCTTGCTGTGTCATCAGACAAAACGACCAATTTTCTTTTCCTCCTGTCTCAAACATTATATTGATTACGCTTTCACGAGGGGTATCACATTTCATAAACTACAATCTACTTATCCACTCAATAAAAAATAAATGATAACAACGCTACTTAGCAAACTCGACAAAATCCCCATTTTTTTTTCTGTTTTACACCATTAATGTACTTATCCCTGATTATTCATGAATACGTTGTATCATATATGAGAAACCCTAATTTTATACAGTAAAGGGACAGAAAACAACGAGGCACGTACCTTTTAGATGATTTCTTCGACCCCAATCGTCGGCTAAACGAAGATAAGGTCCACATGAACGATTTCATCGTTACGGGAGACAAAAAGAGTACAGGGTTGAAGGTTTCAGGAAGAAGGAAGTATGTTGATGCTTCAAATGGAGAGAGAACAGGGATGAAATTTTGAATTTGGGAAGATGGTATACGAGTAAGTGAGAGGGAAATAGGTTATTGATGGAGAGAGACTATGAAGTGACTGATTTGCAGAACCATGCAGTTACCAACACCTTTGTAATGTCAAATTACCCATATGCCCTTTTTTGTACTTCTCACCATTATAATATTAAGCATTTGATCCACACCATTGATCTAGATTGATCAATGGTTGAGATAGGGTTTAATGAGTTTCTTCAATTTAGGTGGGTTTTTATTTAATCCTCCCCCTATATATATATATATATATATATATATATATATATATATATATAATATATATACATATATAGGGTATTGCTTCCTAACGTAGTTAAGAGGGTGTTTGGGATTGAGTTTTAAAACAACTTATTAACTTATTGGCTTTTCCAAGAAGCTAATAAGTCAATAAGTTGTTTGTGTAACCCAAAAACACTTTCTGTTTTGACTTTTGGTTTTTTAACGGTGGAAAAAACTGTTTTTGAGAAGTTAGAAATCCTGAATTTTGGGAAAAAAAATTACAAATCTACCACCCATACAAACAATATTCACAATAAATTAAGTGAAACACTTAAAAAAAAAAACAAGGCTAAACTGCTAAAATCGTCCTTGTGATTTGGTGAAAATTGCCACTTGCGTACAAACTTTTGATTTTTTGTCATAATCGTACCATGGTTTCAATTATTTGTCAAAATTGTCCTTGACACTAACTCTATCCAGTTAATGTCAGTTAAGTGGAGGGCATTTTTGTCCATTCACGTTTTAAAGTTTCATTTGTTGTAATAGTCCCTCTCCTAATTTTCATAATTTAAAGTAAAAAAATTAAAAATATAATAAAAATTAAAAAATTTAAGTGGGTCCCACCACCTACCCCATAATTTTCATCTTCTCCACCCTAACCCACTCATCACCCATCTCCACCGTTCACCACCAACCAACTTACATCAACCACCACAATAAAGTTAAAAACTTTTCTGTTCAATTGCTTGAAATCGGACTCCTTGGTTCTTCAAAATCCCACCAGGCACCAACAAAATTAATACAACCGACCACTCCATCTTTTACAACCCAAAGTTTTATAATCAAATCTGTGTGTATTCCATTCACAAACCAACCCATGGTCGAATGCTATCACAATCCATTTGTCTCTGCCTCAATCAATAGAATTGATTCTATGGCTCAGTCAGTAGATGACATTGGTTTAGACTGCTTACAAGATAAGAAAAAAAAGGTGGAGGACGAAGATGACAGTGACAATGGGTATGGAGGTTGTGTAGATGATGAAATGGGTGGTAGTGACTGAGAATGTATAGATGAATGTGGTTATTTTCTGTGACAAGGGTGACGGTCGTTATAATTGTTGTTGATGATGGTGTATTAGGAGGTGTTGCGAATTTAACAAGGCACGATGAAGTTTGGGACTGTTGGGTGGGATAGCTTGGTAACAGGTTATTGTGGTGTTTTTAAGATGGGCGGTGGGTGGTGGTGGTGAAAGGTGGAGATGGGTGGTGGTGGTGAAACTAGGAGATGGATAGGTTAGAGTGGAGAAAATGAAATGGGTAGGGAAGGGGTGGGACCTACATGAATTTTTTAATAATATATTTATATTTCTTTTTGTTTTTTAATTTTTAATTTTGATGGAGGGACTATTTCAGCAATTAAAACTTTAAAACGTGAATTGACGAGTTTACCTCTGACTTAACTGGACTAACTGGATTTTGTTAGTGCCAGGGACGAGAATGACAAATAATTAAAACTATGGTATGATTATGACAAAAAATCAAAAGTTTCTACGCAAGTGTCAATTTTCACAAAACTATATAGACGATTTTAGCAGTTTACTCAAAAAACAATTTATTGACTTTTTGACGTTTTTCTCCTCAAAAGCTAATCCAAACACTTTTTTTAAAACTCGTTTTTAAAAAAGTTATAAGCCAATAAACACTTACCAAAAGCACTTTTCATTTCCAAATTCAATCCCAAACACCCTCTAACTCTGATGATATACTTTTTAAATTATTTTGAATATAAATAACAATACTTAAGTCTTCGTCAAAATTACAATTTTTGTTCTTTATAAATGCCAATATTATGGATCAAGTCCTTTAAAACTTTTAGTTCAGTCTCTGTCCTTAATATAAAAAATTGCCACGCCTTTTGTCTTTTACACTTAACCTCGTTAAAAAAACACAGTTAAGTCATCCTATGTGAGAGTATTAACATAATTTCTCCCTTTTTTCCAACAATAGATTCAGCCACCACCACACCATCTCTGAGCACCCCCAGCTATTATCACCTTAAACCTAAATCAAAATCAGCAAAAAGTAATAAAACATTAATTTTACCACTTAAAGTCAATTATCACAAAACACCATATGTTAATACAATGGCTGAGAAGAAACAACTTTGTCCATATCATCTCCGACGATATTGTGCACCTACAACTCTAGAAAAATGATATCACCATTGGTGCTTGGAGGTTCTCTGTTAGGAAACTGAACGGTAACTCCAAAATTAACCCTAAATCCCAATGTTTATGCAAGCGGCGGCTGTTCCATCCTCTTATACAGTGGATTCGAGGTCTATAGAAGTTGAATCGGCCCTTAAATCAGTGGATTTGGTCAGCCCAGGTCCAAATCTTGAAAGCTCAGATCTTGTGGGGGTTCCAAACCACCTCCCCTGTATTCTACGAATGCGGCTTTAACTCGTGCACCATGGAAGGAGAACCTTTATCGACCACCAAATCAAAGCCTTGTATCAATTGTAAGACGCAATAGCACTATTCTCGACTAGATCTGTTCCTCTTTCATTCAGAATCGAATTTTTGTTTTGGGTTCTGTGAGGGATTTTTCGGAGAAGACTGATCTGTTCTTGACTGGATCTGTTCCTCTTTCAACTAGAGGTGGTTGTGTAACGTAACTTGTTGTGGCTTTGCCGGAGAAGACAAACCAACGGAGCCGAGTGTGAGGGATGGGGATGAATGGTAGGGTTGGATCTTTAAAGAGGTAAGATTAAATTATATAAAATATAATTAATTTTACCTTTTTTATCATATAATATAATATATTAAATTATAAAATCTAATTAAATTATAAGAATTATCCTTTATATGGTAAAAAGACTAAAATGCCCTCGTAGGTGGTGCACATGACATGACTTAACTAAGAAACTTAACCTTCGTTAGTCAAAAGGACAAAATGTGTGACAATTTTTCATATAAAGGACAAAGACTAAAACTAAAACTTTTATATGACTTAATCCATAATTTTGACCTTCATAAAGGACAAAAATTGATTGCATAACACATTATATAATACTAATACTGCAAAAATCAATTTGGGGTGTCTTTTCTTCAAATCACCACCTTTTGAATAGTCACGGCCATTCAAAAGTTGTATATACACAACTTGGGGTATCTCTTCTACAAATCACCACAATTTTTGAACACATCCATTCAAAGGTTACATATATACAACTTGGGGTGCCTCTTATTCAAATTACCGCATTTTAAAAAGTCACGCCCATTCAAAGTTATATATATATATATATACACACACACAATTACCAACATATCTATACTATATATTAAGCATTTGAGAGGGGTGACGGTAAAATTTAAGTAATCACAACCTTTTATGCATATAGTACAATTCTAAATGGAGTTAGTTAGAGGGTAAAATTGTCTTTCAACTTGAATATTAAAGTTATCATGAATATAGAAAGTTTGTTTTGTAAGTTTTCTAATAATCTAGGGGTAAATATGAAACTGTAAATTAAACCAATAATACAAACTTTGTTTTCTTAGACCATGTGTAGTGGGGGACTTTATTTATAAAGCCCCCCCCCTTCTTGATTGGTCCATGTGACAGCTGAGTCAGCATGGAGAGAGAAACTGAAAAAGGGGTGTAGTGGTAGGGGCTTTATTTATAAAGCCCCTGTTTCTGATTGGTTGATTTTTTATTATTTTTTTAATCTTTTAACTCAAAATAATTAAAATAAAAGACAAATAAATATAAAAAAATTACAAATAATATTAAAAACACACAACTAATATTAAAAAAATTACAACTAATATTAAAAAAAAAGTTACAACTAATATTAATTTAAACACTAGATAATCCTAAATTACTTATTTAAACATTAAATAATTAATCCTAATTTTCTCCCCTATGGAGAGTAATTGTCCCAGTACATGAGTAACGATCGCTATCGCGACCGTCGGACCTCACATCCGAGGGGATGTAGCAGTACTCGTGAGGAGGGGAAAAATTGTTTCGCTCCTCTTCTATCGCATCCCTTAAAGCTTCCAGATCCTCCTCGGTTGGCTCCCGATCAGGAGGGGTTGGGGTGGGGTTCGGTTGGGTCTCCACAAACTGTAGACGCCCCAATCCTCTCTCAGCCATAACGTAATCTACGGCCCACATAATCTCCTCTGCAGTGAAATCAGCATCAGGGTGTGTGGGAGTGTATCCAGAGAGTGGAGGAATGACGGGGACGAGGTTGGAGACACGTGGAGGAGGAGGGAGAAAAAAAGGTAAATGAATTTGCTTTAAAAAAAGTGATGTACCTTGGCAAAAATACTCCAAAGAATCGCGTGTTGTTTCCTTGGCCATTTTTAAATACTCGTCGTTGATATCCGTCGTGTTGCCGTATGCGAGTATACGCAGTTCCGAGGAACACTTTTGAATAGACGTGAATCCCATCAACCCCCTAGCATCCGATTTTTGTTTAAAGTAAGGAAACGTGTTTTGTGTTTGAATATTTTCTCTCGCAATATTCTCTCGCAACGGATGATGACGTGGGGGAACCCTTTTTTTTAAATATTGGTAATACGTGTTTTGTGTTTGAATATTTTATGAAACGTATTTTTATGTGTGTATATTATATATGTGTTGTGTATTTATAAAAAAAAAAAAAAAATAAAATAGCCGTCTCAAAGAAAACGGTCATAAGACCGTTGCAACTCCACGTGCCACGATTTAATTGGGTGATTCAATTTATACTCGGCGTTATTAATATAGAGCCCCCGCCTATTTTATAAAAATAGCGCCCCTATGTTATGGTGTGGGGGCGCTATTTTTCAAAAAAAAAATGCACAAATAACGACCCACTACGGGGGGTCTTATTGTTTAATATTTTGTTTTGTCTCTTCATTTCTTAACCAATAAATAAGATTAATGACTTTTCTTCTCTTATTTTTCTTTCATGGAAATTGCAATTGAATAAGGTTACTTAATTTTTGAATTAACAATACGATGTTGCGAGTCACACCCACAATACTTTTTTTATAAATTATACTAATATATATATACATCTTACAACAATTTTAAGACTCTAAGTGGAAGCATTTTAGGAATAACAAATTATAGTATTTAATAAATTACCAATAGTGGTCCCAACTTTCGACATATTGGAATATAATGGACCCAAACTAACGGAGGTCTAACTTCGTTAGTGTGATGCTGACGTGACATCTTAGGTGAAAAAATGATCCTACGTGGCATCCAACGTGGCATCCTAGGTGGCAAAAATGATCCTACGTGGCATCCTACTTGGCGAAATGATCCTACATGGCATCCTACGTGGCATGCCACATCAGCATCACACTAACGGAGTTAGACCTCCGTTAGTTTGGGTCCATTATATTCTAATATGTCGAAAGTTGAGACCACTATTGGTAATTTTCGTAGTTGGGACTGTTATTGGCCAATAGTCAATAGTTGGGATTATTTATTTCCATTATTCCTAAAAAAATAATATTGAAATAAAAACTAATTTAATAAATATTATTCCATTAAATTTTGAGAAGAAAGAAATATGGTCTGTTTGGTATAGGGTAATAGAATGGATGGGAGAATGGAATGGACGGGGTAATGGAATGGACAAGGTAATGGAATTGATCATTACTATTCCATGTCTTGTTTGTTTGCCATGTGGGAATGAAACAAAACATTACTTTGTGTTGTTGGATATACAAGAAAGGACGAATGAATAAAATCGGTGGTTAGTGGCGGTGGTGGGTGGTGGTCAGTGGCGGTAATGGTGGGTGGTGATATGTGGCGGTAGCGGCGGCGGTGGGTGGCGGTGGCGGGTGGAGGCGACGATGGAAGGTGGAGGTGGATGGTCGTAATGGTGGGTGGGTGACGATGGTGAGTAGTGACGGTGGTGGTGGTGGGTGGTGGGTGATGGTTGGTGGTTGGTGGTGATGGTAGGTGGTGGTGTGTGGCGGTAGCGTGGTGGTGGATGGCGACGGCGGTGATAGGTGGTGGCGACGACGGTGATTGGTGGCGGCAACGACGGTGATGGGTGGCGGCAACGGGGGCAATGGGTGGAGGTGGATGGCGGTGATGGTGGGTGGGTGACAATGGTGAGTAGTGGCGGTGGTGGGTGGAGGAGACGTCGGTGATGGGTGGCGGCGGTAGTGGTGGGTAAAGGAAATTGTGGTGAGTGACGGTGGTAGATGGTGGAGGCGGCGATGGGTGGTTTTGTATGGCGGCGGTGGTGGGTGGGTGACGGTAGTGGGTGGTGGCGGTGGTGGGTGGGTGAAGGTAGTGGTTGGTGGCGGTGGTGACGGCGGTAGTGGGTGGTGGTGACGGCGGTGGGTGGGGACGGTGGTGGTGGATGGTGGAGATAGCGGTGGTGGGTGGTGACGATGGTGGTGGGTGGTGGTGGTTATGCTTTTGTTAGTAAAGGGTGAATGGGGGATGGAATGGAAAAAAAACATGGGGGTGGATGGAATGCCTTGTGGAATGGGTGATTCCATTTCTTTAACCAACCAAACACACTTTTTTCATTACCTTGTAATGGTCCATTCCATTCACCCTTTCATTCCATCATACCAAACACTACCATAGTCTTTAATTATCATATACTTGTAACATGATAACATTTAAAAGAAGAACTTGAAGTGGTGTAACTCCTTAGAAACTTAAATGTTCTAATAATTACTTGAGGAAACTGAAGACAAAACAAACTCTTATAAATTATTGTTCTTTCTTTTGAATTACATACAAAGGACAATGCTTTTTTGGGCATGCCATTTGTTCTTCGCCATGGTGAAAATTGGATTAAGGCTAATAATTCAGATGTTATGTTGAGTTCACCAAACCAAGAAGTCAATAAAGTTTTATGTCTTGCTAATTTTAATTTAGGAATTTCTTTACTTCATTGGTTTTATATGTTTTATGTAATGTCATTCATGTTTTACCTCATGAAGGATGCAGACAGTGGAAAGGAAAAAGACAATGACTTGTTAGACAAAATATCATTATTGGAAAGTGTGGCAGAACAGTCTTTTATGCATAGATTTTTAGTTGAGATTCTTATCTATATCTATACTATATTATAAAGCATGAGGGAAGGATACCAACAAAATTTAAGTAAATACTACATCTTATGCTTATGGTACAACAACTTAATAAAGTTAGTAAAAGGGTAAAATTGTCATTCTACATGAATATTTAAGTTGATTATGTAATAGAATTAAACTTTAGAGTTTAATGTAAATCTAACTAATTATTAATAATGAATAAGAAAGAAATCCAAAATTCTTAAGAGTTACAAAAATCATATGAAGCCAAAGAGTCACCACCCTTTAATTGCTTCTAACTCTCAATTATTTCAATTAAACCACTCATTATTGCTTTTAACTCAAGCAAATATATCATTATATAAACCAAGTAAAACAATAACATTTGGTACTCCATTGATCCTTACTCTCTTTTTTTTCTTTAATAAAAGTTTGTTCTCTATACAAAGTGTAATCAATCAATCAATCAGGTATGTTTTTTTTTTAATCTTTAATTTATTGTAATTCATATAGTTTTTTACTTGTTTTATTTAAATTTCACTCTATAACTTAATGGTACATACGTTTTCATCGATCAAGGTTTATTGCTTTACTTGGTTCATGGATATTGGAGTTTTGAAGGGGAGGATTTGCACATAATTCTCATGAAGAATGTTCTTCTTGTACATGTTATAATGGGTACCTAGATGACATGTATGACCCTGTTTGGGATTCGGATCTTGCAAAAAGACGAAACTTTCGGTGAGAGTGGGAAGTTTAGAAGTTTTATGCACTTGTTATTGATTTATTATATAATAAGGCCTTAATCGTGTTAGTTACAAGTTTTTTTTATAGACACGAAATTTGCCAAAAGGGTTTCTTCATTTAACCACATAAGAAAAATGTATTATTTTTGTGAGTTCGTGCAACTAGCTTAAAATGTTGTTAATGATTTAGTGGATCAGGTTCTCTTTGTTGTTTTGGATGGTTGGTTTGATGTAGAACCACTCAAAGGAAAAAGTTCAGTTTCATGTATATACTCTTTCGTGTTAATGGGTTTGATAACCGATTTGTTAGTATCAAAGTATATTTTTGATATACACACCTCTTGATTTAGATTACCAATATAGATACAATATAATATACCATGAGAGGGTTGTAAACTAGCACAAAATGAGTATCGGGTACTACATTATCGTCACCGCTGCATTGCGTAGGTTTCTGACACTATGTGCTTCAATATATGTCATCCCGCCGCAACGCGCGAGCACCCCACTAGTATTTACTAAAAACAAGAGGTTGATGATTCACAATAATCTTTTTAGAGTCAATGATTTAGTTGTATTTATTTGAAATAATTATCCTTTTATATTTTATTAGAGATGTTTTGTCACTAATGATACCCTCGTGTTCTTCCTGCTCATTTCAGATTTAATATTGCAATAGATTTGATTGAAGAGGCCAAAGATGCAGATGCTTATGACTTATTTATAAGCGTATTTAGTTAATAACGTATATTTTAAAATACGAGTTAAACGAGTTCTTAATAAATCCTAAAGTCAATCCTTTTGTCTCGCGTGTTGGAAAAGGTGTTCAATAATAAGAAAACTTCAACATTCAAAATGGTTAAGTGAAGGAAATATGTTTTAATTGGTTGCAACATAGTTTAAGGAAGTGGAGGTCATCATGGGTAGCTTGATGCAACTTCATAATACCTTTGAAACATGTAATTTTGGGGCTAGCAAACTTGGTAGAGACATATGTCTTTTAATGGGGGCATTCAAGGTTCAAACCTTGGTAAGAGTGTAATTAAGAATTATTGATGTAATGGTAGAGTAGGTGCAGCATTTGATGTTCAAAGAAAAAAAAAACTTCTCTTAGCTACGTAATTTATTTATATGTTTTGCTGGATTGTGAATTTATGATGTATGTCCATTCTTGTTTAGCTACTTGCTAACGGGTTTAGTGTTTGGTTAATATAATGCTTTGGTGGTAGTTTATTTTTTTTCCTATCTCTTTGTTTTTGTAATAAACTTCTCATACATTTTGTATTAAATAACTTTTGAATTAATGCTATTACTTATTGATGCACAAGTTACAATTGAATTAAAATACGACAAAGTTATAAATTTAAAATAACATGCCAGTAGATAATTTACATAAAATGTAGAAAAAAATTTGTTTTTGAATATATACAAAATTACTTTTTTTTTCTTTATTTGTATAACAACTATAGGACCGGTTAATCTTACTTTAAATCTTGATTTGCTAGATATAGTGTTTATGTAGGTGTGACTTAACCAAAACTTTTTGTCCAAGGCTTAAATATCAATGCTATTTATGTTAGTTCAAGAAAAGTTTAAGACCAATTGCCTTATAAAGTGAAGGACAGTAATTCTTAATACTAACTTTATGTAACATAATCTAATACACCTATGATATATTTTTTTATTAACCAACTAGGTTAGAATCACATATTTTACAACTAACTTAGTTTTCATTACGGTTATGATTTAGAGTTGAACCGAAGTTAATCGAATCGACCCATGCACCCCCTAAAATCACAAATATGTGTGTTGTCCCAGCCGCATCGTGCGGTCATCTCACTAGTATAATATAATATGTGAAAGGTGTCAACGTGATGAGGAAATTTAGTTATGTAACTTGGTTAGGGGGGAGGGGTGCTCCTAGATTTTTTTCACTTCATCGAATTACACAAATCATGCACTGCCACATCATTTCACTAATTTGCTTCAACATCTGCTACAATTTTTAGAAATAGACATCGCGACATGCGATACCTTAGTTTAAATTGTGCCTCGGTGTATTTTGGTACGTCGGCAAAATAATCATCCATTAACCGAATATTGCCTCCCTCGCGATCACGTGGCACATATCTTTTTTTAGATGTTGTTGTGTCTTCTTCTGCAGTTCGCTTGGCAAGGTCCATGATAAACTCAATGCTACTATCAGTTGAGTTTAAAATCGGGTGCACTTCGAGCGGTGAAATTAAAATTTGACCATCTTCGACGTTAATGTCACTCATTTTTTTAAAGGTTTGGAGCAAAATATGAGATAATTTCTATTTTTTTTATCTTAAATTGTGACATTGTTTTGTATATATAACCATTTGGAAAAAAACGGTCAGAAAATATGACCGTTTGAATTATTTAAAAAATTTAAAAAGGTCAAAATTAATTTTACGGTCAAATATGGAATTAAAAAAAATTTAAATTCGACCGTTGCATTTAATATCATTGTTTACCAGCCCGTTAACTAGAACCAGAAATTGGTTTACGGGACCACTACCAGCATGAGTGGCGACGATGTTTCCATGCTATTAGTTAGGTACCCATGACCAATTCTGGTGACACCCCGTCTCCTCTTATGTTGTTGGTTCATAATTAACTTTTATATAGCTATTATATTTTGTATATTACCAACTTGGGGGTGTAAAAGGAAAGAGACTTGTAAATCGGTGTGATATTAATTGATAACCATTTTTAACACTTACATTATTTCATAAAGAAACAATGGTGACCTTTTAAACCGTTACGATGTTAATGTCTATTGTTTTTAAATATTACGTTGGTTCATAAAGAATTAATGGTAACCTTCAAAACGCACGACACGCTAACCAGCTAAAAAAATACAAACTATTAGGAATAATAATAATAATAATAATAATAATAATAATAATAATAATAATAATAATAATAATAATAATAATAATAATAATAAAAGTATTTATGATATTGAAAAAATTAACAAAAATGTTTGAATGATTAAATGTTATTGCAATGCTTTACAAGAGATATACAACGGTTTAAATACAAGAAATACAACAAGGCAATAGGAGAGTTTAAAGGAATACTATAACTAGCTATTAATATTGATGGAGAGAATCATGCTATTAATGTTGAGGGAGATAATCATGGATCGGTTAGTTGACCACCGATTGTGTTGACTGTGATGATGCCTTGATACGCCCCCGCAAGATGGAGGATCCATCGGAGACTCCAATCTTGGAACGATTTCTTAGGAAGGGTGCCCGTGCGAGAGGCTTGGTCAGCATGTCAGCGAGCTGATCTTGCGAGTTGATGTGAAGCACCCGTAATTTGCCTGAAGAAACTTGCTCACGAACGAAATGGTAATCCAAAGCAACATGCTTCATTAGAGAGTGGTAGACGGGGTTAGCACAGAGATAGGTTGCCCCGGAGTTGTCGCAAAATAGAGTTGGTGTTTTTGTAATGGGGACACCAAATTCCTGTAGCAAATGTTTTGTCCAAGTGAGTTCTGCCGAGGCGTTTGCAATGGCTTTGTATTCGGCTTCCGTAGAGGAGCGAGAGACGGACTTTTGTCGAAATGATTTCCAAGATATAATGTTCTTCCCAAGGTAAATGATGTAGGCGGTTGTAGAGCGACCCACATCATGCACACTACCCCAATCCGAGTATGAAAAGGCCGAGAGATCGTGAGAGGAGTCCTGGTTTAGGAACAAGCCATGGTGTATGGTACCCTTTAGATAACGAAGGACACGTTTTAGGGACTGCCAGTGAGTTTGGCGAGGGTTATGCATAAATTGAGATAGTTTGTTTATGGCAAAGGAGATATCCGGTCTAGTGAAGGCAAAATATTGGAGTGACCCGACTAGTTTGCGGTATGGAGTTGCATCAACACCGGGGGAGGTGTCCAAGGCCGAGAGTGCTTCGGCGGTGCCAAGGGGAGTGGAGACATCCTTTGCTCCATCCATTTTGAATTGGTCTAATTTATTTCTAAGTATTCTTATCTTTATCCGTGCACTCTATTTTTCTAAGTTCTTTTTATCATTATACTTAAAAAAAAAAAAAAATCTTCAATCATGACATATGTCCTATCCTAATTCTATTTATAAAATCGTCATTTTATAAGACGGTGTTTTTATTTTCTAATTCAAACTAATGATATTTTTTATTTCTTATTTAAAGTTAATCATTTTTTTAATTACATTTATAATCTCAAACAAGGAAGATATAAATTCGTTTCAAAATAAATATATATATATCAAAGCCTTGAGTCCTAGTCAAAGTCCTGGTCAAAGTCCTAGTCAAAGTCTTAGTCAAACAGTCAAAGTCTTAGTCAAATAGTCAATTCATCATAAAACCTTACTTTATGGTGTTGACCAATTTTAATGGCTAATTGAATCCAAAACTAGTATAAAAACCCACCTATGACCATTATACTTGGCACCTCTAAATCGATTGTTTCAATCCGATTAAACTTTCCCTCATACCTTTCTTCTATAGTCTATTACTTCTACAATTGAAGCTTTGATTATAAGCTCTTGTAATTGGCAACTTTGGGGCTACACATATTCTATTTCTCGAGACTTAATACTTTGCTAAGGTGAGTTTTACATAGCCCCTTTTTATTTATCACCATTTTTGGGGTGAAACATGTTACAACATCATTTATGCAATTCAATCATCAATGTGTCTATGTGTTTTTCTATGTTGCATTATGTCTTGAACATGACTAGGGTAAGCACAATTCTAGCATAATCATTAACACTGATCAGCCGACGGTATACATTGATAGATCTATTGGACTGACAATCCCACCCGGATACGTTCCTCCTACAAAGGTAGCGTGGGTGTTTGTTATCGCATAACATATTCGAGTGAACCATGAGCGTATGGGATGTACCACATTATAAAAGTCACAAGGGTTGATTATGCACTCGATTTACTTCTAGTATGTTTTCACATATGGACTAGACTTGCCATGACACATGAATTGCACAACATTTTTATTCGATTATCAAAACCTATGTAATTCTCACCAACTTTTGTTGACCCAAAATATTTTCAAACTTAACATGTTTCAGGTTATAGCTTGCTTGGAGTTTAGAGTTAATGCTTGAAGATGCATATTTAGTATTTCTCATTTAATGTACAAATTCTTGTAGAACAATTGTATGTAATGTATTTAAATCAATTATTGAAATTTATTATTTTCCATGAGCTACTGAACAATCATCAATACGTGACATCCCGATGTTTCCGCCATCGGTTGGGGTGTTACAGATTGGTATCAGAGCCATGGTTATTGGGAATTAGGTTATTAGAAAAATAATCTAGTCTATAACCATAGGATTATAATTAGTACTTGCTCCTTTTACTTGCAACCTTACTTGTTTCTATTCTCTATCCTACTTCTTATCCTTACTTTAATCCCTACAAGAAGAGTGCTCTCCAACACAAGATCTACTCTTAGACTAATAGGACAAATCCTCAGGTTTTGCCTGAACCACCTTGAAGATCTCGTCGAAGTTCTAGATTTTAATAACGAACACGTGCAATCTGGAAGGGTGAACGCCTGTATTCTGAGTTTTCTGTCTAGGACTGGCATTGCGCATAAATCCCAATCAGACGAGGGACCCGGATGCCTACCTGGGAATTCTCGGGATGAGTGTTCACTTATAGGCTAAAGCATGTCTTCACTATGTTATTAGAATCTAGAAGTTTTTGATAAGCCAACGCTTTCGTTTATTCGTTTTAATTAATGAATAAATGATTACACTCACTTTTCTTAAACTAAGCTCTAAAATCTCAAAATTTTACAGCTTAAATCAATCTCATTTTATAACCATCTATGGATTTCACAATCACACTTCACCTTACCATCTTAGCCACTTTTTAAATATTCAACACCCTACCCAAATCATATTATTTCATTTCTCCACATGTTACTTATTTTTTTTTTAAAAAAAAACTATAACCTCATACCTTAGCACAAACTAAAGATTTCTAAATCTTGTTGTATTTTCATTACCTAGTAACTTTACAAAGTACATTTTTTTTGTCAAAAGATGTCCTCGAACTTAAATTCAATTGTTTATTTATTGACGTAACAAACGATTTTCTATATAATGCTTTTAAACTATTAAAAATCACTAATAGAACCTTGATCTTCAAAACCTAATGTCATGTTTGAAATCTCCAACTAACGGGAATATTTTAATCAAAGCTCACTTAGTTTGTACTATTTAACGACTTTTGTTTTAGGTATAAAACCAATTTTAAAACCTTTCCAACCTCATGAACAAAAATTTAATCTCCAACTCCCCATTGATACCTACTTATTTTCAACAAGTTCGAAACTTTTACAATTTTTGCTATTTGCCGCAATCATGTTATTTTATACACTTGATTATAACCTTTGATCCAAACCCCAAAATTTACACCGCTACATAATCTCCTTACTATAAAATAAACTCTTTATCAACTATCTTCACATTCACTATCTCTCACAACCTTGATTCTGCTTCAAAATTTTTCATCATCCTCTCAAGAACTAAATTCATATCCTTCACCTTCTCAAACATGAACTAGTTACCCATGATAACCAAACTATTGAAACTTGATTGTGTGTTGCATCAAACATAATCCTTAGTTATACATGAGGATTCGACTATCTACCATATTTGAACATTTGAAACTAGAATTCATGGAATATAAACTATTTGCTATAGACACACCTAGAGTCATTAACCTTGTCTAGGGCAACTCTATTACAACTCGTATGCTATACTTGATACTTGATTGCTTACATGTACATATTATCAATTTGCAATTTATGTGTGAAATAATTGGTACACTTAATCAAACAACTGGTAGAGGATGAAGTACTTGCTCAACAGTTAGTTGAGTACCAAATAACCTACTCAACGATTGGTAGAGGTCATCATGCCTGCTCAACAGCCGGTAGAGGCCCTACAACCTGCTCAACGACTGGTAGAGGCTATCGCACCTACTCAACAATCGGTAGAGGTTCTTACTCACTGACTGGTAGAGGTCTTTTTCCTGCTCAACAGTTGGACTTATTTTTGGATACATTGTATACGATTCAATCACAAGGTTATTTTGCATTACTTACATGTGTGTTAGAGTCATAGAAGGACACAAAACCCTAATGTAAGGTAAATTGGTGATTGCGGTCCGGAACGTAATCACGAATTTACAGGTACGTTAAGGTAGTGTGAAATTCTAATAAGGTTTTAGTAGTTCATTTGGTTTTCGTATAGCCAATCAATTCATGCATTTCTTATAAGATTCCTAAAACATAAGTTTAGTATTTTGCTAGATTCTTATGCTTCTTGCTACTTCAGACGAACCTAATCCAATCCTTAAAACCCACACCTATCAAACCTCTTACCAAATTATTCGAAACAGTTTATTCTGTTACCTATAAATTCATGTCATGCCTTAACACAAATTTTCCAAACCACAGTTGCCCTAATTTCTACCCAATCACCGTCAACCCGGTGTTTTTTTTATTATAACTTCGGGACGAAGTTTCTAAAAGTAGGGGAGACTGCAACCTCACGAATTTTCCCATTTATTTTGCATTAAAGTATTTCCCGATCCATGATATAAAGTCTAATTTATTTCTAAGTATTCTTATCTTTATCCGTGCACTCTATTTTTCTAAGTTCTTTTTATCATTGTACTTAAAAAAAAAAATCTTCAATCATGACATATGTCCTATCCTAATTCTATTTATAAAATCGTCATTTTATAAGACGGTGTTTTTATTTTCTAATTCAAACTAATGATATTTTTTATTTCTTATTTAAAGTTAATCATTTTTTTTAATTACATTTATAATCTCAAACAAGGAAGATATAAATTCGTTTCAAAATAAATATATATATATATATATATATATATATATATATCAAAGCCTTGAGTCCTAGTCAAAGTCCTGGTCAAAGTCCTAGTCAAAGTCTTAGTCAAACAGTCAAAGTCTTAGTCAAATAGTCAATTTATCATAAAACCTTACTTTATGGTGTTGACCAATTTTAATGGCTAATTGAATCCAAAACTAGTATAAAAACCCACCTATGACCATTATACTTGGCACCTCTAAATCGATTGTTTCAATCCGATTAAACTTTCCCTCATACCTTTCTTCTATAGTCTATTACTTCTACAATTGAAGCTTTGATTATAAGCTCTTGTAATTGGCAACTTTGGGGCTACACATATTCTATTTCTCGAGACTTAATACTTTGCTAAGGTGAGTTTTACATAGCCCCTTTTTATTTATCACCATTTTTGGGGTGAAACATGTTACAACATCATTTATGCAATTCAATCATCAATGTGTCTATGTGTTTTTCTATGTTGCATTATGTCTTGAACATGACTAGGGTAAGCACAATTCTAGCATAATCATTAACACTGATCAGCCGACGGTATACATTGATAGATCTATTGGACTGACAATCCCACCCGGATACGTGCCTCCTACAAAGGTAGCGTGGGTGTTTGTTATCGCATAACATATTCGAGTGAACCATGAGCGTATGGGATGTACCACATTATAAAAGTCACAAGGGTTGATTATGCACTCGATTTACTTCTAGTATGTTTTCACATATGGACTAGACTTGCCATGACACATGAATTGCACAACATTTTTATTCGATTATCAAAACCTATGTAATTCTCACCAACTTTTGTTGACCCAAAATATTTTCAAACTTAACATGTTTCAGGTTACAGCTTGCTTGGAGTTTAGAGTTAATTCTTGAAGATGCATATTTAGTATTTCTCATTTAATGTACAAATTCTTGTAGAACAATTGTATGTAATGTATTTAAATCAATTATTGAAATTTATTATTTTCCATGAGCTACTGAACAATCATCAATACGTGACATCCCGATGTTTCCGCCATCGGTTGGGGTGTTACATGGGTCATGTAGACATCTTCATGGAGAGTGCCATGGAGAAAGGCATTATTGACGTCAAGTTGACGCAAAGGCCAATTGCGAGAGAGAGCAATGGAAAGAATGGTACGAATGGTGATTGGTTTTGTGACGGGACTAAAGGTGTCAAAGTAGTCCTTGCCATATTGTTGGTGAAAGCCTTTGGCTACGAGGCGAGCTTTGAATTTGTCAATGGATCCATCGGGTTTGCGTTTGATGCGATAGACCCATTTACATCCAATTGGTGTGTGATTTGTGGGGGCAACGAGTTCCCATGTTTGGTTTTGAAGAAGGGCATTAAATTCTAAGTCCATGGCAATGCGCCATTGGGGATCTTTATAAGCTTGGGTGTGAGTGGTAGGTTCAAGGGATGGTGGTAAAGGATGAAGGGTGGTAGTGTTGATAAGATTTGTGTTATAGTATTTGGTGTTGGGTTTTCGAGTTCGTTGTGGCCGGGTGGGAGTAGCCGTGTGAGTGGTGGGGTTGGAACAGTTATTGTCACTAGAGATGGATTCGGAAGAGGTGGACTCCAAAGTTGGTGATTGGGTGTCGTTTTGAGGCATTGTGGCAGTAGGTTCGGTGGAAGAATTAGAGGTGGAGTTGGTTGAGGTTGAGTGGGAGGATTGGGCCGAAGGCAGTGGAGTGTTGGAGGATGGCTGGGGTATGGGCCGGTGATTGGGCTTGCGGAGGTAAAGTAGGTGAGGTAGAGGAGGGTTGTTGTTGAGCCGGAGATGGTGGGGCAGATTGGGCCACAGGATGGTCTTGTTGAACCGTAGGGTGTGGGATATGTGGAGGAGTAGTTGGGGAGAGAAAGTGGTCGGGTTTGGGAAGTGGTGTAAGAGATGGACCATTGGTAGTGAAGGGAAAAATATGATCAATGAACTCCACATGCCTTGAGTGATAAAGTCGATGGGTGACCGGGTCATAGCATTTGTAGGCGGATTTGGATGAAGAATATCCAAGAAAGATACATTTTGTGGAGCGGGGATGTAATTTGGTTTTGGCATAAGGGCGGAGCCATGGGTAACATAGACACCCGAAAGGTTTGAGTTTGGTGTATTTAGGCGGTGTATGGTATAATTTTTCAAATGGTGATATAAAGTCGAGTATTGGAGTGGGTAGACGATTGATGAGGTGGACGGCCGTTTGGAAGGCATGAGTCCAAAAATGAAGTGGTAGGTTGGCATGATGTAAAAGTGATAACCCGGTTTCGACAATGTGTCGGTGGCGACGTTCCGCTACTCCATTTTGCTCCGGAGTGTGTGGAGGAGTGGTGAAATGAGAAATGCCATGTTGTTGTAAGTAAGGAATTAAGCCAATGTATTCGCCACCATTGTCGGAGAAAAGAGCAATGATGGGAGTTTTGAAGAATTTTTCAACAAGTGTTTTAAAAATCGAAAATAGGTTGGAAATGTCAGATTTCTTTTTAATGGGGTATAACCATGTGTATTTAGTGAAGAAATCAACAAAGATAACATAGTATCGATACCATCATTTGAGGTTTTCACCGGTCCCCAAACATCGGAATAAATAAGTTCAAGTGGTTTAGATACTTTAAAAGAATTTTCACCAAACGGAAGTTTATGACTTTTATTGATAGAACAAGCATCACAATGAAATTTATTATTGGACATATTATTGTAAGAAAGTCCTAAGTTATGTAGTAGTTTCTTGAGGACTTCGATTACGTAATTGTGGGACAAGTAAGACATTGGTTAAGTTTAGAGGACGAGAAGATGTTGGGATCGAAGTATGACCGATGTGGGAAATGGAGATGGTATTACCATTGCCAAGGACGATTTCATCGGGGCCTCCATATTCGGAGAGGGTGTGCAAGAATGCGTTGTCGGGTGTAGCATGATCGGATGCACCACTATCAAACATGAGAGATGGTTCTTTCTGAGGTGCCGGTGACATGGAGACGTTGACTTGTGGAGTTGATGCGGATTGGGCTAGAGCCAAGTTGTTGTTTTGTAGAAACCGAGCAAACTTGCGGCATTCCTTCGTGTCATGACCTGGAATATTACAAAACTGACAAAAAAGGTTGTTACGGTTAGTACGAAAATTAGATGATTGGCCGTGAGAAGCATTGTTGTTGTTCCTCGGGCCGTAGTTGTTGGGCCTTGATTGGCTACGGACCATGGTGTTGGGCCTGGACTGGAAGCGGCCCGAAGTAGTGTTGGGAGACCGCTGAGTTTGGTTCACTGTGGTGATTGTGGCCGGCTTGTTCTCGAGCAAGGTTCGCTCGTGATCAACCAGTTTTTCATAGAGGTCCGAGAATGAGATAGTGGTGTCACGGTTTTTCAAAACGGCAGCCATTTCTTTGTAGTCTTCTCCAAGGTGGGCAAGGATGTGAGCGGTGAGATCATCATCATCGATTGGCTTCTGTGCGAGGGCTAGTTCATCAGCAATGGTCTTCATCTCGTGAAGGTATTCGGTGACCGGACGGTTTCCTTTCGCGGTGGTTGCAAGCTTGGTGCGTAGAGATAAAATTCTTGAGCGGGAGACGCTTGCATAGCTAGCAGTGAGACGAGTGAAGAGTTGAAGAGATGTTTTGGCTGAGGAAACAAGGGGTTGGATAGTGTCCGAGCAACTGCCCAGTAATGCACCGAGAAGGATTTGATCTTGCCGAAACCAGATTTGGTATTCTGGATTGGGTTTGCCTTCTAGGATTTTTGGTGGTGGTTCGGTTAGGCCGTCAATGTATTGTTCGAGTTCAAGACCGGTGAGGGTGGAAAGGATTTGCTTGCGCCAGCATGGGAAGTTATTTGCAGTGAGTCGGTGATGAGCCGGTCGTTACGGGTCATACAAAACCTAAATAACCTAGGTAGATAGGGTAAATAGGGTATCAATCCAAGGAGCGTGTGGTTAGTGAATATTATTTAGTTGATTAAACAATGGTGCTTATGAAGATGCTAAATTAATTATGAAGATTGCAGTTTATCATTTAAGAGTTTGATTGAAAAGTTATTGTTTATTATACTAAGAATTTAATTGAAAATATAAGAATAAAAAAATAATATAGATTGTAAACAATTTAATTAAAAAGATCACACTAGGGTTTCAACAATTGAATACTAGGGATTTCACAAATGGGTAAACAATAGTAATGTGATTGGTGTTAACGGAGTGATTGCTCAATAGGCTTAGGTGTCAAGTTTTATCAATATCAAAGATAGAATAAACTACACTTCATTACCTAGAACATACAATCCTATGTTTGTGTTAAAGCAAGGAACCATGTTCATATCATTAGAAATTGGCACAAGATCAATTAACTAAAATGAGTTCAACATAAGGTTAATCACAATTCAACACAGTTAATTCAAACACACAAAAACACAAACAATAGTTTAAGAACAATACCCACTTGCTAACCCTAGATCTTCAAAAGTTTACATCCCTATTGTGATACAAAGGGATTAGCCACTCATGGCCATGGAGCTTGAGCCTTCAAAAATATTCTCGTCCCTTTTTTTTTTCTTGATGTGCGACCTCTGTCTACTCCCCAAAAAAGATTGTGCGTCACCTCCTTCTCATCAAAATATATGCGATCTCCAATCAATAATATGCCAAAACCCTCCTGTGCGCCGTCAAAAGCCATGGAATATTTAATGTCATAAAAACCCTCAAAACAATTCTCTTTTTTCTTTGGCTTGGCCACGTGACACAATTTCTATTCTTTCATTTTTAATTATTATTATTATTATTATTATTATTATTATTATTATTATTATTATTATTATTATTATAAATGGTATTATGACCACGTGCTCTCGACTCGGGTGTTCGGGTCTCGAATACAATTTGTACTGTTTTAGCCCCGCTCCATGCGATCACCTACCAAAAATATAAAATAAATAAATTAGTAGTAAAAACAACCAAAAAGTAATAAAAATATATACAATACTAAAATAATAGAGTACAGACCTAAAACTAATAAAAATACTATTTAAACGACTCAAAAATATACAAAACTGGCAAATAAACATAATGCCTGCAACCGCGCATCACACCCCCACACTTATCTTTTTTCGTCTCGAAAAAATTATATACACTCTGCTCAAGACATTATCACAGACTAGCACCCCAGTCGCCCTATCATACCTTAGCTAAAGTCCAAAGTCATACCACATTTACAGATCAGCATTAGATGTGTTAATTCAGCAAGTCACGTTGATTTTCATTTAAAAACAGAATTTACCCGACTAAATCTAACATGCTTCTGGTTTTTATTTTCATGCAACACACCCCTCACAATTTTTCACTCCACTCGGTTTAATATCTGGACTAGCATGTAATGCGCTAGTATTAATCACTCAAAAACCAAGTATGCAACTCTGTTATCATAGGCTTGTATGACAATCACACCTCAACTATAGGCAATGCACATATCTAAAGGACTTATGGGTTTTGGGCTTAGGGTAAAGGTAGGAAACATTTGGCTAACAAGTGGCTAAAACGAAGACACGTACCAACCCATGACAATCTTTTATTCATACTAAACACAATAACTAAAACAACGGGTTATTTTCACCCAGTATTACATAATACTCACAATTTTTTTTTCTTTTTTTTTTCTTTTTCTTTTTTTTTTTTTCAGTCACCTACTTTGGTATATCGGCCTCATGAATTGACTGGTTTTTTTTTTTTTCAGCGTATAAATACTAAACATCATAATAACTACACTTAGATTGTCAAGTAACACTAGTGGCACAAAGGGTCGGTTTAAGAAACTGATTTGGGTTTAACAAACGAATAGGTAAATGCGCAACATGGCTACTAGGGGTAATATTGTTGGTACACAAGTTAATCACGTAAACAAATACACGGGTATCAAACGAAAAGGGTAATCCTAAATTGCCTTTATCATCTATGTGCATATCTAGTCTACAACCTCGGCATGTATCAAACCACACAAGTTCTGCAACAGAGAAACATCTGGCCTACTCTCACAAATGAAATATATAATTCAATCTATCAACTAGTAGGCTCAAGATCTCACAAAAGTGGGGAAATGGGTTACCGATGTGTGCATGCATTTATTACCAATAGCTTGTTAAATCTAGTCAGACAATTCTAAACTTTTTTTTTTTTTTTTAAAAACACCTACTGAAAACGGTTCATACTACTTTTCCACAAATTAGACCATGACTAAGGATCTACTGCCAAAACAATCAAGAAACAGCTGGTAGGTACCGAAAAAGATGCTTTTATGTCTGATTAGAATGTTTTTTTTTTAGGAACAGTTTTCAAGACATTTTCAATATTTTTCATTTTTTTTTTCAGACACAAATTTTTTTTAAGACACAAAAAATAAATAAAAACGAAGTTTCCCCACCCCCACACTTGAACGACACATTGTCCTCAATGTGAGCTAGGAATAAAATAAAGCAGAAATAAAAATAAAATACAACAGTAAAAGGAACAGACTCCCCTGGATATAGGCAGTGCGCGCATGAGCCTCTGGAATTCCTCCAAATCGAACCGTATAGCATTTCATTCGCGGCCGATAGACAAACCTGTAACTAAGACTCAAAAGAAAAATAAAAACGTAAAATTCTGGGATGCCTGATACACCGATGGTCTACAGATTTACCCCGCCTAAATGGAGATTGAGTACAGGCAAGTTATCTGATTGCAAGTTAAACTCCAAGCATTCCCAAAAATCAAAAGAGACTCAAAATACTAAATAAAAATAAAAGAAAAATAAAACAAAATAAAAAAAAATATACAAAATGTACAAGAATCGTACCTAATGTTCATTCATGGTGGTCTTAAAGAACATTTGCCTACCGAGTTTCCAATATATGCTCGGTAGTTTACCTTCCATGCCCCAATCTGTTCATTCTCTTTCAACTTGTCTATCAAGTCCAAGCATGAAGGTTTTATCCCACATTTTCCTACTGAGTTTCCAACATACACTCGGTAGTTCACATGCCAAATCCACAATTGCTTCCAAGTTATTGGCATGAGAATCGAGTCATTTTTGTTGCGGGGCCGTTTTACAATAAATTGCCCAATGTCCTCCCAACTCACCTTCCTCTTCTTCATCTTTGAACCTTCATCCTCCTCTTTGTTAGGTGCCTTAATCAACACGGGATGCGATTTGTGAGGAACTTTCACCTCATCCACCAACTCTTCATGAGATGCTAAGTCTTCAGTTGGGGTTAACCATTCAGAAAGACTTGCAGTATCTTCATCTATATCAGCCTCTACCATAATACCATTGGCCAACTCGTTTTGCTTACACTTAAATTGGGCAAATTCCTCGCTAGTTGACCCACTTGAATCACCAAAGCTTCATGAGCTTTGTCTCTTACTTCATTTGCTCTCTTCATTTCTTTGATATTAGCATGGTATTCTTTGATGATGATCGCAAGAGCATCGAGCTTAGAATGTGTTGAATTTTGAGGGTCTTCGTATGCCGGTTGAGGTTGATTAAGATAATAGTCATTATATTCCTCATGGTTCGGATATGGTTGCGTCCTTTGGCTAAATGAACTCCCTTGATACCTGTTATTTAACTGATAATAACCTTGGGAGTTTGAATAGCGTGATTGACGATGTGAAGAAGATAAATGTGAACCTCCAGGTTTTTCGAGCCCAAAAATAATACGATCTTGTCGTTCTTTAAATGCTTCCATTTTCTTACGGGCCACTGGACATTCTCGCCACAAATGATATGGGCTCCCACAACAGGGACAAGTATTATCATCATCTTCCCAATACATTGTGATGATGACGATCAAGTCTTGCTAAATTACCAATCTTCAGATTTTACACAAGTGGCATGCATGCATTATCTGTCACCTGCACACTTAACACACCACGCGTAAAAACGAACAAAAAGAAGTAACAAAGACAAATTAAACAGTTAATCACAATAATCAACTAAACTCTAAACACTAAGCGCACTAGCTCCCCGGCAGCGGCGCCATTTGATGAGCCGGTCGTCACGGGTCATGCAAAACCTAATTAACCTAGGTAGCTAGGGTAAGTAGGGTATCGAATCCAGAGGGGCGTGTGGTTAGTGGATAATATTTTAGTTGATTAAACAATGGTGCTTATGAAGATGCTAAATTAATTATGAAGATTGCAGTTTATCATTTAAGAGTTTGATTGAAAAGTTATTGTTTATTATACTAAGAATTTAATTGAAAATATAAGAATAAAAAAATAATATAGATTGTAAACAATTTAATTAAAAAGATCACACTAGGGTTTCAACAATTGAATACTAGGGATTTCACAAATGGGTAAACAATAGTAATGTGATTGGTGTTAACGGAGTGATTGCTCAATAGGCTTAGGTGTCAAGTTTTATCAATATCAAAGATAGAATAAACTACACTTCATTACCTAGAACATACAATCCTATGTTTGTGTTAAAGCAAGGAACCATGTTCATATCATTAGAAATTGGCACAAGATCAATTAACTAAAATGAGTTCAACATAAGGTTAATCACAATTCAACACAGTTAATTCAAACACACAAAAACACAAACAATAGTTTAAGAACAATACCCACTTGCTAACCCTAGATCTTCAAAAGTTTACATCCCTATTGTGATACAAAGGGATTAGCCACTCATGGCCATGGAGCTTGAGCCTTCAAAAATATTCTCGTCCCTTTTTTTTTTCTTGATGTGCGACCTCTGTCTACTCCCCAAAAAAGATTGTGCGTCACCTCCTTCTCATCAAAATATATGCGATCTCCAATCAATAATATGCCAAAACCCTCCTGTGCGCCGTCAAAAGCCATGGAATATTTAATGTCATAAAAACCCTCAAAACAATTCTCTTTTTTCTTTGGCTTGGCCACGTGACACAATTTCTATTCTTTCATTTTTAATTATTATTATTATTATTATTATTATTATTATTATTATTATTATTATTATTATTATTATTATAAATGGTATTATGACCACGTGCTCTCGACTCGGGTGTTCGGGTCTCGAATACAATTTGTACTGTTTTAGCCCCGCTCCATGCGATCACCTACCAAAAATATAAAATAAATAAATTAGTAGTAAAAACAACCAAAAAGTAATAAAAATATATACAATACTAAAATAATAGAGTACAGACCTAAAACTAATAAAAATACTATTTAAACGACTCAAAAATATACAAAACTGGCAAATAAACATAATGCCTGCAACCGCGCATCAGTCGGATAGGGAAGTGAGTGGTGGTGGAAAGCTGAATGACAGCAGGTTTGGAGGCAGCCATTGTCTGCGAGAAGAAGCAGATGTGCGCAGAGGATCGAAAAAAGAAAAGGACTCAAGGGAGCTATAATGCTCTTGATACCATATAATGTTTGAATGATTAAATGTTATTGCAATGCTTTACAAGAGATATACAAGGGTTTAAATACAAGAAATACAACAAGGCAATAGGAGAGTTTAAAGAAATACTATAACTAGCTATTAATATTGATGGAGAGAATCATGCTATTAATGTTGAGGGAGATAATCATGGATCGGTTAGTTGACCACCGATTGTGTTGACTGTGATGATGCCTTGATATATTAAAGATATGAAATTAATAAAAGAGCAATACAGAGTAAAAAAAGAGATGGGGAAGCGCGCATGAAAAATGTGACCTAGCCGTGTGAAATAGGGATATAGGGAACTAGGGGTGGCATTTTCTAACATGAGCCGAAATTAAAATCAGGTTCTGGATTGGCTTACCTAACTTTTTTTTTTCTTATACAGATCAATCCGAACACGACCTGCTAAATTATGGGTTAACGTCTTGGCTAGTTTGATTTTAGATATGAAAGTTTTTAAAGTGAAACTAACTTACCTTTTCAACATTTTTATCTACTCCTTACTTAAGTGTCCATTTTCAAATATTCTCATTTATTTACTCTAATCTCAAACTAAATATATAAAATCAAGTTTGTTAATTGTAAATTACGTGGAGAAGGCGCCGAGGATGTGGATCATTTGTTCACATCATGTTATATTTGTGGCTGTCCTATGGAAAAACATTGGTGCGTGGTGCAAAATTTACCTGATTTTTGCATTCTCAGTTAGGGACTTGCTGAATATCTACAAGACCATTGACGTATCAGCATACATAAGGAAGATGCTCCGAATGATAATTCTTGCCGGATGTCGGATCCTATGGAAGGCACATAATGAAGTGATTTTCAATGGAAAAAGGGTGAATGTAACACCCCAACCGATGGCGGAAACATCGAGGTGTCACGTAGTGACGATTGTTCAATAGCTCATGGACTAGAAATGTCAATATTGATACATTAAATTGAATAGTTTATTACATTGAGGGAAATACAACGACTAAAAACTAGTACTCTAAACTGAAATACAGTAAATCTCAAGTCTAAGTCTAAGTTTCAAAAGCTTAACAGTGATCTCATAACAACCTGAAACATGTACGAAAATAATTTTGTCAATACAAAAATGTATTGGTAAGCATACCTTGTTTGGATACATATAATAGAAGAGTGTTTCACAATTTATGTGCTATGATATTTGTAATATGTAAAAGGGTCAAAATCAAGCCTCACATCGTTCAATAATCGTTCACTCATAGTTCAAGAAAAACCATAACAATGACCAAGGTCTTAACTCGTTCACGTAAGTCAAGCAATGGATATAATTCGTAGTACTACTCATTGTTAGGTGCGGCCCAAAGGTTAATGACTTTGACAAATTGTTCATACAATTCACACAAAACATATCAATGAGCACATTTCTTTATAAATAATATAAGTAAGTTCAATAATATTGGTGCATGAGTCACCCCAAAAGAGTAAAAAGGGGAAAGATATACTCACAGTTTGCGAAAGCGATCAAAATCCAACTTAAGCGGTCATGAGCTAAGTAATGGAAATTCCGAGGAATTCAACCTATAATGTATATGAATACTAATAAGGAAATGTCTAAGAGTCTATAGTATCTAGGGTCTAAGGCATTAGGGTTTGCTAAGTCGATTTGGGGAATTAGAGTTTTTATGATAAATCGCATTAATGTAAAAGTTGTACGTCAAAAATAATATATCAAAGTTTGTAAATGTGGTTTAGGTAATATAATTATTACCAATTGAATATTTAGATAAAAATATGTTTTGAATAGTTAAGACAAATTAATTTAGTTAATTACTTTAACTAAATTATTGTAAATAAATACAATAATCATAAATGTTTTAATAAATAATTATGAGTTACACAATGAACCAAACAAATGAGAAATAAGACTTTCAACATAAGAATATTTCTATTTTATAAGAAAAGTATTTATAAAATAGACGTTAAATAGTATAAATAAATAAATGTTTAATTATTTCTAATTAAACATAAATAAGACTAAAAATACAAGACATGATCCAAAAATATTATTTTTGTAGAAAATGAATGCTTTCTGATGTAAATCAATGAAAATAATTTTCTCATAATTTTTATAAACTTATTTATATTTAAAACTAATTTAATGAATTTAAATCAAGTTTAAATGAATAAAAATAGAAAAATCAATAAAAATAAATGTTTTTTGAACCCATAATTTTTATTTCAGTTCATGATGATTAGAAATAATTACCCAAAATGCTTGACATTAAAAATGAATTTTTAATCAATTAATTATGATTAAAATCATTTAATTCAATAAAAATATAAAAATAAGACATTTTACAGAAAATAAAAGTGTGGAAATTTTCTTTATGGTGTCAAGATGTTACACCTAAATTTTTATAATTTTTGAAGCAAAAATGAATTTATTATGAATATTTAAAAATTTATATATATTATTTATTTGTTTTAATTAAATCACATGGGAAATAAAAGTTACAAAAATAAAATGAAAAAAAAAAAACAAAAACGGTCCAGGTCCAGATTCGAACTTGGACCTGATGACAAACACACAGAAGCTTATACCACTACATCACATGCATAATATGTTGAAACATTTGCTTAATGAAAATATTTAAGAAATACCTAATTAGTCATCTTCTTCCCCAAATAACATCAACCCTAACCCTTAATTCTAATAAACCCGAATCAGATACAATTAGCAACTAAAACCATAGGGCTTTCAAAGAGGGATGTACGAAAGTTAAAACGACATCAAATAGATAGACTTACAAGAACAAATATGACTCGCTAATAAAGCTTCAAGGTCCGTACTAAAGATCACGATTAAGCATCATTTCTGAACGTGTTTATGTGATTTTTTCGTGGGTTTAGAATGAGTATAAGTGCAGAAACGTAATGACGAGTTCAATTTATATAATGGTTGATTATAGGTCGGGTTTTAATGGGGGTAAATTGTTCCGGCGGTTACAAACTAAGAATCGAATCAATGCTTAATAATAACGCATTATTTGCACCTTAAAGGACTTGTAACGGACCTATAATTAATGGAGAAAACGTTTGGGATCACTAGAAACTGAAACGGACCATTAACTTGCGAATTTGAGGCTCGCCGGAAAAGAGCTCCGGCGGCCGGAATTTGTTTCACCGGAAAAACGGGCTGCAGCGAGGGAAAGGGAGGGCTTGTTTGAATTTTCAGCTTTTAGCAGAATTGACTCCTCAAGTTGTAACCTGGTTAGTTATATAAGTTACTTGGTTAATTTTTCCTTTCTAAAGACTTAACCAAGTTAACTAAATTAACCTAAATATTTTTAAAGCTTTATAAAACTCGATTTTTTTTCTATAAAATCTATTCCGAATAATGTTTCAACACGCGCATTTGATTAAACGAAGGTACAATCCATAATAAATACATTTGATAAATTTTTAGTTCGCTCTAATATTAAATTTGAAAACAACGAAACTTACAGGGACTATACTGGAAATATTTGAAGGGTTATTATTGTCAATTAGATGAAAGACGAGGGTGACGGATGTCACAGTGAACATTCAAGGGCTTGTCAGAGAGGTTCAAGCGATCACATACTCGTGGGTGAAATACAAAGTCAAGGATGAATCTTGGACGTGGGAGAAATGGGTTGGTTTTGATATTCCGATTATGTGAATGATATATGTTTGATTAGTGTAATTTGGTGATTTTGGTGTTTGTATTGGCTTGCTACTAGAACCTTTCTAGTAGTAACCTTGTATAAATGTTGGGTCGAATAAAAGTGAAATTTGCCGATAAAAAAAATACACAAAAGCAATCAAAATTATACAAATTACAAAAAAAAAAAAAAAACAAGAGTAATTAATTATTTAAACAATTAAATATATATGTTTGCTAAACTTTAATTATAAAGGCATTAGGTATTGCTTATTTTATAAGTGAGCATAAAATGAATCCACTTGAAATATATTGTATCTATGGTAGTAAAAAAATTAGTTTCATTAGTTATTGAAAATTCCTAACTAAAACAGGTTATATATGTTTATCTCATAAAAAAAAATATATTTGATACTCTCAAAATATTGATTTTTTTTCTTGTTTTCCTTTTATGCCTTCTCTTATAAAAAAACATAATTTGTTCAAAGAAAACATCCAACACGAAAGGTTTTCAAGCATAAAATTCGAACAAACGGTCATAATAACATAGTATTAAAATACCAAATTTGTTCAAAGATAACATCCATCACAAAAGTATTGTTTTAAGACAAACCACATGTTCTTAAGTTTGAAAACACAAACAGGTGATAGTCATGAATGAATGCCCAAATATGTCCCAAGTTCCATCAAATGAGTTAGTTATCTAAAAAATATGCATAAAAACTTTGTCAACATAAAGTCGGTGAGTTCACAGGTTTGAAATAGTTGAAAACATAAAGTTAAATGAAATCCATGAATGACCCATCAATGTCTAGCTAAGACAATGATGATAACGAATGATCATGAGTCCATAACCAAACCTCGGCGTGTTGTGCCTCGCACATTGTACAATAAAGACAATGTATCATCATATGTGAAATACAAGCACTCTTTTCTCGTATGTATCCGGGTTAGAGCGACTAACCAAGAGTGGGGGTGTCAACCCAATAGATCTATTCAAATGTTTCATGGCTAAATCCATAGCTAATGATTACGGGTAAACTAATTGCACGAGGGCTTTATGAGTACTCTAAACATATTGTCTCATGTATACTGTAACAACCCATAGTGGACCCCAATTTTTTTTTTGCGAATTTAGTATTTTATATAATACACAAACCATCGAAATGAATAACAGTTAGTGCGTTTATATGCGAAACGGAAAACCGAACCATTGTGTATATATATATATATAATATTATTAGAATACGTTCTACGAGACCAAACTAATAAACGTTACGAACCCAAAACCCAGACTCGAACCCAAGATGATTAGTCATGAGGGAGGACACATGTCCTCCCCTCATGTTGCCAACACTCCCACAAAACTATTCATGGTTTTGTGGAAACCATTAATCCACCCCTTTATAAAAAGGCTAAACCACCCAAGCCACCCTTATTATCATACACACACTACTGCTGCAACATTCTAGAGAGAGCTGAGAGAAGAGGAGCTTGGTGGAATTCCCACCGCCGCCACGACGGAGCTCCGGCCGACGACACCCAAACAACCCACCCTTTTATTTTATAACACACACACCCAGATCCAAATAGGGTAGTTCACGAGCCGAGCCGATCCGAGCGGAGCTTTGCTCGTGCTTGGCTCATTTGGAAACCGAACCAAGCGGAGCGGCTCGTTTACCATCGAGCCGAAAATCGAACGAGCAATCTTCGAGCGCAAATTTTCCGATTGAGCGCCGAGCGAGAATCGAGCGGAGAATAATATGCACGATCATAAAATTGGGATGTTTCCTTTGATGTTTTCATTGTCGGGTGACAACTAAGGTCGAAATGTCCAATGATAACACTAATATTAAGATCCCAGTGTCCAAAGGATGAGGCTTGTATTGAGGCTGGTGAGGTGATGAGCATACGTCAGAGAACAGTTGTTGCATTGTGACATAGGTGTGATATCAAGCGACAATTAGCGATGGACGACTAATAACATAAAGAATTCAAGACTGTCACCCCATGACTTATTGTTTTACTATTAAATCTAGTGTTAATTTTTTTTTATTGAATTAAGTGGGCTTGTTATATTTTGTTTGCATATACTGAGTAAAATCCAATAGAATCTTATATATAAAGCCATAAATGTATCTATAAATTGTGTGTATATTTATTATTAAATAAATAAAAATTTATTCAAGCCGAACTGAGCCGAGCATACATTTGCTCGTGCTTGGCTCATTTACAAACCGAACCGAGCCGATCGGCTCATATACAATCGAGCGGAAGATCGAGCGAGCATTTTTCGAGCATTTTCTAAACGAGCGACGAGCGATCCACGAGTGGCGAGCGATTTGAACAGCCCTAGATCGAAACATTAGAAAGAGGGGGGAACGATGAGTTAGAGAGAGAGAGAGAGAGAGAGAGAGAGAGAGAGAGAGAGATAGAGAGAGAGAGAGAGAGAGAGCTCAGAGGCAGAAGGAAGAAGACGGCGGCGGTGGTTGAGGCTAAAGAAGATGATTGCAACGATGGTGGTGGTGTGGTGGACGATAACAGTAACAGTGGGGATTAGACGACGACGACAGTTGTGGTGACCGGTGTTAATGGTGTCTCCGACAGAAAAGGTAAAAACATGAGCCCCCTCATTTTCTTTATTTCTGGTATGAGGATCGGATGGTGATAGTTGTTAGTAGCTGAAGTTTTGGATGACAACCGGGTTAAGATTGTGATAGGGTGTATGCTTGAATATTGAAGGTGGGTTTAATAAAGTTTCTAGATGACTAAGATGGTGTAACTGTGGTGGTCATTGGTGGTCGCCGATGGTCAACAATGGAGTGGTTATAGAAGAGACGAGTTGGGGGTGAAACTTGGGTTATAACCGGGTTGGTCTCGTAGCGGGTCAACCTTCGGTCAGCAAAGGGTCAATTTTCGGATTAACAAAAGTCAACTACGAGTCAACAGAAATCGACCGGTCAACTAAACAGTCTACACGAACTAATCTGGACACGAGGTATAATCGGATAACTTGATAATTATGTTAAGTATAACTCGTAAGTTATATAACTTCACGTGTGGGACTAGTCGAGCTTAACGAACAAACCGAACATAAAAGTATACATGTGCTAAGCATGGATATTGAGGCGTAAACTTGGATTGTACTATGAACTTCGACACCTTGAACTTGGAATGTAAGAATGGGACTCGACACTTGGGACATTGAACAATGATCGTTAAGATAAGATCTTGACAACCGGAACTTAAGACTCGGACATAGTTATCGAAACATACTAAAATATGAATCGAATGAATAAATGCCTACTAAACACATATTGCTTAATTATACCTTGAACTTGAGAATAAAGAGGCGGACTCGATATTGGAACTTCGGATATGAGGATATAACCGTCACCTTGCTATCTATAAGTTATGAAATTCTATAAACATGAAAGTGTATAGTACTCGAAGCTTGGATTTGGACCATTCTAAGGGAGATTAATTGTGACAACAAGACATTGGATAATAAGATTTAGGACTTGGTCATTGATACCTAAGACGCGAACTGTGACACCCAGCATGTTCAGCTTAAACATTTTGTCAAAACACAAGTCTACCTTAGCGAAAAACATTTATAAACAAACTTAACTGGGTCAGTTGAGTCAGGTCAGGTTAGGATTGTCCAGGGTTCAATGATCTGGAGGATCATTGGGAGTCGTTTTGAGTATACACTAGCCTTGAGTCCTGTTGTTGGTGAAATTACATAAATTGAATTAAGTGTTAAACGTAGATTGATACATACATGTGATACAATGTGCAAATACGTGTTTCAAAGGTTTAAACATGATTATACATGATTCTATATGCTTAACATATGTTTGGATTGCATATTCATGTGTTAGGATGTGCTAAAATGTGTTTAAACGACAAAACTTGAAAAACTGGAAAACATGGGATTTGGTTCGACCATAAGGGGGGTCGAAACAAGGATAGGGATCATTTAAAAACCCCATTCGACCACCCTGAACCCCCATTGGACCCTTGAAGGGGTCGAACCTGTAGTCACTATAAATACCATACTTTGTCATTTTTCATCATTTTTCATCATTTCACAAACCCTAGTCGCCTCTAAACACTCTCTCTCGACTCTAATCACTGGGGAAGGAGTTTTTGCCCTTGTTTTTCATAATCTAACCTACAAACATCATCCAAACAAAGATCTAAGGTGTGTTCTTAATCTAAAACCCTTTTTAATGTATTTTGATTCGTTTTTATCAAACCCCAAAGGTCCAGATTTGTTCTAAGGTGGTTTTTATGATTAAAAACCTTTCAAACATCTTTCTAAACAAAACCCTATCATTAAACTTGAGTTTTCATATAAATTAACTAGCGTTAATGGTGTTTTATATTGTGTTATATGTGGGATAATGATTAAATGTTGTTTAGATGATAGAAACATGATCTAGGGCTGCTATTGTTTTGGGTTTATGATTGTTTTAGGTCACAGTTGGATAAATGATGATATTACGTTTATTTTGGGGATTTTAATTAAATCTAGGGCTTGAAACATGTTATTATTAATAAAACGATTGAGGGTTTTTATGAACATAATAAACTGAGCATTTTGAGATGATTATGAAAGGATTTCGAAAAGTTTCCAAATTGGGTAAAGTTTTCATGCATGATGTGATGTTTCCATAATTTTGCCATTTTGGGTAAGTGTTAAAACGGATGGATTTCGGAGTAAAATTAGTAGGGTTTCGTGGGGATATATTATTCATACTTGACTGTCGTGTTTCATGATGTTTCGTGATGTTTTCGGATTGTTTTGATGCGATTTGATGCGTTTTAGAACACTTGCAGCAGGTTGGGTCAAACCAAGACCCATTCAACCTGTCGTGGGGTCGAACCAAACATCCTATAGGTCGAACGTGCTTCAGTTTGGTCGAACGAACTTGATTTAGGTCGAATTAACACATGTTAAGGTCGAATTAACATGTGTTAAGGTCGAATGAACATGTTTAGGATGTATGAACTTAGGTATGGGTCAAATGAACCTTAATATGGGTCGAACCAAAGTTAAAAGGGTCGAACCAAGTTTGAAACTATGTTGATTCGACCTAACTACTTCATTTGTGCGATTTGTGATGCAAACTAAGTGTTTTATGCTTGAACCTTACATGTAATCTATGTATACTTGATTAGTTTATGTAATGGGTCACCAACGGGATGTCGGGTCACTCTAGTGTGTCGGTTGAGCAGTCGAACACATTTTCAAACATACTTAATTACGAACTAGACAATCGGGGACTAGATAACCATAAGGTTATTAGTCAAAACACTTATATGAACTTTTATGATAGATTCCCGGTATTAGGAACTATCAAGACTTGTTGATAACTCTTTTATATAGAAGGCGCAAACCTAAGGTGAGTTTCACAGCCCCACTTTTATTGGTTTTACTTTTGGGGGAGAAAACATGCGCTAAACTTATATTTTGTGAACATATGTCATACTATGGGTTACTTTTGAGTTGCTATACGATCTTTGAAAGTCCCCGGGGAAACCATGAATGTGCGGTGTTGCACAATGGGGGAAATGTGGATAGATCTATTGGGCGTGACTTGCCCCACTCGTCGACTGGAGGTCGGACGGGTGCATGTTGTCTCGAACTATGCTAAACTTGCTAAACATTATTCGGGCGGCTTAAGCATGTGCTGAACTTGCTATACGTGTCCAGTAATGGTTTTCCAATCGTAGTAGTAGCAAAACATACGCCTAGCTAGCGTACTTTGGCTTTCACATGACATAGTATTGACAGGTTTGAAGTTGGTAACATTTAGTAACACTTTGGTAACGTTTTATGAAAACCTGTGAACTCACCAGCATTATATGTTGACACCTTTTTGGCATGTTTTTCTCAGGTTGCTAAGGTAGCAACACACGGACTAGGCGCACGGGTCTGCATGGCGTCTAGGGCTTTAGTTCATGTTTTTGAATAATCTTTTGAAACTACTTTGCCACATGGGTTGTACTTGAATTTGCTTCCGCTACGGTTTTGAGATATTAAAGTTTATGTTTTGAGTCTACGTATCTTTCACATAGTTGTTGTTTATTGTGACCGTTGACTTGGATCCTGGTTTGTCACGCGCCTCGCGGTAAAACCCCGCATGTGGAATTTGTGGGTGTGACACGAACTTAGACACTTTGGACAATAAAACTTAAGCTTAGGACTCGATACATTAGAAGATGACTTAAGACCCTTAGAGTTATAAACATTGAAGACTAATGGTTCGGACATTATCCGCAATATGCTAAAGTATGATTCAAGTGTATGAACACTTATTAATAATAGAACAGAACATAAGGGACTAAGACGAGACCTAGACGATTCATTAAGATGAGTGGAAATTGGTGCACTTAAGATGACTAAGAACCAAAGGACGCAATATATATGATGATCGGGCGACACACCTAAACTATAACCATTACTTAGTATATGCAAACAGATATACTTGGAACCAAATATGGACTTCAGACAATTTAGATATAGGGAGCTTAAATAATATAAACCATCTTGATATGTGAACATGCCAAAGTCTAAAACAATAGAAGAACATGAGACACTAACAAAATAGAAACCATACGCTTGAAGTCGTCCACACGTGTAACCATTAATTAATAAAACCAAAACTAATAATGTTTGTCGACTTAGGATTCGACCAGGAGAATATTAGTACGAGATATCAGACGCTTCGGTTATTATAAAGTATGCGTGTTCATTGCTTCCAGGTGAGTTCCGTGAACCATCCCCTCTTTTTACTGTTAAACTGTTTTGGGGTGAATACATGCTTCCTGTGTAGAACCAGTAGTATGTGATAGTGATAAACCAGTATGATGTGACAAGGTGCTCCCAATACTATTCACACTGATTAACCCAACGGGAGATTGGGGCACTTAATATATGGGTAGTACTACTTGGGGAAACCCTACACACAGTGGACCCGGAAGCCCAGGAAACCCTCCACTGACTTCTGTGACATGTATTTTGCCATGGGAATCCACAATGGAAGTAGGTGGATTCAGTGTTAGGTTTGAGGTGTGGCTTGTATATCACAAGTGCTAGACCATGAGTTGAACTGTATGAACTTATTAAACCTGTTTTGTGCTAAACCTTGTAAACTAGTGAACTTGTTTTTGACTTGATAAAACATATTTGAAACTAGTTAAAGACACTCAAGGACTCACCAACATTATTGTTGACCCAGACCTATTTTAAGCATGTGTTCAGGTACTTGTTAGAGTTAGAAGGAATGAGCGGCTACGACTCGGAGTATCCCCGACGGACGAATCAGAAGGCAAGCGAGAACCTTAGACATTACCTAGAGTACCTGTATGGGAGAATGTACATTGTATAGAAATGTAAACTATTATTTATAAAAGATTATTTATTTGTATTGCTTCCACTGTTTGCTTGCATTATGTGATGTTTGGTAACAATCTGGAATTCCGTCTAGGCCCACCAAAGTCGGGGTGTGACATATACCGGTCTGCTAGGAATTCATTCTAAAAGTAGTAAACAATGCATGTCTTTCCTCAAAATATAAAATAGTAAAAAGGGGCCGTGAAACTTACCTCAATTTCGTGCGGAGTGCTAGCAAGAATATAACCCGGTGTGCTAGGAAAGTAGATCTACACGTCCTATAGAGAATGGACATCTCATATCTATGTTCTAGACTTTCCTTAACATATTGTTCACCTATCTCGTAGTGTGTTTTATGTTGGTATTGTTGGTGACGTTTATACTTCCCAAAATATAGTCCGAAAATCAAGGTTCATTGTGTGAAAAAGTACCTCTAGGAACAAAGACTCAAAATCATACGTTTCTGGTAAATAAACATGTGTTTTTCCTTTAAAATACTTATAGACTTGAATCAAATACACGTCTTTGCATATGTATCCATATTGCACATGAGACACCCATATGTTTATGTATATTCAAGTACTTGATACCCACATACATAACTATTCATGTTTATAGAGTTTTCACTTGTACACACCCATATGTGTTCATGCTTTAACTCTTTCCCCATAAACATTTATATTTAAGGTACCACAACTCTTCCTACATATAACCATTTGTTTGTCACATATCCATATACATACATACATACATACATACATACATACATACATACATACATACACTCATACGCATTCAAACACACATCTATGTATATCTATGTACCCGACGCTCACACAAATATTCATGTTTATTGAATGTCACACATACATACCCATCAATATTTATGTTTGTGACATCTATACATACTTATACATAAATATTTATCTTACAAATTTCCCCAATATACGTATAATACACGCATACATATATTATATATATATACACACTCACGCGAACATACATACATACATACATACTATATGTATACGCATATATATGCATGTATATATATATATATATATATATATATATAATATTCATGCATTACTAACATTCATACACTTGAACCTTTATCCAAGACTTTCTATAGTAACAAACACATTATATCTTTGGTTTTTTTTTAAAGAAAACTTATGTTTATTAACATGGGTGAACCATCTAGTTTAGTCATGTGAAAATAACAAATGAGGTTAAGTATCATACCTCTAGATCTTGGAATGATACTTGGATCTTGCTACAACGGTGATGGAGGTGTATGGAGGATTGAAAGTGTGTGTGTGTGTGTGTGTGTGAGGGTTAGAAAGATGTGGAAAGCAAATGTGGTTCATCTATCTTGGCCCTTGTATTTATAGAGGTTGAGGGAGAGAGAGGCGAGAGAGAGAGAGAGAAAGAGAGAGAGAGAGAGATCGGGAGAGACGAGAGATATAGAGAGGAAGAGAGGTGGAGGGAAATACAGTTTAGGCAAGTCAACTACCATGGATCCTTGTGTTTCTTTAGGATCTTTCTATGTTAGTGTTTAGTCTTAGAATGATGCTAATCTAGTCAATATGACTTATCATCTAATCCCTTGTCATTGTGAATGACTAAACACATGATTTGGTGGTTCTTGGGAGTTTAAGAAAGATCTTATGGTGTTGGGGTGGGGGGTGATGGTTTGGGTGGTTCCAAGAAGAGCCAAAGATTACTCACTTTAGGTTAACAATCTTTTATGGATCCATGGAGTTTAAGTAAATCTAACCACTTTTAGTTTAATATCACACCTAGATAGGAAGTCTTATAAAGTGATTAATGATAATCCATAACATCAAGTGAGTGTTAGTGATGTGATCACACACTTAAAGATAATCTAGTGTTTTGTGATTGTGGGACAAATTGAGAAGTGACATGGTGGTGGTGGGGTTTCAACTGAAAGAAAGAAAAGAGGGGAAGGAGAGCCAAAAGTGTTAGAGTGGTGGTGGTTATTTAGGGCAAGTAATCTCCCATGGGTTTAGGTGATTAGAGGATCTTACCACTTTTGTTAACAATCATCATTATGTTTTGCCTCCTTACACTTGTTGACTAATCTCTTGGATTAGACTAATCATAGATTTTATGATTTGATATCACATGTATTAGAATGATTACACAAGAGATTTACCTTGGTTCTTGGAAAGCAAAAGTGATTGTGTTGGGGGAGGTGAGGGCGGCGGTTCACAAGGGGAAAAGAGTCAAGATCATAACAAGTTTGGAAAGGTTAACATTCTAGATTTTTGAGGGATTATGTTGGCTATCCATATAAGGTAAGATCATGTGTTGAGAGGTGATAAGATGCTTTCTTTTTGCTTGTGTTTTGGGCCGAAAACATTGAGGGAAAAAGGGGGAGTTTATTTTGGGTTAACATGCTTTCTGAATCCAAGTGTTGATTAGTTGTTCTACCATTTTTGGTTAAGCACAAAGATGGGATAAGATAGTTCGGGGGTGTTTGGGATTGATTATTCAAAACAGATTATGCGTTTTGGAAAAGCATGGGTGGAGCTGCTTGTAGATTATTGCGTTTTGATAGCCTAAAAAACTGATTATCTGCGTTTTCAAAATGCAATCCAAACACTAAAAACTGATTATCTGCGTTTTCAAAACGCAATAATCTAAAAATCAGATTCAAAACGCAATCCCAAACACCCTCTTCATTTAGGAAGAGACAAAATGCATAAATAAGACCTAAATTACATGTGTTTTTCTCATGTTATTATTACTTCACACATGCATTTATATTCGTACACACACACACACACACACATATATATATATATATAGGGGGATGATCATTTGAGAAGAATTTTAATTTGAGTAGAAAAAGAACAAATAACATTAAATACTTTAACTCATTTCACATTAATTATCCAATTAATTGCTTTTAAATATTTTATCTTACACACATCAAAACTTATTCTACACATATCAAAATTCATCATACACACATCGAAATTATCATAATTTTATCCTACACATATCGAAATTATCATTAGGTTTATTCTACACATGTTGAAATTCATCTTACACATACCAAAATTTATCCTTCACTATAAATTATCGTTGCTTTAAAGATATATATTTGAAAAAAGAATTATGATTTCATTTATTTAACAAGTTTATACAAGTTACAAAAACTTAAAAAATTATTTAACATTAAATACAACTATTAAAAGAAAGATTTCTATTGGTTTAAATTTCTTCTTTTTCTTCTTACAAAAAACATTTCTTTTCATTTGAACTCTCCACTATATATATATATATATATATATATATATATATATATATATATATATATATATATATATTCACACATGTATCCCCATGTGTTTAGATAAGAAAACATTCGTATATGTTTTTGGTAAGGAAATTATGATTGTTTAAACTTGCGTCACCAATGCTCGTTGATATGGGTGGAATTGTACTCGTTCGGATCTTGCAAGACTTTTCCAAGGGACTTATGCATATAAAAAGATATCTAATATGTGTATTAAATTAAATGTTGACTAGAAAGTGTACGAATTTTGACATGGCAAATTGGCGGGTGTCACAATGTTAGTCAACACATACAGTGCTGGTGAGTCACAGAGTTAAAGTTCATAAAAGTAAGTAAACGTTTGCAAACCAGACCCAACAATCATTATATCTATACCTGATGCTAGCTAGACATCGTTACATGATACTAAAACGTTATGAACCATTACTGAACGTTAGTAATGCCTTAAATACCCACCACCGGTCATCACCCGGTGTCGTAAGTTAGATAGGACAAATATACACTCGTTCGACCTCTAGTCGACCTGAGTGGGGCTTACCGGGCCCAATAGATCTATTCATACTTTCCACACTATGTATCAACATATTCATGGTTCACCAGTTAGAAAAGACTTAATGATGTAATGTCGCTTAGTATCCATGTGATATAATGAAATACTGTGGTCTAAAGATAGTAAAGTTTGTACCACATGTTCCCCCCTCGAAATGAAAATAGCAAAGGTTGGGGCTGTGACACTCACCTTAGGTTGCGTCTTTTAGTAATAAAACCAAATGTGTGATGAAAGTCTTCAATTACTGAAAACCTATCATAAGACGCCTATAAGTGTTTGACCGATGACACGTTTGTCCAATAACCCTTGGTTGTCCAAACTCTTTGAAAACTTGGTTGTCATATCATATCAATAACCATCATTCATTATCACAACAACATATAACACAAATGCTCTAATTTCTAATTCACAAACATCTTTGAAAACTTGGGTTTTTGTTATAAAACTCATTAGATGGTTTAAATCTTGTTTAGAAAACTTTATGAAAGGCTTTTGCTTATGAAAACACTTTGAAATCAAATCAGGTTTGAACATCAAGGGTTTATGAAAACAATGTTAGAATGAAAGGAAAATATGTTGAACATAACACACACCTTAGATCTAAGCCTTGTTATGGATTTGTAGGTGTTTTTGGGTTAGGAATGGGTGATTTGAGGGCGAAAACTCGTGGTACAGAGGTATGGGCCGAGAGAGAGCACTTGGAGGCGAGTTAGGGTTTGTGAAATGATTAAAATGTGCAAAAACAGAGTATTTATACCTGAAGGGACTGCCAAGAGGCGAAGGGGTCTACCCTTCGCCCTGTAAACCAAGCGAAAGGGTCCATCCCTTCGCCCCCAATCCCTTCGCCACTGTCTCCCAACTTTGCATCTGAAACACGTTTAATCATATAAGTTCACATAAATACGTATTCTTAAGTTACCAATGATCGCATAACACGTAATTATCAACAAGTTACCAATATTGCATTATTGTTTTACCAACGGATGGGATATGAGACTCGTGCGCCTGTGTTTACCCGGTGATCCTCCGAATCACCAAACCATAACTAATTTGTGTGTACACCCGACTCCCAGTGATTCCCCGAATCATCAAACCGACTCAACTAACCCAGTTAAGTACGCTCAAAGATTGTTTTGCTAAGGTAGATTTATGCGTTTGATAAAAGTTATTAAACTGAGTTTGCCGGGTGTCACCGAGTTAAAAGTGGGTGAAAAATAGTTAATGAATGTGGTTACTAGTTGGTAAATGTTTATAAAAAATGTTAATAAATAAAACCTTTATAAATTATAAATATTGACATTAATAAAGATATATACACATGTATGTTTTTTTGTATATAGGTATGTATAAGCGTATAAAATGAATGAATCAAAAGTTTATAAAAATTCTAATCATTTTATTTGTTACTGTATTACAACATGTATATTACATGATTAAGAGTTTATGGGGTATTTTAAAATTCTTAAACTACACCGTGGGGGGCGTGAGGGGGGCGGGGTGTGAAGCCCTTTCATGGCACCCGCACCATCTTGGGCCCAACGTAGAGATTGGGGTATGGCAACTCTTATGGGATTTTCCATCGGCGTGGAGCAACTGAGCTCGGTGACGTGGCGGCAACTAGTTGAATGATGGAAAAAAGAACCGTTGGTCCCCACAACGACTCCTTTTAAAAAAGTTTAAAAAAAAAAATTAATTTACCCTTATGTATAAACTCGTATTCTTAAGTTACCAATGATCGCATAACACGTAATTATCAACAAGTTACCAATATTGCATTATTGTTTTACCAACGGATGGGATATGAGACTCGTGCGCCTGTGTTTACCCGGTGATCCTCCGAATCACCAAACCATAACTAATTTGTGTGTACGCCCGACTCCCAGTGATTCCCCGAATCATCGAACTGACTCAACTAACCCAGTTAAGTACGTTCAAAGATTGTTTTGCTAAGGTAGATTTATGTGTTTGATAAAAGTTATTAACCTGAGTTTGCCGGGTGTCACCGAGTTAAAAGTGGGTGAAAAATAGTTAATGAATGTGGTTACTAGTTGGTAAATGTTTATAAGAAATGTTAATAAATAAAACCTTTATAAATTATAAATATTGACATTAATAAAGATATATACACATGTATGTTTTTTTGTATATAGGTATGTATAAGCGTATAAAATGAATGAATCAAAAGTTTATAAAAATTCTAATCATTTTATTTGTTACTGTATTACAACATGTATATTACATGATTAAGAGTTTATGGGGTATTTTAAAAATTTTAAACTACACAGTGGGGGGCGTGAGGGGGGGGGGGGTGTGAAGCCCTTTCATGGCACCCGCACCATCTTGGGTCCAACGTAGAGATTGGCGTATGGCAACTCTTATGGGATTTTCCATCGGCGTGGAGCAACTGAGCTCGGTGACGTGGCGGCTCCTGGTTGAATGATGGAAAAAGAACCGTTGGTCCCCACAACGACTCCTTTTAAAAAAGTTAAAAAAAAATTAATTTACCCTTATGTATAAACTCATCCTATTGATCATTTTTAACCCCACCACGGGCCCACCGTCCACGCCACCAACACTATCCCGCCGATTTTGTCCCTTCTTGTTCCATGCCCCCAACGATGAGGTGGATGCCACCTGTCGTTCTACCCCCTCCTTAAGACCATGACCACACCGTGTAGTATTAAAATAATGTAACTTCATACTCCCCCAAGATTACCCTAATTTCTTGACAACCGTATCTCACAAATTATTATTATTTATATATTCATGTGTTTGCACATGTAACTTTCCACTTCCTCACGATCACCCTAAATTTTTGCTTAGCGTATTGCGCAAATCATTGCTATGTATATATTCATTTGCTTGCACTTCCTCTAGCACATAGGCTTCGATTATGGTAAAAAATATGTATTTTTTGTTGAATTCAAAATTTTGTTTTAGAATTATTCACCACTTACTCAACTGATATTATTTATTGATGTCAAAATTTTGTTTCATTTGTGTTTGCAGACAATTTTCGTGTAACAAGTTGTTAACCGAGAAGATACACTTATGTAACATAGTTCTCAACTTGTTTTTTTTTAATGAAAAACACTATAATATAGTTTACAACTCTGTGTTTTTTGGATATATATATATATATATATATATATATATATATATATATATATATGAGAAAGTGTAGTGTAAAAAGTAGTTTAACGTAAAAAGTATAAGAAGTATTTTGAGCTTTTGATCAAAATAAATCAATGGATGAGATTAAAAGGGGAGAAGTATACGTTGAGTTTCTAAAAGAGGAGGAGAAGGGCAAAATAGTGATAACCCATAACGGTTGAGTTCCACCCCCATTTTTTTGACGTCCATAGCTTTTTCATACGACATTATTTTAAAAAAAAAAAACACACCATAAAAATAAGCATTTTATCCTCTTTCATTTACATACCATATTGCTATATTTAAATTTTTTTTGCTGGGTTGATACTACTTGCGTCTAAATGTAAAAACTTGATATTATTACTTGCGTTTAAACATTCTGAAATATAACAATAGCTTTTTGTTTTTTTAGTTTGTTTCTTTGTTAGGTGAATAGCCACGGGGTTAAAAATCAATTTGAATCAATGTAAGAAGGAATAATAATTTTATTTCTTACGTTTGTTTTTCCCTTTTCATTTGTGCATAAACTACACCTGTTAATTCGATTCGATTATCAAAAATTCGATTCGATGATCAAGAATTCGTATTCGAATTCGATTCAATTCGAGTTCAGTAACTCGAATACGAATCGAATACGAATTTATGATTTTAAATTCGATTCGATTCGAAATTCGAATAAAAATAATACATATTTATTTATATTTAAAAACATATAATTATATTCATATATATAGCTTTAGAACTTGGGTTAAGTTATAAATTTAACCCAAGTCATAAATTAGCCCATTACCAAGCCCAAACTTAACTAAAGCCCATAACTTAAGTATTAACCTTAAACGAATTTATTCGAATTCGCTTCGAATTCGAGTTTCTTATACGAATTCGAATCGAATTCGAATTGACTTTTTTATTCGAATACGAATTCGAATCGAATTGGTCAGCTTTTAATCGAATTCGAATCGAATACGAATTCAGTAAAAAAAATAAATTATTCGAAAAATTCGATTCGAATAATTCGGAAATTCGTTATTCGATTCGATGAACACCCCTAGTAGCCATGTAGGATGGAATAATTCATAGGTGCATAATGATACCCGAGTATGGGATCAATTTAATTTTAGTTAAAATATATTTGAAAATTACTAAATGAGTATGATAGGGCTGCATATAATGGATTTACAGATTCAATTAGATTACTTTTTTTTTTTGGGACGCCTTTCAAGGAAAACAAGATAAAGAAGGTATGTTCGTTTTGTTAATATTATAATAGCATCATATGCTTCTCATAGTAAGAGGTGCATTTAGTAGTCAGATGCTTAAATTTAAATCTAAAAACTTGATATTACCTACTTGCGTTTAAACAATAATAACTTGCGTATAAATGTAAAAACTTGATATTTACTTGCGGTTTAGTATGTATAACTTGTGTTTTATCATTTATAACTTGCGTTTGATCATGTCGTTTTACCATGTCGTCTTATCAGGTATAACTTGCGTTTCTAAAACGCAAGTATACCCTCAATAAAACGCAAGTTATCAACCCAACAATTTTTTTTTTTAAAATATAGCAATATGGTATGGAAATGAAAGAGGATAAAAAGCTTGTTTTTATGATGTAATTTTTTAAAAAAAATAATGTCGTATGAAAAAGTTATGGCCGTTTTAAAAATGGGGGTGAAACTTTAATGACGCTAACAATAACCATCGTGCCCGTGATTATCAAATTTAATTATACGCACCATATTGTTTCTTACGCTTTTTACAATAACATGCTTTTTACGTTAGCCTCACCCTATATATATATATTGTAATGAGAACTAGGTTAAGTTGTGAGAACCGTGAGAACTCCGATGTAAAATGCGAGTTTAAAAAAAAAATCACACACTGATGTAAAAATGACTAACTAAGATATACAAAAATAATAAATTTTTTTACGTCGTCCTTACACCGGTGTAAAAAAAATGGTTTAATAACAACCACATATTCATTTTACAATTAATTAAATGTGTGGCTATAAAGTGAGTTCCTATTGTTCTCACAACTCAACCTTGTTCTCATTTTAACACATCCCTATATATATATGGAAAGAAAATATCTTGAAAATGTATGATGTGATAGTTAAAATCTATATACAATATGTATAATTGGATCGGTTAATTCGGTTATTTCCACTGACATAACTTCTTTGGGGCCACGTGTGGCTCCGCCCCCGTTTTTTCGTAGTGTATTTTTTTACCTAAATTTTTTAAATATTGTATAAGTATTGAGTATGCCCCCTGATTTTACCGAAGATGGAGTTCAAGCTCCGCTAATGATTATGTCACACACCAAGACAAATATTTTGGTTAATTGATTATAGCTTAACCAAACCAATCTAAATATTATTTTCCACCGCAACACGCGAACACCCCACTAATAAATACATATACATCTTTCAAGTTAACATATGTAGCATATATAACACTAGTTTATACCCCGGGAGCGTCCCGGGTTGAAAAATTTAATATGATACATTAATTTTACATATAAAATGGACTGATATATAACTCTGGTATTTATATCTAACCTAAAACAATATACAACTCCAATGCTAACAACTAACCTAAAACAATGTAGAACTCCAATATAACTCTAATATATTAACATATATCCTAAATACTAAACAAATGTACAACTCTAACATACTAATATTGATACCTAACCTAAAACAATGTATAACTCTATTAACATATTCGGCTCTTGTTGAAAATAGAATTTATATTTACTGGTTTGAACATAATTAGTGACTTGCATATACACGATTAATGAATTACCTGAACACGTGTTTTTTCCTGTATGAACAATACCCCACAAAAAAAATAGTCGTTTTTTTCTCCGTTTTTATATAGCACTATGGTACTCGTTGGAAAGATAATATAACGCTCGTTAATTTGGTGTATTTTTTTTTCTTTAAAAAATCTCGTATATAAAAGATATTAACGTTTAAAAATTATGAGAGGAAACATAAAAGAGAAAAATCCAATTTTGTTTTTAAATCATTTTTTTCCTAAAATATCTCAATGCCACATGGAATGACACATGGCTTACTCAATGGAGAGAATGCCTCTTTGAATGCCATGTCATTAAAATGGCTTTGGTTTATTATATATATAGATATAGATATAGATTGTGTCTCAATCCCCAAAGGACGAGGGTTATGATAATAACTAAACGACAGTGCTATGATACGATGGTGATAGGTGGGTGACTTGGCTGGGAGATTGTAATGGTTGGTGACGATTATGATTGGGTGTTGCAAAACTAAGGTTGTCCGTTGCGGAGACGCGAACATTCCAACGCGAGTGAGGTTTCAACGTCAATCTAAATATTATTTTCCACCGCAACACGCGAACACCCCACTAATAAATACATATACATCTTTCAAGTTAACATATCTATACATATAATAAACCAAAGCCATTTTAATGACATGGCACTCAAAGAGGGTATTCTCTTCCTTGAGTGTGCCATGTGTCATCCCATGTGGCAAGGGCTTTATTTTAGGAAAATAATAATTTAAAATTTAAAAAACAAAATTAGATTTTTATCTCTAATGTTTTCTCCCATAACTTTTAAACGTTAATATCTTTTATATACGAGATTTTTTAAAGAAAAAAATTACACCAAATTAACGAGCGTTTTATTATCTTTCCAACGGGTACCATACTGCTATATAAAAAACGGAGAAAAAACGACTATTTTTTATGTGGTTTTGTTCATACAGGAAAAAAACACAAAGTGTTCAAGTTATTCATTAATCATGTATAGGCAAGTCATTAGTTATGTTCAAACCAGTAAATATGATTTTTATTTACAACATGTGTTAGCATTGGAGTTGTACATTGTTTTAGGTTAGGTTTTAATATTAGAGTTATACAGTGTTTAAGGTTATGCACTAGCATTAAAGATACATTGTTAATTGTTTTAGATTAAGTGCTACCCGAAGCTTTCCTGCATGTAACTGTAAAACACATCAGTTTATTTCAGGTGTAAAATTGATATTTCAAATTAGATTTCCCAACCCGGGACGCTCCCGAGATATATTAATTTAAAAAAATTATAGGTTTGGGTCGGGCCTGGGATTAGGTGATACCCGACCCAATTACCCTTTTTTTTATATTATAATATGATAACTTATGGCAGAGATTTGTTTAAAAAAAAAAAAAAAAAAATAATAATAATAATAATAATATTCATTAATCATATATTGGCAAGTCATTAATTATGTTGTCATATTAGATATTTCAACCCGGGACGCTCTCCAATAGGTAATTGCTATGTTTTCTTTTTCTACCATATTTAGAAATAGCTCAAATCTTATTGTATGCAGTTAAAGACCTTTGACTGAATGTATTGGTGCTAAACAATTTTTATCCCCTTGAAGTGCTTGGGATCTTAATATTCAGTTTTAGGTGTTGATGTTGTAAGGTGAAATGGATATTTTGGTATGTTTTTTTAAAGTATCTAATGTAAGTTGATACATAGATGCCATTTTTATAGTTTAGATACTTTTAATTTTATTCACTTTACTTATATTTCTCAACCCGGGACGCTCCCAGGGTATAAGCTAGTGTAGCATATATAACATTGTGTCTCAATCCCCAAAGGACGAGGGTTATGATAATAACTAAACGACAGTGCTATGATACGATGGTGATAGGTGGGTGACTTGGCTGGGAGATTGTAATGGTTGGTGACGATTATGATTGGGTGTTGCAAAACTAAGGTTGTCCGTTGCGGAGACGCGAACATTCCAACGCGAGTGAGGTTTCAATGTCCGTTGCGGAGACGCGAACATTCCAATGCGAGTTTAAAAAAAAAATCACACACTGGTGTAAAAATGACTAACTAAGATATACAAAAATAATAAATTTTTTTACGTCGTCCTTACACCGGTGTAAAAAAATGGTTTAATAACAACCACATATTCATTTTACAATTAATTAAATGTGTGGCTATAAAGTGAGTTCCTATTGTTCTCACAACTCAACCTTGTTCTCATTTTAACACATCCCTATATATATATGGAAAGAAAATATCTTGAAAATGTATGATGTGATAGTTAAAATCTATATACAATATGTATAATTGGATCGGTTAATTCGGTTATTTCCACTGACATAACTTCTTTGGGGCCACGTGTGGCTCCGCCCCCGTTTTTTCGTAGTGTATTTTTTTACCTAAAATTTTTAAATATTGTATAAGTATTGAGTATGCCCCCTGATTTTACCGAAGATGGAGTTCAAGCTCCGCTAATGATTATGTCACACACCAAGACAAATATTTTGGTTAATTGATTATAGCTTAACCAAACCAATCTAAATATTATTTTTCACCGCAACACGCGAACACCCCACTAATAAATACATATACATCTTTCAAGTTAACATATGTAGCATATATAACACTGTGTCTCAATCCTCAAAGGACGAGGGTTATGATAATAACTAAACGACAGTGCTATGATACGATGGTGATAGGTGGGTGACTTGGCTGGGAGATTGTAATGGTTGGTGACGATTATGATTGGGTGTTGCAAAACTAAGGTTGTCCGTTGCGGAGACGCGAACATTCCAACGCGAGTGAGGTTTCAACGTCGGTGCTTACCCTTAGCCATAACAGCCCCACGCGAAATTCGGCACGACCGCCCCACGCGAGCCAACGTGAGCAAACTCACGACGCGAAGAAGCTATCTGTGTTGGATTTGTAGGCTAAGAACGCGTCGGTGCTCACCCCCAGCCACAACAACCCCACGTGACTGGGTTACTTGAGAGTCACGCAGGTAACTCATCACGAACGGACAGTCTAAAAATACGATAAAAAGGTTAAAGTGTACTAATTCGAATATGTAAAATAATATATTTATCGATAAAAAATAAACTTTAAGGGTAATTGAGGAATCATTTATTTATTTGTTTTCATAATATAACATTTAAACCTACGAGATTATGACCCTACATACAATACTTATTGATAATTTATAGAATATGAGACTTTTTCTTATAGGTCATTGATGTAAGTTGAATCAATGACATATTTGTAATAATTTTTATTCGAGAATGAAAGAAAGGTTTAGGTAAGTTTAAAGTTGATGTGAATTTGAAATGATTGTTTAGAGGTTTCATCTCAAGGGAAAAGGACTACTGGACTAGTGTACCCATTACATTAGCGATATGATATTATTTTTTCAAAAGCTATAATTATTTGTAAAAGAAAATGAATTATTATAGGTAGTTAGGTACTCTAAAAAAAATATCTTGATTCAATAAACATGATACGTGGACCTACTAAAGAAATTATTAGATGGTTACTCGCCACTTTGTACATCATCGCATGGGGTGAATGACAATGACAATGACAAATTTCAAGCCTTTATTTATTTATTTATTTATTTATTTATTTTTTCTTTTGTTGCATGAGAGGTGCTATTTGAGCTCCAAAAAACGTCATTCATTTTACTCAACGCGAAGATGAAAATCAGAGTCATCGAGAATGTTTGAAAAGGAAACTGTATTATTGTGATTTTTTGAAGAATATTGTCTAAGTCCTAGGTTTCCAATGGGGAATTTATACCTATTATATGTTTAACAAAATATGATTTGTGTTAATAGTAACAATTAACATAAGATATCGAATATCAACCTGTGGACACGGTGGCTCTTGTTACTAATTTGGTACCAAGTATTGATATTTTTCAGTATTAGTATTGTGACACCCGGTAAACCTCGGTTAATACTTTGTCAAAACATATAAGTTTACCTTAGCAAAACATTTATAAAAGCATACGTAACTAGGTTAGTTGAGTCATTCGGTGATTCGGGGAATCACCGGGAGTCAATTTAATTATTCGAGGAATCATTGGGAGTCGTTACGATGATTCGGGGAATCATCGGGAGACGTTACGATGGTCCGAGAGATCATCGGGAGTCGGTTACACACATATATCCAAGGGCTGGTGGTTTGGAGCATCACCGGGTTAAAACGCACACACACGAGTCTCGAGTCCCGGAAGTTGGTGAATTAACATAAACGTGTTAGTTATCGAGTAATAAATGTTTTACGATAATTATATAACGTGTTGTCACACCACGCCAATGGCGGAAACACGTGGCGCAATGCTCGAAAGCATATTAAAGTCAAGATTAACACAAATCATATTAAATTAGAAAAGATCATTTCATTAAGAGGTCAAAAATGAGTACTTTGTCACAACATTTGATAAAACAACAAACAACAAGTTCATACATGGGCTTTTTCCATCCAATTCTCAACCCAATGGAAAATATTGATGAAACCCCGACAAGTATCCGACATCCCATATTCCAACGCACTTGCCATCTATTCAGCACTTAGTTACCTGAAAGATATGTTTAAAATACGTCAATATATAAAATATTGGTGAGTTCAAAGTTTTAGTTCCATAATAACAACATTTTAACAACATGTGCAGAACAAACACAAGTAGTTGCCATTGTAAGGAGTAGCTAGCTCCTACAATAACTATGACGAGCAATCCCTTGATCCCATAACCAAACCAAGACAAGCAATGCCCTGCGAGCAGAAGTTGTTTCTCGAAAAACAACAACTTAGTTCAAAATACGTGCACCCCTGGCATTCATAGTTGCATAATCGACGCTATCGATTAGGGGTGGGCCTTGTCAGGCACCGATAGTACTATCCAAATATTCATTCGGTTCTCGATTTCACACACGCACAACACACGAGTAAATGGTTACAGTAGGCGGGGACTCACCCCAAGTGGTGTACAACAAGCCCAAGTACCCATCATGCCACTTATCACATTTTAACATTTAACAACATTTTGACATGTAATAATATTTGACAAAACATACCTTTCCCCCAAAACAAAAACGGTAAAAAGGGGTCGTGAAACTCACTTGAAGTATAGCGTGCAATCAAATAGCAGAGAATAGTAAGTCTGAGGTCAAGAACCTACGAACGTCCTAGTGCGTATAAGTCACTAAGTCTATAGCGCGTGTTCTCCGGTAAGTTGTACACCCAACTCCCAACACCACTATTAGACACAATTCCCCGTTTAAACATATGTCCTGGGATTGTTGGTAATGGATTACCCTTGTTATAAGTTACACTTATATTTCTGTATTAATTAACCTACAATACATCATCCTCGACTCGACTCACTTTACCGCATAATTATTTTCCCATTAAATAATTATACTAGGATCTTGTCGATCGATATTTCATTTTCAACATTCGACTCTACACACTTTACCATATATTTATTTTCCATTAAATAAATATACCAGGATCTTGCCGAATATTTAACGTTAATTCTCCCACGAATATTTTCCAACACTTAGGAAAGTGTCGCACATTTTTCACCCATAAGTAACCTTATATCTTTTAGTTCAAAATATATATTTTCATGTCCACATTTGATGCAATAATATATATACGTATCTTGTAGGAAGTTATACAATATATACTTATCCATCCATTTCACATTTTTCCGTTAACACGTCGTAATATAAATACGTCAACATTCAATTATTTGTATTTATATATTCTTGCGCCCTGAATTATACAAGTCATTCACACATACATTTTGTATGAATAATTATTTGTCGACGTAATATTATTTTCCTACATCCAAAGTATATATTTAGTTATTTTTCCTAAATTCCTTCAATATTTTTACTTGGAATTTATAAAATAACTTTTGTATTTTCATACACCAAGACTTGGTTATTTTCAACACCAAAAATGCTCCTACACTTTTATATTCCCATAGATATAAAAATGTTCATTTTTATACAATTTTTACCAAGCCTTATAAATTACCAACTTATTATAAAAACCTTTGTTTTTATATTTCTCAACATATTTGGTAATTTATATTTTTATAAAATCAAAAATACATTTATACAAAAATACATTTTTGTAAGTTTGAAAGTTACATTAACAACTTTGGAAAGTTATAAAAATCGCATTTCTAGGCTCATGTTTCCAAAATGGCATTTCACACCCTTGGACAGTTACAACTTTCCACTTTCAACACTTAACTTAAAAAAATTGCATTTTTAGCCTCATGTTTCCAAAATGGTATTTCACACCCTCTAACTTATAAAGTTAACAAATAACATTCTCAACTTTTAAAAGTTACATTTTTATCCTTATTCTTCCAAAAATGACAAGTTCTTACTAAACTAGTAAATTAGTTTTGTCAATTTTGTCAATATGGATTATTATTATGATCCGACATTATCACAACTCCATAATAATATTATTAAGGATAATAATAGTGTATTTGGTAGTTTTATTCCAAAATGTCCACTTTTGATGTTTCAAAGTTAGCAACTTTGAATATGAAACTTTTATATCTTGTTTCATTTTATAGATCCATCCTAATATCATGTCTTAGATGGTCATTTTAAGAAGATTAAAGTCACTTTTAAGTGTTTTCAAGTTAATTTTAAAAAAACCATCCAAAACATTATTGAACATATGTTTATGTGATCTTTTAAAATTTACAAAAACACTATCAACAAGGACCATACCCTACGACCCATTTACAAGCTTTTAAACACTCATATTAGTCTTGCAAAAACACATGATCTTTCATATTCAAAACCCTAGTTACATAATATGTTTAGATCTTTAACATTTGCAAGAGTATGTTTAACTTTTTGATTTTACAAAAATATTAACAACAACATAACAACCTATGACCCTAATCATCATCTTAACACACCCATTTTTTTTTTTTTGCATTAACATGTGTTTTTATTATGTTAGAATCCATAACCCTACCCCATGTACAACTTGCTTTTAACACATGAAAACATAAACTTTCAAGATTAAAAAGACAAGATCAAGAAGCTTACTACTTACTAGCATAAGCCTAGGGAAGACAAAAACTCTTGATTTGGTTGGGGTTTTGTGAGTTCTTCGAAGGGTTAAGCTCCAAGCTTCCAAACACACTTGATTTAGGGATGTAATGGAGGTTATTTATGAGTGTTCTTGTTTGAAAACAAAGAGTGGTGGTGAAGATGGCCTCATGGCCGTAAGTTTCTTCAAGGAAGAGGAGGTTTTTTTTTTTTTTTTTTTTTGTGATAATATTATGGAAGATTTGGAAAGATTAGATAAAAGTTAACTTTTGTACTTGATAAAACATCACTTGGGCATGCTTAGGAACCTAATCATAACATGCAAGCATGGGTGCATTTCGGTGGCTCTAGCCACCATTTAGGGGTCGGCCTAAGGTGGCTCAAGTGGGGCCCACATGTGTTGCAAAATATCTTCTATTGTTATGGTTAGATTCTCAGTGTTTCGGTTATGGTTTTTGGGATTTTACCGCGTGTTTATTACAAGCTATTCCGGACATATAATCAACTCTCAATTACCCTTAAACATTGACTACTTTAGGCATTGGTAAGTTATTTAGGCTTTAATTGGGTGAATTTATAAGTTTTGCGCGTATCGGGTGCGATATGCGAACTTTATTCGTTACCGGGAGATTTTTATTTGGAATTTCATTTATGGTGTTGGAGTTCCAAAACACATAATATTTCATGGAAATACCCTTTATTTTACATACTGGGTGTTCGGGATTATTTTTGGTTAATTAATTCTTACCAGGTAATCACTAACATCCGTTCCGGACAAGTTTATTTGCACTTGCTTTCGCCGTGCTTTCAATCAAACAAATGCATTCCTATGCATCCTATGGGGATTTTGCTATTCTCTAAAGGCTAAATTAATGCAATTATTTTAGAATTGCACTTAATTACTATTAATTACATTTACTAATTACGTATGGAAAAACACTTATTTTTGCCGGATGTCACATTCTCCCGCTGTTAAGAGAATTCTGTCCCGGAATTCAGTTCAACTTATCCGTTCCATTAGTATCCTTGAACAGGGCAGGATTTTTGCACTTTACGCAATCTCCTCTTTCCTAAGTGAACTCAGGTTCCCCCTCAGCGTTCTATATACACAATATCATGATCCAGCTACGACTAAGCTCTTGGATTTTCCCAATCCAACACATCTTTCAGCTTCCTGAAAAAAGTAAAGCTTTAGCGTCAACCTAGATTTAGTCAGTTGAGGAAGTGACAACACTTCCTCAGACTTAACGTGCAGGATTCATCAAGAGTCCCACTAAGCTCTGGCGATAGCTCGAGCTTATTCATCACGAGACCAATTCTGACCGATATGTCCGTGCCACTGGAGTATCAAGACTTTGATCCATTACAATTTCCATGCTTACCAACACACTCTCAGGGTATAACTCCCAGCGAGGACCTATTACCAATTCTAAGTGCCTAAGGCCAGCGCCTTGTTCGTACAACTTCTCAATAGGTTCGCACCTCATCCATCCAGCCTCAAATCTGCAAGATCTATTGGTCGTTTCTGGAACAACTCAGGCCAGAGAATGTGTCTATCTCCGTCTGCAACTCAATGCACTAGAGATGTACACGTATGCCCTCCAAAGGGCATCGAACAACATACCCCGAACACTAGGATGATGATTCCTATCACATAGGAATTCTGGCGCTGAAGCACGCAAATTCTTTTTGCCATAGACATCAATCGTATCAACGCGGAACAATTGAATCAAGGGCATTCAATTCGTTCATTCGAGAATGACAAGCCATACTCATAACAAATCGAATATCCAAGCTTTTGCACAAGGTTTGCCAAACTTGAGGTAGAATGACTACTACAATCTGATATTAAAGAAGTTGGCAATCCAGTGTCTAGCCACGACTCTCTAAGAGTATAGGTAGGTATTTACGTGTCTCATATCGGAGCTACAAATGAGTAGAGGATGAGAGGGTTCCAAACAACGATCAATCATTACCAGTGTCACATCACGGCCACAAGACGCCTCAGGCGATATGATAATTTGATTAGCTCAATCGAATCTCACCAAACGGGTGATCTTCATAGAACATTCGACATTCTTGAGGACACTCAAGGTTGTTGCTAGCAGCGGATGGTATTTTCGTGTCCTCACACAGACTGGAATCCTCTATGTACTAACTTACAAACCTTCCACATGAGCAATTGTGGTTAATGGTGCGAGGACACCCAGTATGGACTGACGGAGATCGAAAGATTTTGCGTCACTTTCACCCCTCAGTTCCCAAACAGTAAACAGCGTATATCCGACACCCCGATTGTATAGTTCCACAATCCTCGAGAATTACAAGCCGACTCAAACACAAATGACCAGAGGCTCACATCACCTCAACACATTGGTCAACACTGGAATGAGGTATATGAAATATCGCAATGGTTGCCGCAACATACAGAGGATAAGGTTTCAACAACATCTCGACACATTAATCTTCGCCAAAACAGGCATACAGAACACCATTGGCTACCCAAAACATGGGTATCTAGTTCTAGTCCTGTTATATGTGCCTGGCGGGCACCGGCTGCCCTATCGGCATTAGCAACGTAGCGAGTCACATCCGAACAGCACAGGCCATTTACCCTCAAATTTGGCTATCAGATCTTATGCATGGATCTGAATGGAGGGAGTCCTAGAACCATAACTCTCAATTCGCCTAAGGTTCCATCTTTCCAGGATCTTTCGAGATATTATGATAAGCGAGAATCTCGAACCTTCACATAAGGCATCGCTTTCAACAACTCAAGTTGCACACAAATGGGTGTAATGAGCAAGCTCCCAGGCTCATCTTGAGTAGTCAGGCACTAATCACGCTAACCTGACAAAATACATTTCTATAATGTCTCCACTAGTCTCCGTCAAGGACACGAAATTTTACTCTAGCGCGAGCAAGGGTATAAGAGAGCATCTGGGAACACCAGTATCGACCCAAGGTCGAAATGGTTTCACTATTCCAAGAACATACACAACAACGCCAAGACAAGATGATCCTACCATTAACATTAATCGAAAGGCTAAGTTGATCGACCATCTCAAAATGGTATGGTAGCATCCTTATAGAGTAGACATGTCCATATGCCTTTCAGGATTCAGGGCTTCACAAAATTACCGAAATCATGTACCAGGAATCCACCAATGCACATGCCATGGGTGGGTCCAAACTGGTATTTCCATAATCATCAGCATGACACGTCATTAAGGATATGTACAGTAGGACTGAAACTAGCGTTCGCGCACCTGTAGGGGATACCGATTCCTTCCTTGTGGTGGTAGGACTCCACCAAGGATCTGCATTGAGTCTGTTCCTTTTTGCAGTTGTCTTGGATGAGTTGTCCAAGTCGATTCAGGAGTCAGTGTCGTGGTGCATGCTTTTTGTAGATGATATTGTGTAAGTTGCAGAGTCCAAACAAAGTTAGAATGAGAAGCTAGAGAGTTGGCGTGTAGCTTTAGAGGGCAAGGGCTTAAGGATAAGTCATTCTAAAATTGAGTACATGTATTGTGGTTTCACTGGTGCAAGTCACGATGACAATACTAAAGTTTCGCTCGAAGGTCAAGTTGTCCCGCATGTAACTAAGTTTAAGTACTTAGGATCTTTTGTTCAGAGAGATGGGGAGCTAGATAGTGATGTCACCCATCGCATACAAGCTGGTTGGTGAAGGTGGAGGGCCGCCAGTGGGGTTCTATGTGACAAAAGGTTCCCAACTAAATTAAAGGGAAAATTTTATGGGGTTGCAGTGAGACCTGCTATGTTATATGGGGCCGATTTTGGGGCCATCAAAAAGATACAAGCTCGCAAGATGGAGGTAGCAGAAATGAGAATGCTAAGGTGGATGTGCGGGCACACTAGGGTAGATCGAATAAGAAATGAGGCTATTAGGGAAAGGTTAGGGGTAGCTAGTATATCAGACAAGATAACGAAGGGTAGATTAAGATGGTATAGGTATGTGAAGAGGAGGCAAATGACGGCCGCAGTTAGAGTAGTGGAAACCCTCACTGTAGAGGGAAAGAGGTGTAGAGGAAGACCCAAATTGACTTGGGATGAGCGGATTAGGCATGATTTAGTTGTGATGCACCTCTCTGAGGACATGGTCGTGGATATGAGTTCGTGGAGGCACAAGATTAAGGTTAAGGATTTTTAGGGAGGGTTAGGTTGTATCATAGCGTGGTTCTAGGAGCTTAGACTTTTTCATTCACTGGTGGGAGGTCGGTATGGGCCACTTGTTTTTTTTTTTTGGGGGGGGGGTATGGATTATGTTGTTTTTTGATGGCATATATACCTTTGTATTATACGTGGAACTTTTAATGTTTCTATAAACTCGGTAGCTTTTTATTAGTTTTTTTAGTGTTGTTTGCTTGTCATTTGTATGTTTGTATGTTGTCGAGCCGGGGGTCTCTCTGGAAGCGGTCTCTCTATCCGCAAGGATAGGGGCAAGGTCTGCCTACATCCCACCCTCCCCAGGCCCTACTCTTAGCTTTACTAATTGTGGGATTTACTGGGTAAGGTTGTTGTTGTATAAGCATGACACGTCAATCGAGATGATTTCAAATTAATCCAATAGGACGAGCAATAAATAAGTGAGTCCTCTAACACTTGTTAGTCCCAAAAGCATGGGCCATAACATTGCTCACATTCACTCGATACCCTCGGGGTTCAAGACATATTCAAAGTCCCTTATCACAAAGACGAGTCTCGCCTCGTCATGTGTGGATCACGGGATTTCCTTCCGACATTGATTTGCATATCCGGTCATTATAAAGGACATAGTAAGTTGTACATTCTTGTCGTTTATCAAACAAGTTGTTCACCCGACTTGTGGGCCCTTGTTAGTTATGTGTGGGCCATAGTTCGTGCATGTGACAATCATTACTTGTTTTATGTGTACTTTGTAATATGTACGGTTTTGTGAATCTTAGGCGTTTTATTGTGAAAACATATCTATGTTTAACAAATAGGCCCCACATGTTGTCATGGGTGTAGAATATTCCCAATATCAACATGCGTGGTTGTTTTATAGCAAAACGAATGTTTTAACATATATTTATACCATTTAATGTCAAAAGATGGTTCTAACACATGTTGAGATTAAGTTAACATATGTTATAGTGGCATAGCCGAAATCTTATGCGAATAAGTGTCTCGATTCTGATTGTTTACCACATTGAAATGACTCGCTAGTGACCATCATTAGGTAACCGAATGTTTGTAAGTGTGTGTGTTAGTGCCTTTACATAAAATTGAGTGTGATTACTTACACATATGATCACATATATTTCGGGTTCAACATACACATGTTTTGGCTTTTAAGAAAGTGAGGTTCTCATTATAAATTGTGTGATACATACATATTTGTGAATTGACATCATGTGGGTGTGCATAAGCTTCGGCCGAAAGCCATGTATGTATGGATGGTATACATAAAAGCTAGATCTTTGCATGTTTTAACCATAATAATCATAGTGTTTCAAGTGCAACTAGTTATATAAACCTTCAAGCTACAAGGGCTGGAAGCTCAGGTGATTGCATGTTTTAACCATAATAATCATAGTGTTTCAAGTGCAACTAGTTATATAAATATTGTCGTTCATACCATTGTAACAATCAAATATAACCACGCATAGCAGAACAATCACAACCACAAGGCAAAGGAATAGGCAACATAAAATAACCATAACACATTATAGATAACAACTACTAATAAGTCAGATTCATAAGTTTTAGTACAAAAGATGGGCGGACGAGCCGCAATACTTTTCAAGTACATAACTAAATATGGCAGCATCACATGATAGTCATAATAAAACATCAACAACATAATGTAGTATCATAACACAACCATAGAATGAGCTAAGAGGAAGATGAAGATGGGAATGAAGCAGCCAAAGCAGTAACCGCATCTCGCATCCCCTGTGTCATCTCAGTCAATCTCCTCTCCAAAGCCTCGTTGCGTCTATCCGCTTATGCTTTCCCCAATGTTATCGACAATCTCCCCGCTCAGCCTCCACTGCACGCACCTCCAACTCCCGAACACGAAACCCTAACTCAACAAGTTACGCGTCGTGGGACAAGATGACGCCACGCTCCGTGTTGAGTGGCCTCCCGGATAATCCTCCCAACGTCATGGCCTCATGGTCATTCTCCTCATCCCGGTGGGCTAGGTCATCGGTGAGGCTGGGAAGGTAAGGCCGTTTGCGGGCCTGTGAGCGCCTTCTCAGTCTCGGCGAGGGCTCGACCATCGATAGAGTTTCCTCCGTGATACGTGCCTCCTGTACAGGAACAGCGGGCAAGACAGGCTCGCTAGTAGGGACAGGGTCAGCGGGTCGGGTAATAACCGGAGTACGAGCTGGGAGGGCTATGACCATGGTCCGTTACACTTGCTTATGGGGAGTATACCGCTTAAGGGTACTACCCGTACAGTCAAGGCGGAAAGACGGGGCCTGGCTCGAGGCAGTAGGTGTGGTGGAAGGAATCACCGGATGATGGACATCTGGGTCAGCAAGTGGGATGTCATCATTGGTATCATCATCCAAGGTACGCCTAACTAGGGGTGTTGGGTCAATGTCCATCTCGGAGCCAGCAATCCATCCTCCTCCCGAATGGGGGAAGTCAGGAGTCTCATATGGGACAGGGGCAGGCTGGGTAAGTGGGAGATCCTCATCAGGTATGTCATCAACCAAATAGTTGGGCTCAAAGTCAGACAATATGGTGAGGCCAACACTAATAGCCATGATCTTGTCATATGCATGCATACAAATAAATAAACATGTATGTAAATAAAATGAATCATCATACCCGTATATTGTTGTGGAGCAGCTTGAGATTTGAGAGGTGCATGACAAGGCAGTGTGGTATTTTTGTGAAAATGTTTTGAAAATAGTTTTAGGTTATATTTGACTCGAAAGAATCTTAGTCCGCTATAACCTTATGCTCTGATACCAATCTGTCACACCGCGCCAATGCGGAAACACGGGGATGCAACCTCGAAAGGTTTTCAAGCACAAGGTACAAGCAACACACATAATTTATTTAAAAGATACCACCATAGGATGATTATTATTATTATAAAACTTATTAAAAGTTTAGAAACATTGTCTGGAGACTAGTGCATAGACTGATTAACCATAAACCACAACGACTACAGAATAGTAAAAATCCAACCCATGATGATACCACCTAGTGCCTGCTTGGACCCCTCTCTCAAATCCCCGCTGTCCTCCATTAGTTACCTGAAAAACATGCATAAAAGATTTGTCAACAAAATGTTGGTGAGTTCACGGGTTTGAATATAACAAGTAAAACAATCGTGTAATTCGTGTATGACCAATCATAGGCTAGCTAAGCGAATGGTTTCTGTGAGAACCATGAGTCCTGTAACCAAACCTCTTGCCTGTAGTGCGTCGCACATTGTACACTAAAGACAATGTATGTATAGTAAAATACTAACACTCTTTTGTATGTAACTGGTTAGAGCGACTAACCAAGAGTAGTGGTGTCAACCCAATAGATCTATTAAAGTCTTCCATGGCTTGTGATAACTAATTGTTACAGTAAACGTTGTACGAGGACTAATGAGCTCATGAACCAATATGTCTCATGTTCCACATGGCAGTCATGATAGAATGTACACACACTCGTAAATGACACTAGTATTGAAACATGTTTATCCCCTGAAATGAAAAGTAGTAAAATGGGGCCGTGAGAACTCACCTGATAGAGTCATGTGTGGTCTAGTGAAGGTGTAACTGTGAGATAGCTACCGTCCCACTACTATTTTACCTATGATTTATTAGGAGCACGGTAAATTCACCAGTTCTCATTGTTTATCATACAAGTTGTTCACCCGACATTTGTGGACCCGGTTATTATGTATGTAGGCCATAACTTTGTACTTGTGAGGACCCTTAGTGTGCTTGTAAAGTGTTTGGAAACATTGATAGTGATAAAATGGACCCTTTTCAAGTAGTCATGGGTTCAAGTAGTTCCCAATCCATCGTGTGTGATTGATTTGTGATAAAATAAGTACCTTAACATGTGTTTAGACCATCATTCCTTTCAAGCCAATGCTAACACATGTTCTAACTTCGCTTAACATATGTTAGTATGTGGTAGCCGATTATAACTCATTTCATAAGTCTTTAAGCCGATTATTTAATGGACTAAACTTGATTATTTTGAGCTTGACAAGGCCTCATAAAGTTATCATAAGACATGTTTGTGAGTTTTGTGAGAAAATCGAGTTTAATCACCATGGTTGTTAGCCTTAGCTTTCAATATAAGCCAAGTGGGTTTTTTATTTATGAAAACCGATTTATACTTGATGATTTAAGTTATGCATTGATTCGAAAAGCATGGCTCGATTTCTCAAAGCTATCATAAGGGCAGATCGTGGTTGTGTTAAAACAACTATAAACTAAGACATTGTGTGTAATGTGTGTGATCATGCGATTGTATTGAACCAAAGGTCGAACAAGGTCGAGTAGAATGAACAAGATCAAGGTTTAGGGGCATAGAGATCTTACCAAAAGATGGTTGAGGTTGGATAGCTTCCTAATCTTCTCCAAGGCTTGGAATGCTTCGACTAGGATGGAGTAGTATCCAAAAGTTTTAGAGATAGAAGGAAGTGTTTGGTGTGGCATTTGAGAGTGAAATGAAGCCTCCTTATATAGGGGATCGACAAAGAAGGAGACAAAATCAATAGAGGAAGGGTTAGGCATCTTGGATGGAGCATTGTTTAAGCATACTAGTCATGGTGTCATGAAAGAAAAGGACTTGTGATTGTTGTCTTTTCCTTGATCTTGGCCGATTGAGGATAGGTATGGGTATAAGGGGTGGGTTGACACATCAAGGGATGGCTTTAGAGGTTTGTTTCTTTCCAAATCTAGTGTAAGTTTGACAACTATCATGAGCTTTCATTCATGCTTTCCTTCGGCCGAGTATAAGACAAGAAGAAGTGACAAAAATCTAGGTGAAAGTGATGGTTCCCTCTTGTTTCCTCATGACATCCGATTGGTGCTTTGTTCCCAAGGTAATTGTACTTGCAATTTATGTGAAAGGGACATATGATGGGGGGGGGGGGGGTTAGCGGCCAATGTAAGGACAAAGGAAGAGGATTTGGTGTTTTGGGTAAGGATCAAGTGATAAGTGTATGTATTGGTGATGTCATGGTGCTAATTCCTCACAAGGTTTGGACATTCCTTTGATGGTGACCTCTCATAGGTTTGGGTGGATAGTTGGTCGATTACTTCACATCTAATTGTGGAAGTTTTGTCATGCTAACTCATGAGATTAAGAGTTCTTGTCCTATGCCTATTTTAGCATAAGAAATGGTGTCATACATAAGGTGTTTTGTTTGTTTCTTATGGCCACAAATTGGAGGTGATATCCTAGTACTTTTGGTAAGGGAAGCAAGGGTGATCAAGAGTTGTGGTGATGCTTTAGGCCTTTGTTAGTATAAGAAACTTTGTTGTCAAGTGATAGCGACTTGTGAGGTGTGTTTAGTCTTCGGCCGATTGTTACCAAGGGGAAGGATTAGTTTGTCTTGGGGTGCCTCTATGTTGAGTCCCAATCAAATGATGCTAGTCGTGACACATAAGGGTGACATCAATGGATAAGGGTGATGATCAAAGGTAAGGAATGATTCCATTTGTTTAGTTAAAATAACTAAGGTTTGTGTTCATATGTGTGTGAATTTCCGTGTGTATGTGCTACCTATATTAATGGTATTGTTGTGAATTGGTTAGGATACCATTGTGATAGGTCTTGGTAGGAGTAGTGAACATCTTAGTCGAGTGTTGATGGTCTTTGGTGATCCAATCAAGTGTGATCGCTCTTTTTGTACCAAAGAGTTAGGTTTGTTGATTCATAACTCAAGTTATCCAATCTTACTAAATCCTGTTAAGGGTGAAATGATGACATCAACATGTATTTGTTTCATAGATATCGGGTTTGTGTTGGATAATAACCTATGGTGATCCTTGTAATTACTTACATGTGTTAGAGGTGAATTATCACGTGTTAGGGTGTAGCAACCTCATGAAATGTTTGTTTGGTGATTTTTCCGGGTGTTGTATGACTAAACAAGTGTTCCATGTTGAGTTTTCTGATTAACTCTTGCTTCACTAGACTTAGGGGGAGATAGTGTATGCAAAATGTGTAAAGATGCACATATAATGACAATAGTACATGAAAAGCGTACGGATGTTGACCTAGTTCGTTGACTATTGTCACAGCGAGGCAATCCCGTCCACTCCTGCTGAGTTGGCCAGGGTGATTGCTGAAGCAATTGCACGTCATGATGCCACTCGAACCAATTTCAGCGGCAGTTCTAGAGGTGCCAGAAAAGTAGCAGCAAGAGCAGTGATGACAGATCTCATCTGTTAGTCAAGCTCCGTGACCCTCTGCTCTAACACATCTACACGTCTCTCCGCCTCTACTCATCCCAACACAATAGCAAGTCTCCCATGCTCCTCCTCCTCAGCGCGCTCCTTCAGCTTTCGAATCCGTAGGCCCATGCTAACCAACTGTGTGTCATGAAACAAGAGAACACCCCTCTCCATGTGTAGTGGACGGCCGGAAGATCCTCCCAGAGTCATAGCCTCAACGTCGTCATCCTCATCTCTATGAGCCAAGTCACCTCCGCAACTTGCGTGGTGGCTCATGCTTGGGCACAGGTGCCTCCACAGCCGGATCCTCATGTATCGGGTCAACGGGGATGTTAGGCTCGTCATGGACCACAGGGTCGGCGGGCTCGATAGGGACATGGACAAGAACAGGGATACCAAGAACAACATGCTGGCACACGTGCTTCCGGGGAGTGCACGCATAGCGTCTACCACCCGAAAAGTAGCAGAAAGTGCGAAAGGACAGCACATGGCCAGGAGCGGGATGTGCCTCATGATGATCCTCACCTGGGGCTGGGTCCTCAGCTGGCAGTGGCGAAGCTTGACCCAAAGGTTCGGGGGTTCGGAAGTCACTAGTTTCGGGGGGGTCGAAAACCAGTTTCGGGGGGTCGAAACCCTATATTTCCAAAATTTTCTATACGAATACTATATAATCGGAACTTCTACGTGAAAATTCGGGGGGGTCGGCTGCCCCCTCCCGCCCCAACTAAGCATCGCCCATGTTAGCTGGGATAGCCTCCGGGTGAAGGCCTAGGTCATCAATGGCAGGTGGGGCGTCATCATCCACATCATTGTCAGAGACATGATGGTCAGTAGGTTGGGGGTCCACGTCCTCGTCTGAGTCATCCATGATGAATCCCACGCTATCATATGGGTAATCCGGAGCCTCATAGGGAACAGGATCGGGATGAGCAAGAGCAACGGGATGAGGGTCCTCCTCAGGTGTAGTGTCCAAGAAGTAATCCTCCTTGGAATCAGAGAGCAAGGTGAGATCAACAGTGATGGCCATGATCATGTCAAATGCATATGTATATGAATGGATATGAATGTCAATAAATGAAATACTATACCAATGTGCAGTCGTGGAGCATCTTGGGAACTTGAGAGGTACAAGGCAAGGTAAAGAGGTACTTTATGAAAATGTTTCGAAATTGTTTTGTTTAGTTATAGTTGACTAAAAAAGAATCTTAGTTCGCTATAACCTTCTGCTCTAATACTAATTTGTTACACCCCGCCAAGGCGGAAACACAGGGATGTGATTCGAAAGGTTTTCAAGCACAAGGTTTGAGCAACACATAAGATATAAATAAAGTAGATACCATCCATAGAAATCAAGTCTTACATAATTAAGATAAATGTAAAATTGTCTGAAATTACTGGACTGAACGTTAAAAACATCACATAACCAATGTTATTATGTCTTGGCTTGTGATGGTTATGGTACCACAGAATGTGCACTCAAACCCCTTCGGGCAATGATGGTGACAAACGCACCGAGGAGCGTTCTATCTTGAGTCGTAACCCGGTTTTCACCCGGCTGTTACTCCAACGATGAAACTCGTGTGGAGGCAATACGGTTTTTGGGGAACGCCGTAACCAAGTCTGATACACCAACAGGGGCTTAGTTAAGACAACGTAGTATGGGGCAAACCTTAGCTAGGGCTACCGATTAGGTAGTGTCATATTGGGTCACTCATATGAAAGTCATCGTTCAAAAAAAATTACGTGAAAAACATGCATAAAAGATTTGTCAACATAATTTCGGTGAGTTCACAGGTTTTAATGTACAATGAAATGTGCTTGTGAAAATTTGTGTATGACCAATCAAAGCTAGATATGCTAATTATTACTATGCCAACCATGAGTCCCATAACCAAACCTCTTGACTGTTGTGCCTCATGCATTGTACAATAAAGACAGCGTATATATAGTAGAATACTAACACTCTCTTGTATGTAACCGGTTAGAGCGTCTAACCAAGAGTGGGGGTGTCAACCTAGTAGATCTATTTAGTGTTCCATGGTTGATGTTAGCTAATGAATCAAATATCTCATGTTTCACATGGTAGTTATGATATAAATTCACCTAAAATGTAATGTATTAGAAATGTAGCATGTTTATCCCCTAAAAAGGTAAAAACAGTAAAACGGGGCTGTGAAACTCACCTAATGACTGATGATAAGGTCTAGTTTAGCAGAAAAGTGAAATAGCTACTGTCCCGACGAATGGTACCCTATGATTATCATGGACATTGTAAGTTATACGTTCTTGTCATTTACTTTACAATTTGTTCACCCGATTTTGTGGACCCTTGTGTCTTGTACATGTAGGCCATTGTTCGTGCATGTGACAATTACTACGTATTTCATGTGTACTTTGTAAAGTGTATGGTTTCATGAATTCCGGGCGTTTTATTGTAAAAATGTATTCATTATTAACAAAATGGGCCCCCATATGTTATCATGGGTTATAGAATATTCCTCATTCTAACATATGTAGTTGATTCTAGGAAATACAAGTGTTTTAACATATGTTTTAATATTATAGTGTTAATGGTATGATTAACACATGTTAAGGTTATTTTAAAATAAGTTATAACATTGGACGAAACTTTAACATAACACTTAGATCTAAATCTGTTGCTAGTGACCAATATCTCGGCCTCCATTTGCTCGGGTGTGGGTGTACGTAGGTTTATAAACATGTGGGTGTATAGCACCATGCCAAAGTCGTGTATATTTTTGTATAAAAACAAAGTTATGTGAAGGTGTATACATTACATTATGTTTAGTTCCAAAAACCGGATTTTTGGTCAAATCACGAGGACTGTACATCCATGTATCACTAGGCCATGGATTTTCATCCTATATGTGGATTGATTTTTGGTGTGTTGTGATCTATGTAGGTGTGCGAGTGTAAATGTATAAGAGTTTGTAAACAAAACGAATCACTTGCAAGATTAACTTCTACATTATCAATTTTAGTTAGTTATGGCCGATTAACTTGTGTCATGGGTTCATGGGTCGAGTGTATTGACATAGGCCAATTCATCTTCCATATACAAGGGTCATGGTTCGGGTGAAAGTTGTAAGAAATCGATTGAAAAATGAAGTTGTTTAACTTACCAATGTGTAGGTGCCGATTACTATAATCTTATTCAAATCCTTTGTTGGCTCGAGTCTCTTGCTTGGGGTCGATGGTTGGAGGGTTTGTGTGCTCGAAAGAAGTGGGTTTGGGATCGTTGGGTGTGTACCGAAGGTAGGGGTGAGGGCCAATTATAGTGTTGTTGTGGTGTGAGGATTTTGAGTGATCAAAGGGGCCTTTATATAAGGGTGTTGAGGTTGTATCTTACTGTCATTAGGGATGTTAAAGCTTCATGGGGTTTGTGCATAGAAGGTATTTAACTATTCTTGTATAAAGGTTTGACAATATGAATTGTCATATGAGTTGTTGTCTTGCTCTTCTCTTCACCCTAGGCCGATTATGAAAGAGATCCTCATCAAAGGGAAGGTGATCACACATGGGGAAGACAATCATGAAGAGTACAAGGCCTAATTTGGAGTAAGATGGTGACACAAGAACCTCTAGGCAAGCTTCCTTGGTTACGACTCCCATATCCAAGCAAAACAAACTAGGCATTATGATGTATGGTAGCATGGTTTTCAAGTTTTGGAAGGCCACATGTTTGTGTTAAGTTTGTCCATGTGTGGTTTTGTCTCTTGTGTGCGTGTGATGTATATGCGTGTATATATATATGTGAGATAACTTATCAATGGTGAGGTGTATGTGAGATCTCGTCCGAATAGAAAAGAAGAAAGGGACTTGTGATGCTAGTTTGGCCTATAATCATTAGATCATGTATTTAGGGAAGCTAGTTGTTTCTAGGAAGATGATTAAGGATGTGAAAGACCCATTTTGGTATAATAACTTGGTTATGGTTTAGTAGTCCTTTGTGGTATGCATTAGATGTTGTTCATGAGTTGTCTTGCTATATATATATATATATGTATATGTATATATATATATATCCGCATGTATAGGCATATGGTTAGATATATGTAGTTTGTTGTTTAGTCTAAACACATGTGTGAATGTATGCATGGTGTCGTGTGTGTGTGTAACATAGATGTAAATGCATTTGTTAGTTAATTATAAATACATATTTATGCATGCTTGTGCCGTGTTTTATTCACGTGTCTAAAGGTTAACTAGACTAGTTTAGTGTCTAGGTAAAATGGGTATATGTATGTGTTTATGTATAGCCAAACCTCCATATGTGTGTACACGTAGGTTTGGCCGAACATGTATGTTTATACGTGTGCATAATATATTAATGGAAATATCTAGTCATCCATGATAAAGGGATAACTTTTCGAGTATTAACATAGGTATACATTTGATTCTAGTGTGCTAATAACATGAGTAGTTGTAATAACAATATTCACCATAGTGTCAATACATGTGTTAATTGATGATAAACATGTGTTGTTAGGTGACATTAACTCATGTTAATATATGTTTGTGTTCTAGATAATGTTCCATAATTTTTGTGGGTTATTCCCATAGAACACATTGAGAATTGCTTGGATTTAGAGTGGAATTGTGTAGTTTCCCACTTTGGTATTGTCTCGTGCATTGTCGTTTTGTTCGTACGTAGTAATTGGATATCCGATTGCTCCCTGTTGAGCGTATGATTGGCCTGATTGCTCAATGCCAATAGTTTTGGATATTTCGGGTGTTGTATGCGTAAACGGATAATCCATTGAATTTATGCACTAATTCGGGCTTTGCTAGACTAGGAATGGTATAGTAAATGCCAATAATGTCAAATATGCACGTGAAATGACATGGTGAAGTATAATGTGTACGGATATTGACCTGATTCATTGACTGGTGTCACACATAAACAATCCAATTTTAAGTAGCATGTTTACTTTACCAATCCCTTGTCACTTAAGAGTTTCTTAATTGGGTACTTACAGGTCAACGTCTTGCGGATTACAACCCATAAAAGATCAGTTATGAAAAAAACTTGAGAATCTTGTCAGCGCACAGGGTAAGGGTGATATTTTCTTAGGCCGCACAAATCGTACAAAAGTTTTGACTTTAAATAAGTCGCCAACTACAATACAACCCACACTTACTAAAATCCTACAATCAAGTCATTTATAAAACTTCATATTCTATGCAGCAATGGTGTATTGAAACTATAACCTCATACTATAACCCAAAAAATAGGTGTAAACAAATCTTAACAACCAAAGATAAAAACTACCGGAATCCAATTAAAGAGGCTGAAACTCATCAGTCCAATGCACCATTAACACTGTGTTTGAAATCGAAACTCGATACAAACGGGTGGTCCATCGAAAGAACCAGAAGAAGTTTAACTTTAATATGATCATCGAGTGCTCGAAACTAACACTAGAATTAGGGGGAGGCACAAAATCGAAAAGATAAAATAACAATATCGTAAAAAACTTTGAAAACAAATATAGTACGAATTAAAGAAACATACCAAGATTTAGTAAAATTTGAAGCAAGAATCAAAATCGTGTATGAGGTTTGATTATGGAGCGGGGATGATGAGAAGTAGGGAATTTTAGGGTTTGTAAATTTATAATATGGGTTAAATTAATTGGGTCAACTAATATTTGCAAATGACCAAAATGGTGATCTTCCTTGTAAATTAGGAACAGTAAACCATATAATTAAACGAAGATGGAGCGGCTAAGGATATGTTGACCAAATAGGAGCGACTGTTAGGGTTTGAACTTTGAAGGGAATACAATCCATGTGTTGATCAGAATAAGGTTAAGTAGAATGAGCGGGAAAACGAAATGTAGATGCCCTCATAAGAAGACATGTGTCCCACCAAAGCTTTTATTTATATATATTATAGTAAAAGTAAATATATAGATACAGATGTTAAATAGTGTTGATGGGACAAAAATTTTTGAATATGAAAATCAATTAGTTGTACTTAGTTTTGGTAATTATTAATAGACGAAAGATTTGCCCCCGCCCTTGTGAGGAGTGACATCCAGGTGAAAATGAAAAGCGAATACGGGTGGCATCGGTTCAACTAGGATGGGAGACAAAGTTTTATCGATTATTCTGTAGCAACCAAAAAAAAATCTTCCTTTCTCTTTCGCCTTCGAAAAATTTCAGGACGAAAAATCTTTCAACAGGAGGATGATGTGACACCCGGCAACCCAGGTTAATACTTTTATCAAACACATAGGTCTACCTTAGCAAAACATTCTTTAAACGTACTTAAATGGGTTAGTTGAGTGATTCGGGGGATCACCAGGAGTCGGTCTTACACACATATTAGTTATGGTTTGGTGATTTGGAGGATCACCGTGTAAACACATGCACACGAGTCTCGTATCCCGTCCATTGGTAAAACAATAATGCAACATGGGAAACTTGTTGATAATTACGTGTTATACGATCATTGGTAACTTAGGAATACATGTTTATGTGAAATTATATGAGAAAACGTGTTTCAGATGCAAAATTTGGAGACAGGGGCGAAGGGATGGACCTTTTCGCCTGGTTTATAGGGCGAATGGCAGGCCCCTTCGCCTATCAAGGACCCATTCGCCTCATGCAGGCCCTTCAGGTATAAATACCCCGTTTTTATACATTTTCACCATTTCACAAACCCTAACTCGCCCCTAAGTGCTCTCTCGACCCATACATCTGTACCACAAGTTTTTACCCCCAAATCACCCATTTCTAGCCTAAAAGCACCTACAAATCATTATCAAGGCTTAGATCTGAGGTGGGTGTTATATCCAACATCTTTTCCTATCATTTTAATGATGTTTACATAAACCCTTGATGTCCAAAACCTAATTTTAAAGTGTTTTCATAAACAAAAGCTTTCCTAAACAAGATCTAAACCATCTAATGAGTTTTATAACAAAAACCCAAGTTTTCAACAATGTTGGTGATCTAGAAATTAGGGCTTCGGTGTTATATGTTGTTGTGATGATAATATGGTGCTAATATGATGTTTATTGATGTGTTAGAAGCATGTTTAGGGTGTGTTTGTTTGGATTATGAAGTTTTATGAACATTAGTGCTATTTTAGGGATTTTGATGCTTTTGATGATTGTTATGGATGATAAGATGATTAGGTTATGCGTAGAATCATGATAGGAAGCTGTGGTATGAATTAGACATGATTGTAAATGTGATTATGTGTTTTAATTATTTTATGGTAAAGAACACATGCATGATGTGATGTTTTCATAATCTTTGCCAAATTGGGTAAAACTTGCAAATTATGATCAAAACCTGTTTTGTCTATGTGCTAAGTGATGTAGGATGATGGGGATAGGCCAGAGATTAGGTTGGTAGTGGTCGGCTACGTGTGGACAAGCTTCGGAGTCGATTCGAGGGGTATCGAAAGATAAAAGTGCTGCAGAGGGCGAAGGGCTCACCCCTTCGCCCAGATGGAACCCCTTCACCTGGATAGTGACCTCTTCGCCTATAAACATGACCCCTTCGCCCAACTCATGACCCCTTCGTGTTTAATTTGGACCCCTTCGTGTAGAACATCACCCCTTCGCCCATGTATGATCCCATCGCCTATTATCATGAGCCCTTCGTATGAAATATGAGCCCTTCACTTGTTATTGTGACCCCTTCGTGTGTAACATGCTGATATGACCCATTACGTGCAAATTTACGTGTTTTTCATGTACGCTTACCTGTTAACTCACGTGTGACTATTAGACTAATATTGCGGGTCACCAACGGGATGTCGAGTTTTGTGTGGTCGTGGCAAACGTCAAATGTTCTTTTCAAACAAAAACAGTTTCGGTTTGGACAACCAAGGGTTGCTAGGCAAACATGACTTCGGTTAAACAACTCATAGGCTATTAATGATAAGTTTCCAGTAGTCGGGACGCTATCATAACACGCCTGGTATCATTTTTCAAACAAATGCAACCTATGGTGATGTTCACGGCCCCACTTTTATACATCTTCGCATGAGGGAGAAACATGCTATGCATTTCAGGTACTTAAAGATCATGTTTTACTAGTGTTATCATTTGTTTACTATGCGAGTCATCTAAATCCCAAGGAAACCACTAATATGGGTATATAGCGGGGGAATGTGGATAGATCTATTGGGCCTGACAAACACCGCCCGTGTCAACTGGAGGTTGGACGGGTGCATATTATCTCGAACACACAGGGCCTACCGGGGATGACGGTAGTCTGAATGGTACACACTATAAGGAACAACACAGTCAGCAATGGTTTCAATCGCAATAGTAACATACTTAACGTCTAGCTAACGTTCATATAACATAGTAGTAACGGATATGATCTTTCTTACTTATGGAACTATTTTTGAAAAACCTGTGAACTCGCCAGCATTGTTATGTTGACACATTTTAACATGTTTTCTCAGGTCGCTAAGGTAGTAGCATTGGTCTAGGACGCACAGGAGTCCACAGAATCCATCATTATCATTATGACTACTTTTGAACATTAAACTGTTTTGAACTAATATTACTTTGCTTTGGGTCTATAAACACTATTATGATTCTGTTGTATTGTTGAACTTCGTGGTTTTCTTTTACGTATTTTCTCATATAGTTGTCGTTTGTGATGAGACTTGGATCCTGGTGTCACGCGCCTCGCGGTAAAACCCCACAAATAGAATTTGAGGGTGTAGGTAGAATTTCCACGCATCTGGAAAAGTCAAGGGGCTGACGGCGGTCGAGTAGTCGACCTTGACCACAGCGTCCGATGTCACGGTAGTTAACACGTTATTCCTTGCCATTAAAAAAATACATGAAAGATTTTATTAATTAATATTAGGTTCACATGAATGAGAATTGACATTAAAATTTTAAGAGAGAATTTACAAAGGTAGTGGTTTTAGTAGCATGTCATGTAGATAAAATTATTTTGTTTTATTATATAAAAAATATTATAATGTATAGATTAATTTTCATCATACAATTCATCCAAAAAAATCTCTATATGTATACCCTTTCGGACACTTTCAAAATAATACACATACATATAATATATAATGTAATTTTAAGTTATTATATATATGGGATGGATTAAAATGATAACTAAGTTAAGTTGTGATAACCATAGTAACTCTCTTTATAGCTCACACATTTAATTAATTGTAAAATGAATGCGTGATTATGATTAAACCATAATAAAATATTACATCGATGTACACATTTACATCACTTTTTTTTACACCGGTGTAAGGACGGCGGAATTTTTTTCCATTTTTTTTTATATTTCTTAGATAGCCATTTTTACATCAATGTATAATTTTTTTTTTGAAATTCGTATTTTCATCGGAGTTCTCACAGTTCTCACAACTCAACCTCGTTCTCATTAGAACCGAATCCTTATAGATATTATTGGTAAATAAGCAACGTTGCATACAAAACAAACGCAATGGTAAAGTTTGATCAACTTCTTTTGTTATTTTTTAACGATATATTATTTGTATACTTACGTATATAATGCTTTCATTAACTACGCAATACAGAACTAAAGATATATCACCTTTTGTCTGTTGCTATTGCCCCTGTTGCCGCTAAAGGTGTCCACGCTAAAGCTATTTATCCACATGGCATTATTTTTTATCTTTACTTTTTTTGCCACGTGGCAGAATCCAGTGCAATCTGGGCATGACTTTTAGCGGCGACACGTCGCCGCTAAAGGTTTTTTTTTTATTTACTCTGCACACGCATAACTAAACTAAATAATAACAAAAATAATTAACCACCATTTACATACTCAAAAAATACACCATATATAAAACCAAAATCCTATCGATAAAAAAGGAAATACAAACACAAAAAACACACATATGGCTTATGGTGATTTTACAAACACAAGAAAAGTAACCTCAATAAAAACCTTCTCCTGCTATCTAAATTCCATAACATGCTCTAGAATACCTTCAATAAATGTCTGCAGTTAGTTTTAAAAAATTAGTTAAAACATATCTGCTGCTATAATGGCCAATGTATCAATTATCAATCACAATACCTAAAGCTAGCTGATTAGTTTCGATGCTGAAATTTTGTATATTTGACTTTTAAATAAGTCGATCACTAAACTATAGGAAGTAGTTGTGTTAAAAACCACTGACCTACACTTGATTAACTCAGTTGGGGTGGGCGCAATGACGACAACAACACCAGCCTAGTGCTTCTATCGGACATTCGGACCTGCATTCCCATCATAACAGAACCCATTAGATTGTATGCAAAAGCAAACATTTGGGACAAAATTTGTAATTGTTTGGTCATTTGATGAATTCATTAATATGCATGCATGATAATATATCAAATATGATCTATGTTTACTATATTTGGTTAATGGTTACTAACCATATTCAAATTGTATAGTTAGAAAAAATAATTTCATTCAAATGTTGTAGGTCGTAGGAGGCATTATATTAAAGCCTCACCATTACTTGAGTTAAAATTTTATTCATATAACATATATATAGCTTGATATATATTAGCTTGATGTTACAAAAGGTTTTAACTACCCAATACACTTACAAATACAGACAACACACTAAATTACGTTGCATTTTAAAATATATACAACTTGTTCAAATGAAACCGGCGCATATTCTCAAATAATTGAGTATGACTATGTTGATGGTGACAGGGTAAATATATATATATATATATATATATATATATTCAAAGTTTCAAATTTATTGTGTTTATGTTATTGTAATTTTAATGATGATTTTATAAATCGTGTATTCTTTTTTTCTTTCATATTTTTAGGGAAGACCTTTCAAGAAGCATGTAGTAAAAGAAATAAAAAATAAAAGCAAGCAGGTTTTATTGTATTATGTACGTGGAAAATAAAATTTTGCATTTTGTATAATAATGGGTTTACCCGCACGTTACTTCGGGGTTTAAATAAGACCCAACGACAAAGAATACACACTGGCTAATTTTCTTAATAATCCTTTGTAGTGTAAAGAATGTGCATCATGGTAAATTTACATATAACTCCCTTTGTTTATAAAATTGAACAAAAAAATCCATATTTTTTTTCTGTTAACAAACTATAAGCAAATGTTGTAGAAGCATAGCAAAATACAACAATAAGAACAAAAATAGTAGACACAACATGTTATAGAAGCATGGCAAAAAAAAAAAAAAAACAATTAGCATAAAAAAACTGTAGACACAACTAAAATAGTTTCTTGTAAAACATCAATACCTGATAGAAATATTAGAATCTACATTAACATTAAATCACAAAGACTTGGTTACCTTTTTTTTTTTTGAAGGGCGAATTTCATTAAAAAGAACACAAGCCGGAATCTCTAAGGAAGAGATGCCCGACGAAAACCAAAGTTAATTTACATCAAAAACAAAATGCTTCCAATCCTTCCAACCCACCCTATTATGTTTCCCTCTATTGTTGTACCATAGAAAACTTAGAGACTTGATATCCGCAATACTTTGGTTTATAATCGTATTCGCCGCATTAAATACTTTGTCGTTTCTCATTTTCCAAATCCGCCAACAAACGATCATCAAGATACCTTTAACCACTTCCTTCTTGGCTGCAGAAACATGCATATTTTCTGCTACAGATTGAATATCGTGAAGCGAGAAGAAAAACAAAGGCGGAATCTTTAACCATCTAGCAATGGCGTGCCAAATCCCATCCGTAATTCTGCATCCAACGAACAAATGATCAACCGTTTCTTCTGTTTCTTCACACAAAACGCAGAGCGGGTTCCCAACATGAATGCTCCTTCGTGCAAGGGCTGCCTTCGTGGGGATACGATCCAACCAAGCGCGCCACATAAAGATGTTACACTTAGTCGGAATCCAATTACTCCAGCGCATAACTTCACCTGCAGCCCCGCTGCGATTACTTTTGACCCATTCTTTCAAAACAGGAACATTTAAGATCTGCAGTGAACCGCTATTCCAGCTCCACACGTCTTCAGCGTCTGTCAAAACGTGTCCAGAAACCAGCCTCGAACATAAAACTAACTGTTGTGACTCCTGCACCGTGCTAGGATACTGTTTCCAATTCCAAAACAATGCTCCACTAAAACTGCCGCGTCCTACTCTGTCCGCAACACTGCAGTGTTTATTCGTTTCCAACCGAAATAAATCCGGAAATAAAAATCGTAACGGCAAGCGATCAACCCAAGGGTCAACCCAAAACTTAACATCACGCCCGCAGCCAACGTTAACCTGAAACAGACTGTTAAATGCATTTCCATTACTAACCACTCGATCTCCATTCTTCACAATAGAAGACCAAACACCCCTGACACTAGTATTACAAACAATCGACTGATTCCTTCTCGAAGATCCGTGAATAGCGTCGATAACTCTACGCCAAAGAGCCCTAGGATCCAGTCTATATCTCCATAACCACTTAAGAATGAGAGCGTTATTTATGTCCTCCAGTCTAGATAGCCCAAGCCCACCTTCATTTTTTGATCTAGTTAACACCTCCCATTTTACCCAATGGATTTTATAAACATCAATATTACCTCCCCATAAAAATCTCTTGATCAATGTCTCAAGCTGTTTCGAAACTGTTAGGGGAGCTTTGAACAAAGAGAAATAATAAACCGGGAGACTCTCCAAAACCGACTTAATGAGAACGAGACGACCAGCAATGGACAACACTTTCGCTTTCCACTTAGTAAGCCGTTTCCTAAACACTTCAATCACAGGATCCCAACTGGAAATTCTATTCATATTAGCGCCTATTTGGATTCCAAGGTATTTAAAAGGAAGCGCCCCCGACGAACAACCTAACTCCCCCGCTTTATTGCCCAGCTCATCCCCGTGAACCCCCACACCAAATAACGTGGACTTAGAGATATTGATTTTTAACCCCGAACATAAATGAAAAATTCTGAAGACCCTCTTGAGCACCTTAAAATTCTCGTCCGACCATTCCCCCATAATCATCGCATCGTCCGCAAACAATAGATGAGAAACACATGGCCCTTCATTAGGGAATTGAATACCCGTGAACATCTTTTCATCACAAACTTTCTTTAACATCCCCGATAACGCTTCCATAGCAATAATAAATAAAAAGGGAGAAATCGGGTCTCCTTGGCGCATCCCTTTCTCGCAATCGAACTCAAATGTCGGGGACCCGTTAACCAAAACAGAAGATCTTGCCGACGAAAGAATCCCATAAATCCATCCGCACCATATCTCGGGGAACCCCATTTGTCTCATAACCGTAATGATAAACCCCCAGTTAATGTTATCATACGCTTTTTCGAAATCAATTTTAAACATAAATAATTTCTTCTTGCTTCTTCTAGCCCACGTCAAAACTTCACTCACCACCATTGGCCCATCCAATATGTATCTACCAGCAACGAAAGCCGTTTGAGTTTCATTGATTAACTTATCCATTACCTTCTTGAGACGGCACGCGAGCACTTTCGAAATGATCTTGTTCACCACACCGACTAGATTAATAGGTCGGTACTCACTTAACGTAACCGGGTCTTGAACTTTTGGAACCAGGGTGATAAAAGAAGATCCCACTCCTCGCCTAATAGACGCGTTCGAGAAGAAATCTTCAAAAATACGATTAAAATCCTGCACAAAAAGAGACCAATATTTTTTAATAAATCGAAAGTTAAAACCGTCAGGGCCTGGAGCTTTATCACTGCCACAACTGAACGCCGCGTCCCTGATCTCTTTATCCGCAAAAGGTAAGACCAAATCAGCTGCATCAATATCTGAAAGCCGATTTAACCCATAACATTGTAACATCGGTCTCGTCTTGATATCTTCCGAAAATTTCTCCCTGAAGAACCGTAAGACTTCACACTTTATCACACTAGGCCGAGTCTCCCAAACCCCATTCAACATCAAACCCGGAATAGCGTTAGACGCTTTTCTACTTTTAATGCAACCATGAAAATAAGCCGTGTTTTCATCACCCTCTTTAGCCCATCTAACCCGAGACTTTTGTTTAACATCGGACGCCTTCCAAAACTCCAACTCACGTAACCGGAAAGACCCCTCCTCATAAATCCACGTCTCCTCTTCCGAAAGGACTCTATCTTCCATCATAACCTGCAAAGAATCAGTCTCCTGCCTTAACAAATGTTCCTCTTCGGATTCCGCTTTTTTCACCTCTTTCAACCACGCTTTGAGAGCCGATTTAATGTTTTTGAGCTTCCACAATAATCGTAAATCAGGATATAAATCCTCAGCGATCTCCCGCATCGCCGCGTTAGAAACAACGCCATCAATCCCGTCCCGCTGTAACCAAGAGTTAAAGAACCGAAATGGTTTCGCTCCAAAATTCCGGGATACAACCTTAAACAACAATGGACAATGATCGGACCATTCTCTATAAAGAACACGATACTCCGCATTAGGCCACTCAAGTAAAACACTCGGAGATATAAATATACGATCAATACGACTAAACTTGTTCCCTACACAATATGTGAACTTACGGCCCCTTAAAAGATGCTCACATAAACCGATATCGTCTAGGAACTCATTAAATTCTCTGGCTGCCACTATATCAAATTTAGAATTCTTGCGTTCGTCGACATTTCTCACACAATTGAAATCCCCCCCCCCCATGATCACATAATCTTGCGTAAAAGTCGAAGCTTGCTTAATGTCACCCCACACACGTCTTTTATCCACAATTCTGTGAGGGATGTATACATTACCACAACACAGCCCCTTCCCATTCACTTTAACCACACCCGTAACAAACAAGAAATTCTGATGCTTAACCACAACATGCGACGTAACAGCTTTAGGATCCCAAATCGTCAAGAGCCCTCCGGACCTCCCATTAGACGGCACCCAGTCAAAAAGAAAATCATCATTACCCCATATCCTTCCCAAATTTATCCCATCTAAAGAAGTTAACTGCGTCTCTTGAATTAACAAAACACAAACCTCATTATCTCTACGTAGTTTTCGAAGCCAATCCCACTTTTTATCGTCCCCCAGTCCACGAACATTTATAGATAGCACATTCATTGATTAACTCCTTGAAAACCTTCTTCCCGAACCATCTTTGTTAACGAATCATGAAACGCATCGATATTGGTTGCCCCCACCTTAGCACCAAGAACAAGGGTAGCTTCCACTTCTTTCTCCAAGACACTATTACCTCCACAATCCTGAAGCACGTCACTGGAAATAACCTGCTCCGGACCTGCATTCTCAGCACTACTTAAGTCTCTATTTAAATCCGGAGTACAAAAAATCTCTTGATCAGTCACGATCTCTGCGTTAGCCTGACCTGGGGTACCATAAACATTGTTCACAAATCTATCCAAATCAAACAAGTCCTCACTAGCTCTAGATCTCTTCTTGGGCCTATCTTGACCCACAGGAGAGGTAGAAACATTTCTCCTAGCCTTCTTCCTATAACCTTTATGCTTTTTAGAATGACCCACCATATTATCACCCACACCATGTAACACCCCAACCGATGGCGGAAACATCGGGGTGCCACGTATTGATGATTGTTCAGTAGCTCATGGTGAACAATAAGTTTCATAAATGATTTAAATAACTTACATACAAATGTTCTAGAATTTGTATATCAAATTGATTGAAACTATACACATATCTTCAAGCATCAATTCAAATCTTCAAGCAAATAGAACCTGAAACATGTTAAGTTGAAAATGTTTTGGGTCAACAAAAGTTGGTGAGAATTACATAGGTTTTTGATGATTGAATAAAATGTTGTGCAATTCATGTGTCATGTCAATCTAGTCCATATGTGAGAACATACTAGAAATAAATCGAGTGCATAATCAACCCTGATGACTGTTATAAAATGATACATACCATACGCTCATGGTCCAATATGTTATACGATAACAAACACCCACGTAACCTTTGTAGGAGGCACGTATCCGGGTGGGATTGTCAGTCCAATAGATCTATCAATGTATACCGCCGGCTGATCAATGTTAATGATTATGCTAGAATGGTGCTTACTCTAATCATGCTCAAGACATAATGCAACATAGAAAACACATAGACACATTGATGATTGAATTGCAATGATGATGTTATAAACATGTTTCACCCCAAAAATAGTGAAAATAGAGTAAAAGGGGCTATGTAAACTCACCTTGGTAAAATGTTATAACTGTTGAGAAATGTGTTGACCAAATGTATCAAGTATCACCCTAAAATGAGGTAATAAATATGTCTAAGTCTAACAAGTCTACAAATGTTTAAGTTCTAGGGCTTCGAATTGGGGATAGATGCTTGTTTGATTATTATTAAAAATATTCGCCAATTGAGAGAAATTTAGTAAATAAATAACTAAAAATCTTTTTATGAAATTTAAACTTAAGATGGTTACAAGAATGTGTTTAAAGTGTAAAAATAATTTTTATAAAATTATTTTCTTTAAAATAGATTTTTAAATCTATTTATTACAAATTGCCAACAATTAACTTTAATATTCAAAAATACTAAAATTAAAGAATTTCTATTTTAAAAATCATATTTCTGTTCTAAATGATTAAAAATAATTTGTATAAAATTTTGGTGCAAAAATGATGAAAATTGGATTTTTTATGATTTAATTATGATTAAATCTAACAAAAATTGATTAAAAATATAAAATAAATGATTTTACTGAATTAAAAATTATTTCAGTAAAGTTTAATGTTATAAAAACTTAAAATAATTTTTGTGGAAATTAATAAGATCGTTTCGATATTTTTATAGATTTTTATAAATAAAATAGAATAAACTTGATTTATTTATTATATATATTAAATAAATACATTTTTGAAAACTAAAAATTGGGTGTTGAACTTTTATCTCAGATCAACATGATATAATTTTTGTAGAATTTATAAAAAAGTTTTACTATTTAAAAATGAATTTACAAGATCTAAATGTATAATAAATAATTATAAATGGTTTGTTTTAGAAAAGAAAAAAAATGTGGAAAAAGGGTGTCCCAAGCAGGAATCGAACCCGGGTAGTCATGGTTACCAGCAACAGACACAACCACTTGGCCTAGGCCTGTGGTTGTGTTTATTCTTGTTGTTTTAAAATAAATACAGTATGATAAATTGTGATTATCCCCATTTCAAAACTTCGAACCCTAGATCCTACAATCAAACAATTCAGAAAGTTTTAGCCCGATTAATGATGGGGCTTTCGTTGTTTGATTGCCGATTAATGAAACCCACAAAAAAATATAGAACTCACAGTGTTTGTTTCGTGGATAATTGCCGGGTCAAAGACATAAGTCAACGGCGTTCAAAATCGTAATAGCAGAGATGTTTCAGAAGAATTGGGGGTTAAGAGAGATGAGTGAGCGAGTTGTTAAGGCTCGAGGATCATCTATTTATACTGAGGTTCAATGGGTTTGGTTAATTGGAAGGTTGACCACGAATTTAATAATCACACGCGTAATTGATACGAATTGATGAGTGTTTGACGTGCAATTGACGCGTATTAAACGTGTTAGGCGTTGGCGAGATCAAAGGTCAATGGTTTCCTTGATTAACCTCAATTAAAAACCAAAAATTATGGATTGATGGTGCACAGACGCGTGCAGAACTGAAATGAAGGTGACAGCTCTTATTTTGAAAGGTGATAAATATATATAGCTCCTAGAAGTGATAACATAAAACAATATGGGCCAGTGGTGTAAACGCGTGTGGGAGTGTGGGGGTGTTCCGGTTCGATACCCGGCACAAACATCCCCTTTTTTTGTTTTAAAACAGTGAAAGGAAAAAGAATAATGGGCCGATGAGTGTCTGGGCCTGGTGGGTACTTGGGTCTGGTTGATGTTTGGGCCGAGAAGAGTGGGGTTTGTTTCTGGAATGGGCTTACAGGTTTGATGCATCTGATTGCTTAGCCAAAGAGGATTACCAAATCTGATTTTTTTTTTATTACCACTATTATTATTATTATTATTATTTATGTATATGCATTTATATATATATATATATATATGAATAAATATCGTTGTATTAGGGTTCAAAATATCACAAAAAAAAATAATACTAAGGCTTGTCGTTGTAATCCGTAACGTACGATTTAATGCGAAATGTTACAGTCTCCCCTACTTTTAGGAACTTCGTCCCGAAGTTTATTGAAAACACAGGGTTGAAGGGGGTCGGGTAGAAATTAGGATAAGTGTGACTTGAAAATTTTTATGTTACGACAATGAATAGAGTAACCTGTCTCGAATAGTGTGGATAGGAGGCGCGTTACGTGTGAGTTGATTTACTAAATGAACTACTAGATATCTAGAGTTTACATTTGGTTAACTACCGAAAATTTTGATAGAATTCCACACCACCTTAGCGTACCTGTAAATTCACGATTACGTTCCGGACCGTAATCACCAATTTACCTTACATTAGGGTTCTGCGTCTCTCTATGACTCTACCGATTGTTGAGCAGGTCTGATAGTCCCCACTAGTCGTTGAGCAGGTGGTAGGGCCTCTCCCGACTGTTGGAAAGACATGATGACCTCTACCAATCGTTAAGTAGATTGTTTGGTAGTCAACTATTTGTTGTACAAGTAAGCACGTATGTTTATAGATATAGCAATTAATTCACATTAAAACAAGCATGCACACAAATGTTATGATAATACTTGAATTTTATTACTTGAATCCAAAAAGTGTCAATACATAGAATTAAAAGCAAACAACATTCAAATGGTGGGACTTGCTGTTAAGTAGCTGGGGGGTCTTGATCTCGGTTTAGTTTAGGGCATCGGTTACAGTAGTGATTTGGGTTTCCACATTTATAGCATGATTACCAGGACGATTGGGATTAGTAACCTGAGCAGGGTTGTGAATAATTGCAGCCAGTTGGGCATCAACACCTTTGTTGTTTTTGTTGTTGTTTTTGGTTGGTGTTGTTGTTGTTACTTTCCTCTTGGTTTTCACCACTGTTATTGCGAGTGCTACGACGTGGAGACATGATCCGTAAGGGACACAATGAAGGTTCAATGTGGCATGAAATGAATGAGGTGATATAAGGAATGTAATCATTTATTCATTAATTAAAACGAATAAACGAAAACGTTGACTTATCAAAGACTCCAGATTCTAATAACATATGAAGACATGCTTTAGCCTATAAGTGAACACTCATCCCGAGAATTCCCAGGTAGGCATCCGGGTCCCTCGTCTGATTGGGATATATGCGCAATGCCAGCCTAGACAGAAGACTCAGAATACAGGCGTTCACCCTTCCAGATTGCACGTGTTCGTTATTAAATTCTAGAACTTCGACGAGATCTCAAGGTAGTTCAGGCTAAACCTGAGGATTTTATCCTATTAGTCTAAGAGTAGATCTACCGTTGGAGAGCAACCTCCTTGTAGGAATGAAAGTAGGGATAAGAAGTAGGAGGGAGATAGAGTATAGCAAGCAAAAGAAGCAAGTACTTGTTAAATCCTATGGTTATAGACTAGATTATTTTTCTAATAACCTAACTCCCTATAACCATGGCTCTGATACCAATCTGTAACACCCCAACCGATGGCGGAAACATCGGGGTGCCACGTATTGATGATTGTTCAGTAGCTCATGGTGAACAATAAGTTTCATAAATGATTTAAATAACTTACATACAAATGTTCTAGAATTTGTATATCAAATTGATTGAAACTATACACATATCTTCAAGCATCAATTCAAATCTTCAAGCAAATAGAACCTGAAACATGTTAAGTTGAAAATGTTTTGGGTCAACAAAAGTTGGTGAGAATTACATAGGTTTTTGATGATTGAATAAAATGTTGTGCAATTCATGTGTCATGTCAATCTAGTCCATATGTGAGAACATACTAGAAATAAATCGAGTGCATAATCAACCCTGATGACTGTTATAAAATGATACATACCATACGCTCATGGTCCAATATGTTATACGATAACAAACACCCACGTAACCTTTGTAGGAGGCACGTATCCGGGTGGGATTGTCAGTCCAATAGATCTATCAATGTATACCGCCGGCTGATCAATGTTAATGATTATGCTAGAATGGTGCTTACTCTAATCATGCTCAAGACATAATGCAACATAGAAAACACATAGACACATTGATGATTGAATTGCAATGATGATGTTATAAACATGTTTCACCCCAAAAATAGTGAAAATAGAGTAAAAGGGGCTATGTAAACTCACCTTGGTAAAATGTTATAACTGTTGAGAAATGTGTTGACCAAATGTATCAAGTATCACCCTAAAATGAGGTAATAAATATGTCTAAGTCTAACAAGTCTACAAATGTTTAAGTTCTAGGGCTTCGAATTGGGGATAGATGCTTGTTTGATTATTATTAAAAATATTCGCCAATTGAGAGAAATTTAGTAAATAAATAACTAAAAATCTTTTTATGAAATTTAAACTTAAGATGGTTACAAGAATGTGTTTAAAGTGTAAAAATAATTTTTATAAAATTATTTTCTTTAAAATAGATTTTTAAATCTATTTATTACAAATTGCCAACAATTAACTTTAATATTCAAAAATACTAAAATTAAAGAATTTCTATTTTAAAAATCATATTTCTGTTCTAAATGATTAAAAATAATTTGTATAAAATTTTGGTGCAAAAATGATGAAAATTGGATTTATTATGATTTAATTATGATTAAATCTAACAAAAATTGATTAAAAATATAAAATAAATGATTTTACTGAATTAAAAATTATTTCAGTAAAGTTTAATGTTATAAAAACTTAAAATAATTTTTGTGGAAATTAATAAGATCGTTTCGATATTTTTATAGATTTTTATAAATAAAATAGAATAAACTTGATTTATTTATTATATATATTAAATAAATACATTTTTGAAAACTAAAAATTGGGTGTTGAACTTTTATCTCAGATCAACATGATATAATTTTTGTAGAATTTATAAAAAAGTTTTACTATTTAAAAATGAATTTACAAGATCTAAATGTATAATAAATAATTATAAATGGTTTGTTTTAGAAAAGAAAAAAAATGTGGAAAAAGGGTGTCCCAAGCAGGAATCGAACCCGGGTAGTCATGGTTACCAGCAACAGACACAACCACTTGGCCTAGGCCTGTGGTTGTGTTTATTCTTGTTGTTTTAAAATAAATACAGTATGATAAATTGTGATTATCCCCATTTCAAAACTTCGAACCCTAGATCCTACAATCAAACAATTCAGAAAGTTTTAGCCCGATTAATGATGGGGCTTTCGTTGTTTGATTGCCGATTAATGAAACCCACAAAAAATATAGAACTCACAGTGTTTGTTTCGTGGATAATTGCCGGGTCAAAGACATAAGTCAACGGCGTTCAAAATCGTAATAGCAGAGATGTTTCAGAAGAATTGGGGGTTAAGAGAGATGAGTGAGCGAGTTGTTAAGGCTCGAGGATCATCTATTTATACTGAGATTCAATGGGTTTGGTTAATTGGAAGGTTGACCACGAATTTAATAATCACACGCGTAATTGATACGAATTGATGAGTGTTTGACGTGCAATTGACGCGTATTAAACGTGTTAGGCGTTGGCGAGATCAAAGGTCAATGGTTTCCTTGATTAACCTCAATTAAAAACCAAAAATTATGGATTGATGGTGCACAGACGCGTGCAGAACTGAAATGAAGGTGACAGCTCTTATTTTGAAAGGTGATAAATATATATAGCTCCTAGAAGTGATAACATAAAACAATATGGGCCAGTGGTGTAAACGCGTGTGGGAGTGTGGGGGTGTTCCGGTTCGATACCCGGCACAAACATCCCCTTTTTTTGTTTTAAAACAGTGAAAGGAAAAAGAATAATGGGCCGATGAGTGTCTGGGCCTGGTGGGTACTTGGGTCTGGTTGATGTTTGGGCCGAGAAGAGTGGGGTTTGTTTCTGGAATGGGCTTACAGGTTTGATGCATCTGATTGCTTAGCCAAAGAGGATTACCAAATCTGATTTTTTTTTTATTACCACTATTATTATTATTATTATTATTATTTATGTATATGCATTTATATATATATATATATATGAATAAATATCGTTGTATTAGGGTTCAAAATATCACAAAAAAAAAATAATACTAAGGCTTGTCGTTGTAATCCGTAACGTACGATTTAATGCGAAATGTTACACACCATAAGGCTGAGAAATAGGAATACTAGCATCATTCCCATCATTACTATTTCCAACCATCCCCTCCTGCTGTTGAGGCAAATTATGATCCTCCATATTGTCCTTTAGATAATCACCATCATTAATCCCATCGTCGACCAAAATCTCTTCGTGTGTACTCCCTTCAACCTCCTCCTCCATAAAATGAACCTCGTCACTTCCTCCTTGTTCGGACTCTTCAACCTCTAATTCATTAAGACAATCAGGTACCCAATCCCCCGTATCTTCTTCCATCATCACCGGATACACATTAGATTTCCATGACAATTGGATATCCATGTGAATCCGCTTAACCGATTTAGTAAGTACCCCCAACAACACATACGACCAATCATCGCTATCGCTGAGCTTAGAATATTGAACAACCTCCCCTACAGTCACCCCTATATCCTTAATGACCGAGTCAACCATAAGGCACATCGGAATACCATACACTTTGAGCCAAGCAATACGTTCAAACTCGACCATTTGACCTTCCCAATCTTCTAACGAGTGAAAAACATTTTCCCATAAATTCTTCTTGTTAAAAAACCACAATTTATCTTCAATAGCCTCAAATAAAATAATAACATGTAATCCCCCCACATACTTAATCGTTACACTCGTATTAATACTAGCTGAAAACCATACCCGCAGATTTGCTAATGACTTGAAATCATGCATTCTTCCCAATAACCCAGTACCAAAACCGTCGTTTGAGTAAGCAACATCGTCCGGAATCTTTACTACATTCGTATCAGCCACTGGAACACGATTCAGCACTGTATCAACGAATGATCTACCATTAACACTGTTGGAAACCGGTACCTTATTCGCCACCCTTGGTTCCTCTTCACCCTGATCCATCATCTCCGCTGACTGTTCTGGAACAGGCTTCCAAACCTTCTCATTGTTACCTTGCATCTTCATCCCATCCACAAATCTTGCACGAGCAATGAAAAGCTTGTAAGAACCTATCCATACGTCTTTCAACTCAGTCTCCAACTTCTCAGGATCATGTACATTACCGAACGACACAAACCCGAATCTTTTCCCCAGTTTATCGTATTTCCTTGCAATATATGTTCCTTGAATATCACCGAAACCTCTTAACGCTTGAAACAGATCTGCTGACGACCCTCGTGGTGGTATATTTGAAACAAACATCTTCGTGATCGGAACTGATGGCCGTCCTCCTTCTTGATTCCCCCGTCGTCTCCCATTCCTAGTCGGAACGTCATACCACTGCCCTTCTTTGAATCTCTCCCTTCCCGTCATGCCTGGATCGTAACTCTTTTAAAAGTCGCCGTCGTATCGCCTCCGAAGTTTCCGGAGGTATTAGGGTTTTTTTTTCTTAATGGTTTATATCAAAGACTTGGTTACCTATTAAGTAAACATGAGACATGAGTAAGAAAGCAGGTACATAGAAGAGGAATGGAAGCCATTGAGTAACAAATTCATCTTCAAATGCACTGAAAAATTAAAAGACATGAATGAAAAATTAGTGTTTAGGAAAAAAAAACCAATCGTAATTTGATCAAAGAACATTATGCTTTTAATTGAGAGTCTATGAAGAGGAGGCACAATAAATAGGTAGGGCAATTAAAGGAGAATGGCATTCAATAGTAGTGAATGCGATTGAATTGAGAAACCATTTAATTGAAAGATGATGAACGGCCTTGAGAAGAAAACGAAGAGAACAATTTTGGTGACATAATGGCAAGTATGGAAGAAGTTTTTATGTTTTAACTATAAAACCATGATCAAATTACCATCATGCCCTTAAAAGCATCTTAATTGTGACAAATATTCTTATTATACCCTTATGAATTAAAGTTGACTTAATTGTACATGTTGCTTTGGTACTTAATAAGATAGTATAATAGATAAGAGTATAATATTTCAAGTTATCTATTCATGTGCAAATCATAACTTATTGATTAGTTGGTGGGTAATAATGGAGGACTATGAAGTGGTTTATAATAATGAGGGGTTTCACAAAGTTAATGTGGTCATCTAATTCTCTATAAATGGGGGGTTACATGTTGGAAATGATATTAAGTGTGTATTACACACATATACAATAAGCATGATATGTTGTATACAAGGGGCAAAAAGGGAAGGAAATAACCAAAAAATAAACATTTGTGAAGAGTCTATTCAACTCTCATCTTAAAATTATGTTGAAATTACCTTATTGAACATGCTTGGTACTTAATAATAATATTATAATAATAATAATAATAATAATAAGGTAATAATAAAATAATAATAATAAATAAATAATAGAGAAGAGATATATGTATATCCATATGTAGAAAAAAGTTTTAAAAAATATATGTAACTAAAAATTAATTGATATTAATATACATTTCAAGAGATAGCAAATTGTTAGCTTTTTTAGCTTCTCTGACCCAGTAAGCGTAAGACAACGTCATAGCGGAGTCTGTGTTTTGTTTCTCTGGTGACACTATACCACCTCCTTCCATTTTCAAATTGAATTGGGAAGTTGGGGAGAATGAATATTGTTTAATCAGAAAGAGAAAAAGTTTTAAGGTGAGATCTGTGTTAATTTAAGAATGATGCTTAATGAATACTCAATGGAAATAAAAGTTGATAAATTTTATTTTAAAAATTAAAAACCACTTAATAAAATAATGAAGCATTCTGTATTTAAGTGACAATACTATGAAGATCTTTCAAGGAATCAAACCTACCAAAAAGATAAAATCTTAGCCACCTCAAAATTTTATATATCCATAAACATGGAAAAAAATAGCTATAAAAAAATAAAAATAAAAGGTAACTTAACATTAAGTAATTATATTTAGATAAATAATGGGTATATAAAAATAGTTAAAATCATTAATATTGGACTATATATTTAAGAGTTGAAGGATTAAACTGGAGGATTAATATCATACATTGAATCTGGCAGCTGGCTATAGCTCCAAAAAGCACCATAAGATCAATAAAGAGTCTTGATCACATTTGTAACAACTGAAACTGTCTTTATTGCACTCATTTTAAACAATTAAACTCTGCAAAAATAACAAAATTATTAAAGGTATACATTAAAGATAAACTTGGAGTGGTTTTCAACCAATTCGAATCGACAAGTAACACAATGTAATAATCAACATGTAGTTTATAGATTAACAATTGTTTTACATAATTAGAACCGAGAGAAGAAACCTGGACTACTGGGGTCCCTCCGGTGCGCGCTGATCATCATAAACTGCTAGAAGCATTAGCGTCTCAACTAAACGAAGATGCAACAATCAACACTAAGTAACATTGAAACAAAAATCGATAACAATACCTTATCTACAAAGGTAGAATGTGAATAGAAAAGAGATAAGTAAAGAGATAACAATGAACAGAACATGTGCATTGAGCTTGATAGAAACTGATTAGAGAAAGATAGAAGGTGAATAGCAAAGAGATAAGGGCAATAACTTACATACATCCCTGCCATTACTATCAATGGAAGTTTCTTCATGGAATGGAGTAGAATTTGTTATGAATGATTAATATAAATAAAATACAATCAATGAATAATTGATTAGGAGAGCTCTTCATATGGCCTAAGAGGGAAGGTGAAGGGAGTTAGGGGTACAATAGGAATGATATTTTAGCTTTTAACTAAAAACGAAAGATAAAATTACTCTACTAACCCTCTAAGTGTCTTAATTGTCCCCAATATCCCTATAATACCCTTATGAAATAAGTTTTATTATCTTATACTTGTTGCTTTAAAAATTGTACCCATGTCAAAATTCCAATATGATACATCACTCCTCTTTTATAATGTACTAGCAGGAACCCGCGCGTTGCGGCGGGACTGCACGGTGTTTGGCTGATTAAGTTTCAAATTTGATCAGCAGTCCACATGTCACTATTATATTGTTTCTTCAATATTTAAGGATTTACATTAATCTTCGTATAGGTTAGAATGTATTAAGAGAATTCAAATTCTCACTAATGTACCTATGATAAGTGATAACACCAATTTTCCATGAATTGTGAAGGTAATTCAACATCATCCCACTTTATGCCATGGATACCAACAACAAGTCCCTCGTCTTGCTTTGTTAGCATATGTTGAAGTGCATGACCAAACTCATGGAATATAGTCTCCACCTGAGAAACCAGATAAAATTTTACACGAACATAAAATGTATACCATTGCACTATGTAATAATTGTTTCTTAATGAAATCCACACCTCACGGAAAGTCATAAGGCTTGGCTTGTCACCGACAGGTGTCATTTGATTGCAGACCATATGAGCAACAGGTAGCCTAACCGAGGTTTTATCATTTGAAAATACACGGGTTCGTGCAAAAACTTCACCCATCCATGCACCACCTATCTTTTCAGAAGGTCGAGAATATGGATCAAAGTAAAAATATGAAATAGGTGCCCCTGTTGAATCCTAGATGCAGTAAAATTGTAGATCGCTGTTCCAAACCTACAAAATAACCAAATCTATGAAGCAAGCCATCTAGCAAATAAACAAAAAATGGGTTATCTGTTATCTTACTGGTGCTAAGCCGTCAGCTGGTACAACATCAATATCAAATAGCATCTTCACAAGGTTAAAAAGACCATCCATAACTTTAGGCGACGAAAAGTAATGTCATAATCAGGGTTGAGCAAAGTCCAAGAACCGAACCGACCCGAAGAATAACCGACCCGATACCCGACACACCATGAATTAAAGAACCGAATAACCCAAACCAGAAATTGGCAAAAATATAAGACCGATGTTGTACTTAAATAGCTATTACCGGTTCGGTTTTGGGACACTTTCGGTCCGGTTTTCGGGTAATTTTCGGGTCGACCCAATATTTGCTCACCCCTAGTCGTAATTCTTTCTGTAATCCAAAACGCATGTCATATTCATTTGTTATATAAAAGAAAACAAACAAGAATTAAAACTTATTGTGAGATAAGATGGAGATAAAAGAAAAAAAAAACCTCATTTATCTCATATTTTGATTCTCTTAGTCTTTCACTCCAGAAGTTAATATCCCATTGTGCCAACTCATCAGCTTCCGGAGCACCTTGACCTCTGGCAAATTGCTTGAGCTCCTCCATATCTAGAATATTGTAGAAGCAAGAAAAGGGGATCAATGATTTTTGTAAGACTTAAATAATAACAATAGAAGTAAATTCCATGGAACCGAAACATGTACCTTGAACTGCAGCATTCCAAGAAGCACTCCTCAGCCTTTCAAGAAGCTTTTCTGCTTTATCAACAGTGGCCATCTTGGTGGCCATGCTTAACTGATGATTAAATATTCATAGTAAGTAATAATATAAATAAAACAAAACCGAAGCTTATTTAGATAGCAACTAAATCGTCAAAAACAAATATTGAAACCACTGCATAGTTATTATATTCAAGAAGCTTCAATAGTATTAACTCCTTCATAATGAATGGTTTTTGTTAATGATATAAGGTTACAAAAACATTGAAGGATTGTGTGCAATGACTTGCATTATTATGTTGTACAATTGTTATAAAATGTGGTACACAAGGGTATAAATGGAAGAAAGGGGTTAAAAATTTGGGAATTACACTTGAGGCTCTTGGGATGCCATCTTAAAATGATGATGAAATTACATTGATGCCCATCTAGGATGCATTATATAATAGTATAGATTATAGATGTATTTAATGATAGTATTTATGCGCTCTACTCATCTTTTGGATATTATTTTAGGTATTTTAGACATTTTATGATGATTTTAATGTTATATATAATACAAATTTTATTATATAGTGGTTATCGCTCCCTCTTTCGTCTAATCAACCAGGATGTTGGACTGAAATTGTGAAAGTAGGAGATCGTAGTATTCCGGATGGGAGGAAATATAGCTCCTTCTTTTTTGGCATAGTCGGAGACGGCAAAACGCTTAGGTTCTGGCTTGATTGGTGGATTGGAGATGCTCCTTTAAAGGAAGTGTTTCCGTCTATTTTCCTATTAGAAACGTACAAAAACGTCCTGGTGGAGAAAAGAGTTTCTCTTAGTTTCTCTTCAAGACAAGTTGTGTCCGATTTGTGGTGAGTGCACGGAAACGTCGGATCATTTGTTCACAGGGTGTTTCTTTGCTACGGAGATTTGGGCTCGGATTGCTCACTGGTGTAAGTTGAGCGCCATTTACGCTTTTGTAGTGAAGAATCTTCTGTTGATTCCGAATCATTTGAAGTCGAGAAAGTTGGACTCGAGGGTGATGCACGTGATTGTTCTCACTACACTTTGGTGTTTATGGATTGCTAGAAATGAGTCGGTTTTTCACAGGAAGATTGTTAAGGAACTTAAGGTTGTGGATGTCATGGCTAAGATTAAAGCGTTTTCGTACTTTTGGATTAAAAATATATCTAGATACAAATGTATAGATTGGAATGATTTGTGTGAATGTCCTTTTATTTTGATTTAACTTTATGCTTTCTTTGTGATCCTTGTTTTGAAGACATACAAGAGGTTTGTTTGATGTGAATGAAAGTTATTTAAAAAATAATAATAATAAGCAACGTAACAGACAAAACAATCGCAATCGAATTTAAAAGGTAAAGTAAAGTTTGAATGATCAGCTTCTTTGATTAATATTTGTTTAATTATATAATCATAATGCTTCCATTAACTACACAAAGACAAATTAATGCAGGCAAAAGCTAAGATTTTGTACAAAAAGTTGTAATTGTTTAGTTATTTGACATTTATGCTGAATCATTGCCGCAAGACGGGGCACCCTTGGCTAGTGGGTTTGTACTTGTAAACCCAAAAGGCTATACGGTTCTGATTTTTAGGGCTTGGATTTTTGGCTAAGGAATTTGGCTTAGTGAAGCCGATTCGGTTTGTCTCTTCTACCTCTCTCTCTTCCACACATCTCTCTCTCTCTCTCTTCCATTTTTTTAAAAAAAATAATAATCTTTTGGCTAGTTTAGCTTAAGCATTTCCGGTGTTGGGACTACTTTAGGCTACTTGAAGGTAAAAATGACGTAGCACGGTGTGATTGGTTAGGATGAAGCTACATGAGGCTTTGTGCCACTTCCCCCCTAATAGTTTTCGAACAATAAAGATACATTAATCCTGTTGTGTTCAACTTCAATGGATATTTGTATGAACTTGAAACTCTTCATACTCTTGGCCTACATAATATCCTAAGAGACGCTTGATGCTCCTTGATTTTCGTTAGGGTGTGGAGTGTGGATGAGGTATGCCCATAAGGCACATCGGTATAATAGGAAATACTCCAACCTACCAGTACCGAAGTACCGATGCTTTGGGTACAGAGAATTGTGTGGTGATGACATTTTAAAGGCTATTTTTCTAATGTAAATAGTAAGGGATAATCACTAGAATAAACAGTTGACTAACCAAATTTGTCAAAATAAACACCTGATGCGTCTAAACATTAAGCACCAGCCACTCCTTTGCGTCTACCAATCAGATGATTACACGTTTAAAGTCTTCAGACGCTTTAATTTTTATGGTCACTGCATCTAAACTTTAGACGCGAGGCTGTTATTTAGACGCAAAGGGGCTAACCATTTCTTTAGACGCGGAAAGCTTTGTTTAGACGCATCCTTCCACAGCCTCGCGTCTAAAGTTTAGACGCATGGGACCTTAAAAATTAAAGCGTCCGAAGACTTTACACGTGTAATCATCTGATTGGTAGACACAAAGTAGTGGTTGGTCCCTAATGTTTAGACACATCAAGTGTTTATTTTGAAATTTTGGTTGGTCAACTGTCTATTGGTAATTATCCACCACTTCGAACTTCAATTTTTACACGGCTCCGTCTATTTCAACCCCCCCACCCCTTCTATGTTCACCCCCTGAAAGCACCTCGCTTAGGCCTAAGCGAGTCGCTTTCTTTACTTTTTAACTACCTCGGTACGAGGTCAGAAAAAGCTGATTTTTGACTCGAAGCGCCTCGCTTAGGCCTAAGCGAGGCGCTTCGGATCAATTTTTTTTTTTGGGTCTTTTGAGTTGGTTTTTGTTTTTTTTTTTTTTTTTGCAGTCAGACGTTTTTCAAAAGAACATTTTTAATGTCAATGGGAGGGTAAACAAAAATCGTCAATCCGACTGTTGATTTCTTTCTGCAACAAGGAACAAAATGTCAGCTTTTTCCTGCCACCTTTCAATCTCACTGTCCAACAACTGAATTTTACTTGCTTGCATGAAAAGTTTATTTTAATTGTCCGTTTGACAAACGCCTGGCTAACCTGTCCAGTTAACAATCTCACTGTCCAACAACTGAATTTTACTTGCTTGCATGAAAAGTTTATTTTAACTCTGATCCATGGTCAACGATAGCGGTCAACGATGAAGACAACCTGAAAGTGGATACCATGGATCAGAGAGATTTAAGCTAATCAAACTCATATCTCAAGCCGGTGCAAGTTATGTTGTAGCATCTTTGATCATCTTCTTGTAATTGCTTTCAAGTTTCTTTATAATCATTAAAGACAACTTTTCAGTTGTTATCCGAGAGATAGCGGTCAACGATGAAGACAACCTAAAAACAACCGGATGGTTGGTAGCTATAGGTAAGAACATTGTGGATGAGGATTGTTTATCTTCCCATTGATTTCAAGTATGTTGCCTTCATCGTTGACACACAAGACGAATGTTGCAACATGAGTTCGACCAAGATGACACACGAAGCTTTAGACTCCAACCAGATCCAAGTATTACTGTAATGATCAGGAACATTCCAAATAACTGTTCAATTTCAGCTTTTGTTTAACTATTTTAGCAACTTCCATAGAGAAGTTATCAATCTCACTTCTCACTGTCCATGTTTACCTTCAACGTCCAACGGTAATGAGTAACCTAGTAACCTCTACAATGATGTGATTTGTTTAAGATAAGAAGGTATATGTACAATGAACTTTTCATGCAAGCAAGTAAAATTCAGTTGTTTTACTAATTTCATAGTCTTGATACTTTTAACAATCGGATCGGCGCTAACGATGAGTTTGATGAATCATTGTACGTGGTCTAATCAGGTATATGTACTGAAGAAACAATAAGTAACACGGTGGATTATGACTAATCCCCGAGTGGTTTATACTTATGTTACGTCAGGATTAATCCTTTACCCAAACCTCGTTGGTTAACCCGTAAGGAGATTTAGTGAGTGTGAAATGTGTGTGTGAAGTGAGTGCAAACACGAGATGTAAGTGGTTCGGTCGGAAACTTACTACGTCCACTGTAATTGCCGGAATATTATTGTGAGGGGAATATTACAAGGATGATATATGTTACAATGGTTAATTACTGAATGCCTTTACAAGAAGAAGTATGTCCCTATTTATAGGCATAGTTGTGGGCCGAATGAAGAGGCCCATGAGACATGTCGTCAGCTTGGGCCGAGTCACGGCCCAAGTCCGTGCTCTTCCTGAAAATGGCGGGAAACGGCCAATTACTTTTGATGACGTCATGCTACAGTGTGGTCGTTGTTATAACTGGACACGTGGCAAGTTCTGGGTGGTGAACAGTGATGTTGTCCTTGCTGCAGTGGCTGGGCCTGCCTCTGGCATCTGATGTGACATCTGATAGTTGGCGAGGTATGTCTGTTGGTCACTGTGGATGACAACATGGTGGGCAGCATGGGTACAGTAGAGCCGTTCAGTAGCTGTACTATCTGCCACATGTCCTTCTCCTGTTCGCGCGTACTCTGACACAGATCCTTGTGAATCTTCCTGTTGTTATCTTCTGTACCTCGTACTAAAAGTGTTAAGGGAAGATTCCGCGCGTGGCAGTACGCGCTTATCAGGTGTAGCTTGCTGCTTATCAGCTGTCTTAGCGCGCTATGCTGCTTGTTGTGTTGCTCTCGCGCAGGTGGATCCTTGCGCCATAGCTTGGTGCGAGGATCCTGTTTATGGGGATAGGGACGCCTCCTCTCGGATTAGGCTCCCTATCCCTTCAAGTCCCCCTAGTCTAGGGCTTCTCCTGCTCGTTGATGAGAAGGTGGAGCGCTAGACTCAAAATATGGACGTGCCTCGCCGTGGGATGTTGAAGAGCTGGGCGGGGAACGTCTTTTTCATTTTTACGTCAAATTGACGCCGGGAAGGACGTGTTCCGCCGTACCTGTGCAGGAGTTGGGCGGGGAACGTCTTTTGTAATTTTACGTCAAATTGACGCCAGGAAGGACGTGTTCCGCCGTACCTGTGCAGGAGTTGGGCGGGGAACGTCTTTTGTAATTTTACGTCAAATTTGCGCCGTGGAATTGAATGCTTGCTGGTGGTTAATGCAGGTCTAAAGTTGTAATAAATTTCAAATCATTGGCATTCAATTTGTCTCTCGTAAATTGAAGTTAATGCGCCTGGAGGTCGAATGATCAGTTCCTTCTGATGGAAGTTTAATGGTTGCTGACGTGTCAGGTTGTTGCCTGTTGTGCAGACTGACATGTCACATCATTGTTGCAGTTACCAACCTTTCGTCTGGTGTCAGGCGCGTGTGGCGTCACACGCCTGACGTTCTGTCTTCGTGGATGAGATTATTCCACGTGTCGGTAGGCACGTGCTTCCTGTCAGGCGCGTGGGCTTCCACGCGCCCAATTTGTTTAAAGTGTGAGATCTGTTGACACGTGTCGTTCATCCGGCGCGTGTGCAGTACAAAGCTGTCTCCTACTATGATCTGGTCCGTCCGTTGACACCATTGACACGTGGCGTCATCTTGTTCTTTGAATTCGAAAAGGCGTGACGGTTGATTCATCCTTTGTGGGTCCCACTGTCATTAATGCAGTGGGTATATAAGTCTCGTTGAGGCTTATGTGAACGGTTACACTCCCATAATCTTCTCTCGTTTATTCCTTGCTTTCCTTTCTCTCTCAATTTTCCGGCCACCGTCTACTTTGAAGTTTCCGTTTAATCTTCATAGATCTTCTTGATCTTGAAGATTCATTGTTGAAACTTCAACATTCTTCTGTTTCTTTGTGTTTGTCTGTTCTTTCTTCCTCTTCATTGGAAGTTTCTTGTGTTCTTCAAACTCCCTTGAAGATTCCGGCGAATCTTCAAGTTTTCCGATCAGGTTTTCCAGATTCCGATAGTTTTCTTTTTTTTTCGTTTTAATCTTTAAGATGTCTGACGTATCTGTAAGTCCATCTCCCTCCGGTGAGGATATTAGGGGGGGGCTGTGGAGGAGGAAGTGATTATCGAACATGGTAAGATAAAGAAGAGGAAACTGATGTCCAACACGTATTGTGTTTGGAGTCAGGAGTCCTTTACTCAGTTCTGCACTATGTACAATATCCTGCCGGAGTGGGATCCTACCCTTCCATCTCCAACTAGCACTGTCCTCTCCGCGGGGAGTGGTCAGCTAGCCTTGTACGAAGCCCACTTCACTAAGTGTAGGTTTCGCTTGCCGTGTACCCGCTTTCAGATTGATACTATGGTGGCTTACGGCGTTGGGCCCACACAACTAACCGCCTTCGGGCTTCTGAGGTTAGTGCATTTTGAGGCCTCCTGCCGCGCCTTGGACATTGAGCCCACCGTTGAGCGGTTCAATGTCTTCTACTTTATGGCGCGTGACGAGATGTGGTTCTCGTTCAAGCGGCGCCCGAGGGTGCCGCCAATGGCCACCAATACTCCTAAGTCCTTGCATTGGGCGAAGGAAAAGTTTTTCTTTGTAAAGAGGGGGGGTGATCCCCATTAGTCTCCCCTGGAAGGTTATTGGGGATGGGCAACGCGTGGCTGACATGGCTGTGCCGAAAGACTACAAGCAGCAAGCCTGGTTCATTACCCTCACCTCCAACGCTACCAGGTTGGAGTTCAAGAATTTAACAGAGGGTATCTTTTTCCTTCTGGGGATGAGCCGCCTTGGTATCCGCGCGGGCAAAGAGCCCTACATTGCTCTAGAGGGTAAGTACTTTCTTTTTTCTCTAGATTGTAGTGTAATTTTTCTAACTGTTTATTGTTGCAGGTGTGAGCAAGTTCCAGTTTTACGCCGCCCGCGAGGAGAAGGGCATTAAGTGGAGGCCGGTGGCGGAGGGTCAAACTTCCTGCTTCGAGGAGTTTGTTGACCGCTTTTATTACCCTGACCTCTCCAGCGCGCTGAAACCCTACTGTACAACTGGTGAGTCCTTGGATCCCTTCGTCACTAGCGTTTTTGGAGACGACTCTACTGACTCTTCAGTAGAGATTGTCCAACACATGATATCATCCGCGGGGCGTGGATGTTGGAAACACGCTTCGCGGAAACATAAGTATCGAGTAAAGGTTGCTCTTTCTAACTCGGATTCTTTCGTTTCAGTAGGAGAGGTTGTGAAGGGGCGCCGACGCCGAAAGGACGGGCCGCCTTCAGAAGATGAAGATGAGGCGGAGTCCTCCAAGCTGGAGAGGAGGAAGAAGGCGCGTTCGGACAGCGCCGTGTCTAGCAGCGTGGCTGCTGTAGAAGAGGTGTCCCCAGCTCCGACTGGCGGGGAAGGGAGTGAGGGTGTTACCTAAATCCCTGACTCAGTGGCGGCTCCTGAGACGGTTGTTGGGGACGCCGGTAAGCAGAAGGCCACCTTCTCTGGTGGAGATCAAGGAGGGAGCGCCCCGGTTTTTTCTGTGGGGATTGGCGCTGCCCCGACTCGACAGCCTCTGTTTCAGAAGCTGATAAAGAAGAAAGCTCCTGGTAAGTAACGCTTTATTGCCTTGTAGAGTCTTTTATTCTCAAGTTTCTTTTAACATATTTTGCTTTCCTTTGCCAGTTATGCCCAAGATCATCCCCACTCCTCCCCCTACGTCTCCATTTGCGGAGGCGGCTAGGGTGGAGTAGGAGAGGCTCTGGAAGGAGCAAGAAACAGCAAGGACACAGGTGGAAGCCGAGGCGTCTTGAAGGCTTGCTTTGCTTCATTGGTCCGCAGTTTTGGTCCGACATGATTTTGCCTAAGTCTTGAAGACCCTGGCGCGGAAAAAAACAAGTAGAAACACAGATATATGAAACTTTTTCATTGATAGTATGGCATGTGTAGCCATGTTACAAGTTTACAAATAACAGCGTCGCAATTGTGCGCCGTTCCAAGATCGTGGGATAGGCGTGCCATCTAGTCTTTCGAGCGCGTAAGCGCCCTTGCCTAGTATTTCTTGTATCTTGTACGGGCCTTCCCAAGTAGGAGCTAGTTTTCCGGGCTTTTCGGCATTGGAAGCCTCGTTTTTTCGGAAGACATAGTCCCCGATCTTGAATGCGGACTCTTTGACGCGCTTGTTGTAGTAGCGCTCTAGCTGTGTCTTGTACTTAGCTTCTTTGATTGCAGCAAGATCGCGACGCTCTTCTAATACGTCAAGGTTTAATCGGAGTTCTTTGTCATTGTCTCTTGTTTCGGCCATTAATACTCTTGCGGAAGGGCAGCCTATTTCGGCGGGGATGACCGCCTCGGTACCATATGTCAGGCTGAATGGCGTTTCGCCGTTGCTAGTTTTGGTGAGGGTGCGGTAGGCCCATAAAACATGAGGGATTTCTTCTACCCACCCGGTTCTCTTTGTTCCGAGTCGTGCTTTGATGCCTTCTACTATTGTGCGATTGGCCCGTTCCACTTGACCGTTGCCTTGCGGGTGCACGACCGATGTAAAAATTTGTTTAACACCCATTTGAGCCAACCATTCCTGGAGGGATTGGTCTTCAAATTGCGTGTCGTTGTCGCTTACTAGTTGCATTGGTAGGCCGAATCGACAGATGATGAACTCCTAAATAAATTTCTTGACATGTGCGCCGTCGATCTTAGCTAGAGGCTTCGCCTCAACCCATTTGATGAAGTAGTCGATGGCGACGATTAAGTATTTTACGTTACCCGGGGCCATTGGGAATGGTCCGACCAGATCGATGGCCCATTTCTGAAATGGCCAAGCCGCCGTAACGGGCACCAGGTTGTTCTTGGGGCGCAGGGTATTCGGAGCGTGGCGCTGGCAACTGTCGCATTTGCGCAACTCATTGACCGCGTCCACGTGCATGCCCGGCCAATAGTACCCTGCGTTCATCAACTTCGCTACTACCATCCTTGGGCCCGCGTGTAGCCCGCAGGTTCCTTCATGTATGTCTTTAAGGAGGAAGGAGGCGTCTGCGGAGTCTACGCAGCGCAGAAGCGGTCCCAGGTAGGAGCGGCGGTGCAGAATGCCGTCTAAAAGTTGGTATTGTAAAGCCTTGTTTTTTATCTTCTGGGCTTCTGACTTGTCGTCAGGCAAGGTGCCGGAGGATAGGAAGGCTTTAATTGGCGTCATCCAGGACGCGTTGCCTGTTTGGGTGACGTTGACTTGTCGCGGCGGGACAGATGGTTTGTCTAGAACTTCAATTCGGACTTCTTTGGCCATGTGTTCAAAGACCGTGGATGCCATTTTACTCAGCGCATCGGCTAGCTTGTTCTCACTGCGCCGGATGTGCTCAACTGTGCATGAGTCAAAACGGCGCATGAGTTGCTTGACTTATTCCAAGTACAAAGCCATGATCTCGTCCTTTGCATCATAGGATCCATTAATCTGTCGCGCTACAAGCAGCGTGTCCACGTGTGCCTCCACGTGTCTGGCCCCCATTTTTTCCGCAATGCGGAGGCCTGCCAGCAACGCTTCGTATTCCGCCTCGTTGTTTGTGCTTTTAAAATCGAGGCGGATGGCGTATGTGAACTCGTGTTTATCTGGGCTGATGAGGCGCAATCCGGCGCCAGCACCGTCGTCATTGGAAGCCCCGTCTGTATATAGGGACCATTTTTGCGGCGGGTCGTGTGCTGGCGCGGGCGATTCTTCTGCTTGGCATTCTTGAACTTTGTCCACGGGTATCTCGGTGACGAAGTCTGCTAATACTTGGACTTTGATTGCAGGTCGAGGCTTGTAACTGATCGTGTGTTCTCCCAGCTCGATGGCCCACTTCGCCAATCGACCTGACAACTCCGGCTTGGCGAGTATGTCGTTTATCCGATAGTCCGTGAGGACATTTATCGGGTGGCCTTGAAAGTACCTGCACAGTCTTTGAGATGCGTGAATGAGGGCGAGAACCAGCTTTTCCATTATTGTGTACCTTGTTTCCGCATCTAACAGCGTGCGGCTGATGTAGTAGATTGGTGTTTGCACGCCTTTGCGGTCGACCATTAGAACCGCGCCTATTGCCCGTGTCGTGACGGATAAGTAAACCGTTAGCGGCTCTTTAGGGAGAGGCGCTGTTAGCGTTGGAAGGTTCATTAGGCATTGTTTCATTGCCCGGAATGCTGATTCCGCCTCTGGGGTCCAGCGGAAGTTGCTCTTCTTCAGACAGTTCTTCAAAGTGTCCACGAATGGGAACGACTTTGAAGCGTAATTTGACAAAAAGCGGTTGAGGGCGACGAGGCGGCCCATTAGTGTCTGTACCTCTTTGACAGAAGCGGGGGAAGGCATTCGGTCGATGGCTTGTACTTTTTCTGGGTTAGCGCGGAAACCATCCCGCGTGACAATGACGCCCAGAAATTTGCCCTCTTCCATCCCGAATGAACATTTGCTCGGGTTCAATTTCATGCGCACTTTGCGTAATTGATTGAACATTTGTTGGATGTCCCGAAGCATGTCATTTTCTTCCTTGCTCTTGATTACCAGGTCATCGACGTACACTTCAAGCTGTACGCCGATTTCATTGATGAAGGCCGTGTCCATTAGGCACTGATACGTGGCACCCGCATTTTTCAGGCCGAAGGGCATCTTGGTGTAACAGAAGATGCCCGCGTCCGTGCGGAACGCTGTCTTGTCTTCATCTTCCTTGGCCATCTGGATCTGGTGGTACCCTTTGTATGCGTCCAGGAAACACTTGAACCGATACGGGGCGAGAGAATCCACCTTTAGATCAATTTCTGGCAAAGGATAGCAATCTTTGGAACACGCCTTGTTAATGTCCTTGTAATCGACGCACATGCGCTAGCCTCCATTAGCTTTGGCGACCATGATGGGGTTAGCCACCCAGGTTTGGTATCTGATAGGGCGAAGGATGCCCGCGTTGAGCAGGTCGGTGACTTGTTCGTTCATGGCCTTTGTTTTCTCCGAGCCCATACTGCGCTTCTTTTGCACTATTGGTTCTGCAGAGCGATAGACATTGAGCCTGTGTTCCGCTATTTCGCGGGGGACACCGACCATGTCTGCCGGTTGCCACGCGAAGACATCCATGTTGCTGATTAAAAGTTGTTTCAAGTGATTGCGTATGGTCTCGGAGATTTCATGGCCAATGACCACCGTTTGCTCCGGAAATTTAGGGTTTAGCGCCCATTTTTCCGGCTCGGTGCGGGCATTTGTCTTGACCATTTTTGGAGGCTTAGCAGTTTCCGTGGTGTGGCAGTCTTTGTTGGCTCTGATGAAGGCGATGCCTTTCTTGGTTGGAAAGCCGACCATCGCGTGCGCCGTTGAAGCGTTGGCGTTGAAGCGCGCGATGCCTTCCCGACCTAAGAGTATATCATGGTTGGAGGTGGCTGGCAAGACCATGAAGTCGCATATCTCCGTGCGCTCATGGGTGCCATCGGACCACGTGACTGGAAGGGAGAGCATGCCCCGCGGCATGATGGTTTCATGAATGAACCCCGAGATTGGCTCATTGACTGGTACGAGCCTCGCTTTATCTTCCGCAACCAGCTGTTGGAAACATTGCTCGTACATAATATTTGTGTTGTTGCTGCCGTCTAGGAACATGTACCGCGTGCGGTAATGTCCGAAGACTGCGGTTATGACGAGTGGGGTGGTGCAGTAGGCGCCACCTTTGACTTTTGGCATGAGGACATCGACCTCTTTCCATGAGTCATCGAGTGGCTGTATGCGGGTGCGCTTCCCATGCTGGGTGTTTTTGCCACGCCTAGTCATGTTGCAGTGATGACGAGGGATTAGTGTGGCGGCATGAGTGTTGAGGTCACGGATTTTCTTTCGCGACCCCTCCCCTTGGTTTTCGTCACCCGCGTTTCCCTTGCCAGTGCGGTGGACGTTCTTTACTAAGTGACCAAGCTGACCCGACTTCAGCGCGGCCTCAATCTCCATCTTCAGGCTATAACAGTTGTCTGTGAGGTGACCGTAGTCGTTGTGATACTCACAGAACTTGCTCCGGTCCACGTTCCTTCGTTTTCCCAGAGGTTTGGCTTCTTTCAACGTGACCTGTTCTGTTTTCAGGACCTGAGATGGTGTCTTTGTTAGCGGGGTCCAATCGTGGTTTTTCTTGGAGTGTCCAAGTTGGTCCCGCGATTGTTTAGTACTGATGAGTTGGCGGGCATCGCCCGTGGGGGAGTACTTTCCCTCGTCGGCGGTGCCCGAGATGCGGCTCCAAACAGACTTGTTCTTGTGTTTATTATTATTATGGTGTTGCGGTTGGAAGCCGTGCATCTGGTTGAAAGATTTTCCGGAGGAGGCATATATTTTCGCGGAGTGGATGAGTTCATCCCAGGACTCCGGAATACCATCTTTGCCTGTGAGGCACTTCATGAGCTCTGGGCTGCGCACATTGTGTATGAACGCTGCCCGTGTAAGTTCCTCTCCACGGCCTATTTGCAAGGCCTCCTTGTTGAACCGAACTATAAAATCCTCGATGGATTCATGGTCATACCGGCGGCATAACAGAATATGCGCCTTGTCTTTCTTGTGTTTGCGCAGGTGCAAGAAGTGATTACCAAATTTATCGGTGAGGTCGTCAAAGTCCTTAACGCTCCCCGCGGGGAGGTTGTCGAACCAGACCCTGGCTGCGCCGGTTAAGGTCTGAGCAAATAAGTGGCACCAGACCTGAACGGGCCAGTCCACCGACATACCTGCGCACTCAAAGTCGTGCACATGATCGTCTGGGTCACGCAGGCCATCGTATCTACCGATGCTGCTAGGAAGCTTAGCTTTCCTTGGAATATTAGCTGTCGCTATGCGAGCGACGAATTTTGACTTCTCGGCAAAAGCTTTTGGCCTGAATGGCTTAACTAAGTCGTCGTCCTCGTCGTTGTGACGTGAACGGTGGCTGTGTTTCTTTCCGTTGTGGTCAGAGTCGCTGCTAGACGACTCTTAGCCATCCGGTTCGTCACGTGACTTTGCGTATCCCCGAACCCTGGCGTCTCCTCCGAGTTCCCCGCTACGACCATCACCATGAGTGGCCGAGTCTTTCTTTTTGTACCCCTTTTGATGGGGTATCATAAGTGAGGGCTTTGCCCTTCTTTTTGGCTTGTTGCAAGAGTTTGCGCTGATATATTGCAGCGCTTTTGGCATTCTGACGGAGAAGCCACTGGTCTGGGTCTTCCTCAGAACCGCCGTCACTGTCGTCGTCCGAGCCTAGGTCACGGATCTCGAGATCCGGCTGCTCGAGTCGTGAAGTGGGTTTCTTGACGACAGTGTGTGGTGTGGTTTGGTTTTCCGGGGACTGAGCATCGACGTCCCCGGTTTGGTTAATGACAGAAGTGTTAGGGTTGGGTTCAGCCATGGGTGAGTTAAAAGATGAGTGAATAAAGCTGTTCTAACCGTTGGATGGCGCCAATGAAGAAACAATAAGTAACACGGTGGATTATGACTAATCCCCGAGTGGTTTATACTTATGTTACATCAGGATTAATCCTTTACCCAAACCTCGTTGGTTAACCCGTAAGGAGATTTAGTGAGTGTGAAATGTGTGTGTGAAGTGAGTGCAAACACGAAATGTAAGTGGTTCGGTCATAAACGACCTACGTCCACTGTAATTGCCGGAATATTATTGTGAGGGGAATATTACAAGGATGATATATGTTACAATGGTTAATTACTGAATGCCTTTACAAGAAGAAGTATGTCCCTATTTATAGGCATAGTTGTGGGCTGAATGAAGAGGCCCATGAGACATGTCGTCAGCTTGGGCCGAGTCACGGCCCAAGTCCGTGCTCTTCCTGAAAATGGCGGGAAACGGCCAATTACTGTTGATGACGTCATGCTACAGTGTGGTCGTTGTTATAACTGGACACGTGGCAAGTTCTGGGTGGTGAACAGCGATGTTGTCCTTGCTGCAGTGGCTGGGCCTGCCTCTGGCATCTGATGTGACGTCTGATAGTTGGCGAGGTATGTCTGTTGGTCACTGTGGATGACAGCATGGTGGGCAGCATGGGTACAGTAGAGCCGTTCAGTAGCTGTACTATCTGCCACATGTCCTTCTCCTGTTCGCGCGTACTCTGACATAGATCCTTGTGAATCTTCCTGTTGTTATCTTCTGTACCTCGTACTAAAAGTGTTAAGGGAAGATTCCGCGCGTGGCAGTACGCGCTTATCAGGTGTAGCTTGCTGCTTATCAGCTGTCTTAGCGCGCTATGCTGCTTGTTGTGTTGCTCGCGCGCAGGTGGATTCTTGCGCCATAGCTTGGTGCGAGGATCCTGTTTATGGGGATAGGGACGCTTCCTCTCGGATTAGGCTCCCTATCCCTTCATGTACAATGATGTGATTTGTTTTAGATAAGGAGGTATATGTACAATGAACTTTTTTACGCTAAAAATAACCGATTAATGTTCTTTATATATGAATAGTGACCCTCTGGCAATCATCGTTGGTATTAATGTCAAGATATGTGGCTTTAGTCCTTTACGCAGGTTTGCCAGAGGGTCACTATTCATACACACAACTTTTTGCTCTAGTGGTGTGCTCTACCTTTTTGACAAACACCTGGCTAACCTGTCTAGTTATCAATCTCACTGGCAATCATCGTTGGTATTAATGGCAAGATATGTGGCTTTAGTCCTTTATATGAGTAATGTCATGCACAATGTGTACTCATAGTGACATCGAACACTTTATATGAGTAAAACGATCGCTTTACCTGAAAACAACCGGATGGTTGGTAGCTATAGGTAAGAACATTGTGGATGAGGATTGTTTATCTTCCCATTGATTTCAAAGGATATTCATGTGAGAATGATTTTGTTACTGTAATGATCAGAAACATTCCAAATAACTGTAATGATCACTACGGTTAGTGGATACCATGGATCAGAGAGATTCAAGCTAATCAAACTCATGGCAACCTTTGTTTGATTATACTCGTGTACACCTTTATCAGGTTCTTTTGGCCACATGTACAGAAAGGTTATAAATGTTTATATCGTTTCAGGTTGCCTTCATCGTTGACCGATATCTCTCCGATAACAACTGAATTTCCATGATCTACCTTTACATTATTATTATTATTATTATTATTATTATTATTATTATTATTATTATTATTATTATTATTATTATTATTATTATTATTATTATTATTTACATTATTATCGTATTTGCAACTTAGTTCCTTTCTCTCGAAAAGTAATTAAAAACACTTAAAACTGAATTAAAAACAATTGTTGCGAGTTAGGTTTAGTCGGAGGACCACGTACAATGATTCATCAAAGTTGTACAAAGCTGGATGTTTTTACTGGAAAACCAAACCGAGCAATTAACGAAGCGAAACGGAGAGATATAATTTTCTTGGCTTGGAAACAACTTAAAAGAACCAAAAATGAATTAAAATTATTTTTTGGTGATTAACAGATAATTTTAAAGAATTAAAAGAAATTCAAATTTTTTTAAAAAAAGGCCAAAGCTAGGCGATTGAGTGGTTTGATTAGACCACGGGCGCCTCGCTTTGACCAAAGCGAGGCGCTTTGGCCTTTTTTTTTAAAATTTGAATTTCTTTTAATTCTTTAAAATTATCTGTTAATCACCAAAAAATAATTTTAATTCATTTTTGGTTCTTTTAAGTTGTTTCCAAGCCAAGAAAACTATATCTCTCCGTTTCGCTTCGTTAATTGCTCGTTTTGGTTTTCCAGTAAAAACATCCAGCTTTGTACAACTTTGGTGAATCATTGTACGTGGTCCTCCGACTAAACCTAACTCGCAACAATTGTTTTTAATTCATTTTTAAGTGTTTTTAATTACTTTTTGAGAAATGATAATTTTCAGATATTACAGATCAAGGTGTTACCAAGCATGTCAAAAAATGATAATTTTCAAATATTGCAGATCAAACATTTAAAAATATATTACCAAACATTTAAAAATAACTTTTCATGCAAGCAAGTAAAATTCAGTTGTTTTACTAATTTCATAGTCTTGATACTTTTAACAATCGGATTGTTTTTCGAGAGAAAGGAACTAAGTTGCAAATACGATAATAATCAAACTCATATCTCAAGCCGGTGCAAGTTATGTTGTAGCATCTTTTGATCATCTTCTTGTAATTACTTTCATGTTTTTTAGAATCATTGAAGACAACTTTTTAGTTGTTATCCGAGAGATAGCAGTCAACGATGAAGACAACCTAATAGTGGATACCATGGATTAGAGAGATTCAAGCTAATCAAACTCATTGGTATATAGAGAGCAAACCGACGATCATTCAAAATTTAAAGTTACCGCTAACCTCTGTGCCATCATCGACTACAGCAAACCGACGATCTTCCTCCACGGCACTCCTAATGGGCCTCTCTTTATTTCACAGTACGATTTGTGTTTTGTTGCTTTATAAATAATAAGTTTTGTGTTTGTCAATCCCTAACGTCTGAGCAATGATTTATTATTATTAACTTATTTATTGTTAGTTTCATAAATCGTTTTACTAATTTCCGATTCTTGATAATAATAAATTATTATAATAATAAAACAAAGGAACTAAATTACAAATATAATAAAAAATTATAATAATAATTTTTGTGTAATATAGTCATGGTTAATGCTCAAAAAAGTCAACCTTTGTTGACTCATAGGAGTCTTGAAGACGAAATGAATTTTACAAGATACTTGAAACAAGGTATGGATATGGAGAATAAATCTTTGACTATACGTGGTTGATGATGTCAACTTTGTATCGTTGATTCATTTGGAAATCGAAAACGCCTATCGTCACTCTGTATAGAGAAGAAATCAACAACCGGATAGTTGGTAGCTATAGGTAAGAACATTGTGGATGAGGATTGTTTATCTTCTCATTGATTTCAAGTATGTTGCCTTCATCGTTGACAGATATCTGGTCTTCAGAGTTTCCAACCCCTAATACATTCATCAAAGGATATTCATGTGAGAATGATTTCGTTGTAGCTCATATGTTATTATCTCTTCTCTTATTCTCTGTTTCTCTAGTTCTCGATGGATTATTGCTCTCATATCGACTCTCACAATTATTCACAATTTTATACATACAACACACCTTCATTGTTGACCGTACTGTTCTTCTTGATCTTGATCTTCACACTCGCTACGGTTTGCCTTCATCGTTGACCGATATCTCTCCGATAACAACCCTTGTTTGATTATACTCTTTATGTATGAATAGTGACCCTCTGGCAAACCTACCTCTGTTTTGAATTTGTTGCTTCCATAGAGAAGTTATCAATCTCACTGTAATGATCATGAACATTCCAAATAACTGTATAATGTCAGCTTTTGTTTAACTATTTTAGCAACTTCTAGAGAATGCAATGTCATGAATCCTTTGAAAGTGGATACCATGGATCAGAGAGATTTAAGCTAATCAAACTCATATCTCAAGCCGGTGCAAGTTATGAAATGACACATGCAGAATGTAATGTCATGCACAATGTGTACTCACAGTGACATGTGAGAATGATTTCGTACAAGATTCCTATGCAAGCAAGTCAAATTCAGTTGTTAGACCAACTTGAGATATGAGTTTGATTAGCTTGAATCTCTCTGATCCATGGTCAACGATAGCGGTCAACGATGAAGACAACCTGAAAGTGGATACCATGGATCAGAGAGATTTAAGCTAATCAAACTCATATCTCAAGCCGGTGCAAGTTATGTTGTAGCATCTTTGATCATCTTCTTGTAATTACTTTCAAGTTTCTTTATAATCATTGAAGACAACTTTTCAGTTGTTATCCGAGAGATAGCGGTCAACGATGAAGACAACCTGAAAACAACCGGATGGTTGGTAGCTATAGGTAAGAACATTGTGGATGAGGATTGTTTATCTTCCCATTGATTTCAAGTATGTTGCCTTCATCGTTGACACACAAGACGAATGTTGCAACATGAGTTCGACCAAGATGACACACGAAGCTTTAGACTCCAACCGGATCCAAGTATTGCCGCATTTAATGAAATTTAACGCGCATACCGCATTCATTGACTATACGTGGTTGATGATGTCAAGTTTAAGTCATTGACAATGATTAGGGTTATTACTTTGTTTTTTAAATTTTTTTAACTTTTTATAATTATTAAATTAAAAAAATAAAAAAAACCAACTCAAAACATCAAAACAACTACCAAAATAAATTACCCCCTCGAAGCGCCTCGCTTAGGCCTAAGCGAGGCGCTTCGAATTTAAAAATCAGCTTTTTCTGCCCCTCGTACTGACCTCCTCGGAATGAGTTCAAAGCGCCTCGCTTAGACCTAAGCGAGACGCTTTAAAGAGGTTGAAATAGAAGGTGGGGGGTTTAATTATAACCACCCTTTTTACACATCTTATCTATCAATTATTTTATATGCTCTAAAAAAATTCAACCCTCTCTAAAAGATCAGTTTCCTCATAAAAAATGGCAGTACCACATTTTGCATGTACAATCGAGCAAGCGGCTTTAGCAGATGCTTGAATCGATATTTCCAAAGATCAGTAAAACAGTAACGCTTTTTTTTTAAACTTTGTTATGTATTTTTTTTTTTTTTTTTTGAATCAATTTTTGATTCATTCCAGGACAAAGAAAATTACATTAAGATAGCGGGCAGGCGGGCAACAAGCTGCGCCGCCACCCCTTTCTGGATAGCAAATCCTAATCTACTAAAAACATAACCATGTCCACCCGGAGCCGAGACACTACTGTGAATAACCCGCTGGACCCTGGTCAAGAAACGGGTAGCCTCCGGTGCCAATGAGCCAAAGGTATCAAAAGCCAAAGGTATAAAAACGTGTTGGTTCTCCTCGCAGGCTTTAGCATGTTTTTCTACCTTCTTTGCCTCTGCTTTCCGGACCGCTTGCCCTGCAACAAAGCCACTATCCCTCAACCCAACTAGGGGAGATACACCCGTCAGGTCAACACAAGCATGCTTCCCCCCGGCCCACCCAAAGACAAGGAGATCTGCTGGTCGTAGGGTGGATCTCCCTTCCGCTGGATCCGAGAGGAAGTTTACAGGGGCCTCCTTCTTGGCTGAGATCCCAGCCCGTCTTAAAATGTCCCACAGAATGTCTCGAACCCAATCATGCCGATATTTAAAACCGGGCAACTCCATACAATGAACCGCGTGTTCCCCGTATTCATCCAGACAGGCCTTACGGCACATCGGACAGATGTCATCCTCCTGGTACATTGGGATCATCAGACGATATTTAAGAATGGCCCTGTATTCAATAGCGGACATGCTTTGGCCTAAACCTTCGATCGGGATAACAGTTAGGAAATCTTGGGCGTGGGGGGTTTGCAGGCATTCAATAACTGCCCTCTGACGGGGGACAAACCAAAAACTTCACCCAGGTTCTGAGCGATTTTGCCATAAAGGGCATTCGCCAAAGTTTTCTGAGGCTTTGGGGGGGCGGTGTCCTTGTTAGAAAAACCGCCAATATCAAAACCTGGGAGATAGTCATTTAGCTTTTCGAGGGCCTGCACGTAGTCCAAGTCTGCGCCGAAAACCCCGCTATTTCGTAGGATGTGGTCTTGAAGGTTCCAGGACTGAGCTCGTGACGCCACAAACGCATACATGCCGACATCCTTCGCAAAGAGGAGCCCTAATCCTCCCACACGCATAGGCAAAGACGCCATCCGCCATTGTAGGTCACCAAAGAAAGGCCCCCCACATACCACTATGTCTTCAATGGCTTCCCGTAAACCCTTGTCAAAACATGATACTGCTTCATCCATCATGAAGGGTTGGCAGGTCCGTAACCCAAAAAGCAACTTAGCAACCCCTATACATGACCTGAGCAGGAGGAGTTCACTCTGGGATCCCTAAGGCAGGGCAAGAGTTGCATGAGTTCAACAACGCGCGATGCCCTCCGCCTTGCCAATCCGCGGATAAAATAAGGGTCACGGCTAACAGCCCCTCCGAGGAGCTTCACCCCTTTTTCTGGCCTACCAATCCCGCTGGGAAAAAGCCCCTCCTGAAGTTTCACCCCATTACAAGACGGCCAAAAAACCTCTGTTTTCTTAATATTAAGCTGAAGCCCCAAGGATGGCCCCTCTAGCCGGATAATGTCTAAGGCTTTAGCAACTTCGGTGGCCTTACCAATAATCGTCCCGTCGTCCAGGTACTACGCATGAAATGGGAGTTTACAAATTTCTTGTACCCGGAGAACCATAGGGTGTAAAGCTAGGGCGAAAAGGAGGGGACCTAAAGGGTCCCCCTGCTGAACCCCCGTGGTGGCCCCTATACAGTCATTACCAACATACAACCTAGCTGGCTGGGCATATAGGAACTGGACCCATGAATAGATAGACGGGCAACGTTGATGGACCTCTCGAAGAAGGGCAGTGCGGTCGATCATATTAAAGGCGTTCGAAAAATCTACCGTGAGCATAGCCAAGGACCCGTCCGCATGGAAGGAGCTTAAGAACCTGTTCGCGCTGTGAAGCACCGCCTCCGCCCCATTGGGTGTTCCCACCCCAAATTGAAAGTCCCCAAGGTACTTAGCCATTTCCTTCCCAACCTTCCTCATAGCCACTTTAGAAACTAATCTGCGCCAAATGGCCCCTACGGCAATGGGCCGAATCCCGTTATGTATTGTATAATAATTTTTTTATTGTTATGTAGCAACTCCGGTGCATTTTGGAGGTGCATTTTGGAGGGGCATTTTGAATCACAATGCAACGCACCAATTAACTTGAAATAGAGATATTTGAGACAAAAGTTGACTAGCTTTAATGCCATCTCCAACAACCTTGCAATCACAAAGATTTGAGATCTAGTGAATACATTTATGACCACTACCTTTTGTAAAATAACAATATGTTTGTTGATAAAGCGGCATGGTGAATAGTTAAAGATCACCCCAACTATTTTGTAATATTTTTATTAAAAAAATCTAGTTGTTTATTTATTATAATTATTTTACTAAAATTGAGGAATGGGATGGATGAGAAATATGTGCATTTCCGTTGCTTGTTGATGGATTAAAAACAGGGACGGATCTACGTTGATAGCTACGGGTTCATGTGAACCCATTCCGTTTCTAAATTTTAATAGAAATCAGATAGAAAAAACCGGTCTGAACCCATTAATATATTTTAGCAAAACCCATACACCAAAGCCATTCACAGCTTAGTGGATAAGTTGCATCACAACATAGAAGGAAAACCAGGTTCGAATCCTTTTTGATACAAAAAAACATGCATTTTTTTCTCACAAAACGCCCAGAATTTATTTTCTTTATTTTTTTAAACTACAAACCCAAAGCACACCCAAAATAAATTAGAAATTCCCTCCTGCATTTTCACTTCCAATATTCCCCCATCCAAATACAGCTTCCAATGAAACAAATTCCCCCATCCAAATATCTTTCCAATAAAACAACTTACATTCGTTTTCTTTAAAATGAAACAAATTTAGAATGAGAGTGAAAATGAAAGAAATCCATTTGTATCCATTTTCTTCTTTACAGCCACCTTGAACCAGTACCGCGTATGTGTTTTCCAACTTAATGTCTATGTGTTTAAGGTACTAAGTGATTGTGTGTTTGTGAGTTTATCATATAGTTTATGATCTATGGCTTGAAGATGCACGCCAACTGCTTGACAAAATGCTTCAACCAAAATTTCAAGTTATTTATCACTAGCCTCCTCTATGTGTTCTGGTATTTCTTATTCTGGATTTGTTTATTCCTATTATGGTTAGAAATTATGAATATTATTATATGAATAGTGTTGATTTGTTAATGCCTAGAATGCTTATGTGAACTTTATGTGATTAACCTTATCTGACCCGAACTGTAGAACCGACCCGAAGCGTCGACCCGACCCGGAAAATTTTATGCCAGGTTATATAAATTAGAGCATATAAAAACTATGAACCCATTGAAAAAAAATTTTGGATCCGCCATTGATTAAAAAGATATAAGAAAGTGAGAGATAGTGAAAGATGAGATGGTTGGAAGACACGTTACTAAAACATCTGAAATTTCTGACACTAGTTTACGAACGAAATGCGTCACAAATTGCATTTTCCAATGCATTTGTGGAACAAAAAAAAAGTATAGTAGATGGTGATGGTGATGGTTTGAGATCGACATAACTTGTAGGTTTAGAGAGAAGGACATCGATATATAAGTTCTACAGACCATAACCCATTAAACACATATATAGAATGACATTGTTCCATGTTAACACTAGTAATAACAAGACAAAATTACGATTTTTGTCTTTTATAGAAGTCATAATTATGGATTTAGCCCTTTATGACTTTTACTTTCACTAGTTATCCTTTATTTGAAAAGCTATTTTATGTCTTGTCATTTTAACTAACTGTAGTTAAAAAATTATGTTAAATCAGGGGCATTATTGTCTCTTTGTCTATAAAGGACTATTTTTGTAAGTGGTAAAGTTTATTTTTATTCTTTTACATATTTTCCTTTCTTTTATTCATCACCAATTTTATTTTATATAGTTTTTTTTTAAATTGTATTAATTAATTTATTAAAATATATGTATTATATATATATATAATTTATTTTTAAAGTTAGATATACTTAGTTTATTTACTATTTCGTTTATTAAACTTTGTTGTATATATGTAATTTTTTTTATAAATATGGTCATTATTGAAATTCAGATATAAATGTAAGATCCGTCCTGAATTCCCAAGGCTTAACGCCCTAAAACACGGGATCAGTTATGTTTAAAAACCGGGGTTAATTTAAACTTTGAAAGATTAATCGTGTACTTTAAAAAGTTTTATCGTGTCTATAGGATCAACCAAAATTATAACAAGGTTCACATGACACAAAAGAGTTTACAATCCCGTTAAATCGTTTATATGTGTCTATTTTCAAATTTTGTTGCAACCCCGTATAGTTCAAAACTCAAAATCGAGTGAGCGGAAGCGTTTTAATAATCTTGTGCGCGTTCGGTTCTTCATAAGTGGCTTGATCTTCTTCCCATGCTCCTAAGAATTGGTACTTAGGGTTACACACGATTAACAAACCCGTTAGCGATGATAATTGACGTGCGCGCTAGTACGCATAATTTAGCGATGAAATAACACACGTTTCTGCTTTAATATTTATAAAAATGGTTTAGACCTTAATATTAAAACACACACAATAGGGCAAGTGTACCCTGTCATATATGTATTAATGTACAGATAAGAACCAGATATCGATCCATGGACGCGCGCGGAGCAATTGTAATTAAACTCTGTCCTCAATTTACCGGTAGGAAAAAGGTAGTTGAAGTTTGTTTAAACTAAATTAATTTTAAAATATCTAACTAACATATGTAAGACTCCAAATACAAAATATAAGTATATAAACTATAATATATCAATCCTAGCATGTCATATACATATCATATGAAATAAATGCGTGTGATCAACATTCCCATTTTTCGACAGTTAGTGTCCCTTTCGGGCATCCTAACATGACAACTATACGGAAAGCTAAGACGAATACACACGTTAACCACCTCAAGACGTTTATTAGCGAGCAGCTGATATGATCTCATGTGAATCTTCTAAAGATAAGTTAGTCATCCGTTAACAGTTTTCTAACCTCACTAATCAAGGAAAGCAATACCGAATACACAATACAACCACCGAGACTAGCATAAAGTAGAGCATTTCACAACCTATTCCATTTTACCAACTTTGAACACAGATCTACTAAGATCGCTATTTCTACCAAAATAACTAGCAAAGATCATTAACCGTGTCAAAGATCAGTAACGGCACCATTAAGCTTTTAAAAACCCTTTTATGTGCCGGTAAGCATTTCTAATCATTATTCGACTGACTTTAACCAAACCAATACCTGGTTACAGTTTCATGGTGTAAACTTATTAACAAGATAACTAGTCTACTACCGGACGATTAAACGGACGGTTTTTCAACATGTATCCGCCTAACACATTCGATAATTATCAAAGTCATTCAAACATAACTACAAATCCATTAACAATGAAACAAGGTTGCATTATGATCATCAAGATTCAAACATGAAAAACGCCAAATTCATACAAGACATGATTAACTATACAAACGATTGTTAAACATACTACATACTAATGTTCTTGCCCGTAAGCGTACGATTAACTAGATAAACATCACAATAAGCATACAAAATCAGATTTGAATCCTAAATAGATTATAAGATCAAACCATAGAAATGCGAATGTGATGGATTGGATGATGATGGATGGATCGGATGGCTTCCCGAGCTCGTTCCACGCCTGTGCAGCACTTCGTTAGCCCAGAAAATCGCCCAACTTTGACTCCAAAAAACCCAATATCTGATCAGTAAGTTTTGCTCTGTTTTTATACAAGTTTTGATGTTGTGCACGGCCATGCACTTTAACTTTTGATGTGATAGGCAAGTGGGCAATTGGTTTCTGAAAATTTCTTGGGTTGCGCACGGCCGTGCACCTGGGGTGCACGGCCGTGCGGGTCTGGTGGTGTCCGGGTACAAGGTGTGCATTGGCTAGTGCACTGGCAGTGCAGCCGAGGAACTGGGTCGCATGGGCATGTGCACGGGAGTGCTGATCAAGGTGCCCGAGAATGTGATGTGCACTAGCAGCTGCACTGCAGTGTAGCCTTCTGTGTCCGAGCCAAATGAACCCGCACGGCCGTGCGCCTGAGGTGCACGGTCGTGCACATCTTCCAGACTTGACTGATTGTGCAGCAACTGTCCGTTTGGTCCAGATTTCGCCTGGTTTCTTCGACTTTGTCTGTGGGACGTCGTTTAAGACCTGCAATAAACATATGAAGCGGTTAAGTACCGAATTCGTGCAATTATGGTCGAAAACGCGTACTTTGGGAGTTTAATCGGGGATTTATATATGTATATTTTAACGTATATCAAACCTCCCCACACTTGAACTTTGCTTGTCCTCAAGCAAATAACTAAACAGAAATAAACGAAAAACTCGCCAAGTGGCAACAAAGACTAAATATAACATGTACAGGCGATAATAGTCAAGCCAACAAAGATATATAAAAACAGGCGACAAGATAACTAAAAAGCAACGACTCACTTCCGATCTACAAGTACGCAAACCCGTACACGACTCACAATGTTCACACACACTCGGTTTTATTTATGATACATACGGGTAATGTGTATGTGTAAATCGCTCCATTGCCAAGACAACAAATCGTACAATATCATAAGCTTGTCAAAAGATCTAGTCTTCATCAACTAACGTGTGAAAAAACACAAATCAAGAGGTCTTATAAGGGTTGTAATGTTAGGCAAAGGTAAGGGTATGGAATGGATATTTACAGTGAAAAATCGGCTAAAACCCGGCGGTTATGTCTAACTAACATCAACTAATACAACTGTACAACACAAACGCGAATATAGGCGATTTTTATTTTAAATCGAGCTACACTTATAATTTCTAACTTTAAAGCTCTAAAAACTGCTCGAACACTGCTAATTCACCCTATTTTAGGGTGTTCTAATTTTTTGGGTTTTTTAACACACACACACACACACATACATACATATATATATATATATATATATATATATATGGAAGGGTTATCTTGAGAACGCTAAATATTGTGAGAACCGTGAGAACAAGTAAAAAATTTATCAAAATCAAATTTTTTAATACAAATCTCATTATAATCAAAATACAACATTAATAAATGAATTTTCTTTACAAATAATTCATCTTTTCTTGTAAAAACACTTTCAAATTAACTTTTTACACATGTGTAAATGAAACAGTTTATACATGTATAAACAGTAAATTTACACATGTGTAAAAACAAATTACTTTTGTATACGTTTGAATTTTTACGCGTAAATTGTGTTTTTGAGATTGTATTTTAGTAACAAAGACAAGTGTAAAAAGAAATTTTGAATTTGAATGGGTTTAGATGCCGTTCTCACGGTTCGCACGAAATATAGGTGTTCTCAAATTAACTTTCCCCTATATATATATATATATATATACTAAACTAAGACTGATATATAATCAACATACGGGTTCTAAGTATATAAACCCGAAAACGAACTATTTACAATACAAATACTAGTTAAACAATAACCTAAACCGAGTTTTAACACAAAAGGTTTAAAAGAAAAAGACTATTTGGTTTAGTGGTGAAATGGTGTGGTAAATAAGAAAAAACACAGGATTAGGTTCAACATGGTTAAGTAGTGGATAACATTTGGGTGTGGGAAACAGATAAAATAAAAAGAAAGACTAAATCAAAAGGGTATCCTAAATGCCTTAATCATATTCGTACAGTGTCACACATATCTGATCTAAACAAGTATACTAATGACAAGTTCTAAATTGCACAAAAAACATCCGGCTCACTCGCAAGCATGTCAAAGAAATGTAATCTATTCCAAGGCTCAAACGCTCACGTAACCGGAAGGAAATGGGTGCAAGTGTACGAATTAAACACGCTCGTATCTCGTCTGTTTGTCGCGCCTCAAGTTATTTTTATCAAAAATTTAGTTAGGCTTGATGTTTATAAGAAAATATATACACATTTATGTACTTATATACATATAAAAGGTTTATATATATATATATATATATAGGGTTAGGATCCGTTGAGAACTAGATGAGTTGTGAGAACTCGCGAGAACTCGATTTAAAATGCAAAAAAAAAATAATTTTTTTTTGCACACTAGTGTAAAAACACGTAAACCCCGCTGTAATTTTTTTTTAATAAAAAATACATTAATTTACATCAAATTACACCGGTGTAAGGGATTTTTATCCCCATGTAAGTATATTAATACTTTATTCATTATTTTATTGTTGTTTAATTTTGGACCACATATTCATTTTTTATTATAATAAGTGTGTGGTTATAAAGTGAGTTCCTATGGTTCTCACAACTCATAGGAGTTCTCAAATGATCCAGATCCTATATATATATATATATATATATATATATATATATATATATATATACGAGAGGACAAGAAGAACAAGATATAATCCCTCCCCACACTTAAACGTCACATTGTCCCCAATGTGAAAAATAGATAGTATTTATGAAATAGCTAACTATTTGTGGGAAAAAGGAGAATAATACTCCCATAGTGTCGAAGAAACCGTCGAGTAAATGAACGGCGAGAGCATCGACAACGGTGCTCGCCAGTTACCTGCAAAGTCAACATTCTTGACACAACACACACACACACACATCAAACCCACTCATCATCATCATAAACATAAGCAAACTAAATTAAAAATGTAAATACTGAATTCAAAGTACAATACAAAGCAAAATGTTCAAAATAAAAGTACTGAAAGCAGATAAAAATAAACTACTAACAAACGCTGGAAATGCAGTGGAATCGGCTACTGGTCATCCCCGTCCCTGTGGTGGTGACCAGAGCTGCCTGGCTGGTCGCCACGTGGTGCTCCATATGGGAACGAGGGCGGGTTCCTGAAGGAACCCGGATGAACCGACTCCAAGCCAGAAAAAAGGTGCAAAACGGACCTACGTAAGTTCTGACCTGATTCTGGTTAACCTGCACGGCCGTGCACCTGAGGTGCATGGTCGTGCAGGTCTGTTTGGTTTGCAGGTCAGAGGCTGCACCACCTTGTGCACTGGCAGTGCTGCCTGGTTTTCTCGGCACGCACGGTCGTGCACCAAGGTCGCACGACCGTGCAGGTCACTTCAGCTCGGTGATTCCAAGCTGCACTGCCAGTGCACCTCACCCTGCATGGTCGTGCGGGTTAGGTGCACGGGCGTGCACTCCCTGTAGATTTTCAAAATTTTTCAACAACAATCACCCAAATCATCTACATTAAAACTCATAAAACAACAGATTTAGGTGGGGAAGTGCACGGTTTCAACAAAAATCAAAAGAAAGTAACAAACTTAAAACTAAAACAACAAGATTTGTGGGTTTGTTAAAGATTTATGAAGAAAACCCCCCAAATCTTGACCTAGAAATCAGAAAACATACGGATTCAAAACTAAAAACATGTAAAAGATGTGCAATATTATGAAGGGGATCATACCTTGAAGGATTAGCAAGTGAGGAGTGAAGAATCTAGACCAAAAGATGATGTTCTCGGCCAAAAAGAGGTGGAATGAGGGTGCAGTCGGGTGTGCAAGGGTTAGGGTTATGTTTTAGAAGTTAAAGATGCTTATATAGGCCCATTCCTGGGCTGGGCTTTTTGGCCCGCACGGTCATGCACAAAGGTCGCCCGGCCGTGCACAAGCTCTGCACTACCCCTTGCACCCCAGTGCTGATTAGGCATGCTGATCAGCTCGGCCCGCACGACCGTGCACAAAGGTTGCACGGCCGTGCACAAGCTCTGCACTACCCCCTTGCACCCCAGTGCGGATCAGGCATGCTGATCAGCTCGGTCCGCACGGCCGTTCACAAAGGTCGCATGGCCGTGCACAACCTGCAGACTTGCAGAAATGCAGCCTGCAGCTGCACTTTTCAGCGCAGCGGCCCTGTTTTGTCCGAAAACATCATTTTAAGTAAATATAACCTGTTTGTAGACCCTTTTCGCTCCATTGCTCATTCCCGCTCCACTCAAAACCAGTACGAACATGCACATAACTCGAAACAATGTTAAACTACGAAAATTAAAATAAACAAAGAAATATTCACATTAATTACATATTTACCCTTTGGCGCGCCCATACACGCCGCGCTAATTTTATTATCGAGTCGCTAGGTAGACTCACTTCCCCACACTTATTAGGCGTGCGGGGCGTGGAGTTCGATTACCTCCACAGTCGTGTCAACCGGTCCATCAATGTATGCTTTTAAGCAATGACCGTTGACTTTCAAACTTAGTCCATTTTGATTTATGGACTTTTCCATATGGACTTTAAACTTCTTGGAATGGCCGTTTTCATAAAAGACTTCTTTAAGATCGCTTCCACCCGAATGGAGATTGAGTACGGGCGAGAAGATCGATCGAGCAATGAACAGACATCGGCCATCCCCACACTTAAATTGACGCAGTGTACGAAATAATTACAGAAGAAATAATTAAGACTCGATTTAAGAAAAATGGAAGAGATATACACAAATCAATATACCAAAAACTATACACTAAACTTAAATTATGATAATGGGTATGTTTGGCAAGGAGCTTTTAAGAGCTTTTAGGAGCTTCAAGCTTCAAGCTTTTAAGAAAAAGCTCCTACTTAATAAAAAGCCTTGTTTGGTTGAAGGGGCTGGAAGCTTTTAGGTTAGAGAAAAAGCTCTACAGTGAAAAGCTACTAGTAGTAGCTTTTAAGAAAAAGCTCTACTAGCTACAAGCTTTTAGTTAGTAAATGACACAAATACCCATTCTATTTTAAAAATAAAATAAAAACCTTCTTTACAATCTTTTAATTATGACCATTTTGGTCATTTTATACATTTTATTAAAAGCTCTAGCTACTCTGCCAAACATCAAAATATATTTAAAAAGCTTCCAGCTAACAGCTTCCAGCTACCAGCTTGCAGCTACCAGCTTGCAGCTTCCAGCTACCAGCCTCTAGCTAGTTTTGCCAAACATACCCAATATATATAAAATATGAAAATATACAATACTTTCAGCAAAATCTGAGTCGCTCGCGCATCGCGAAGAAGTATAGACCGCTTCTCGTGTGGCACAAGTGACTACAATGATTCAAGGCGCTCGCGTGTTGCAACAAGATAAAGACCGTCTTTTTGCTTGCGCGAAAGCAACCCTTTTTCACCGAAAAATAATATAACAGAAGTTGATGGATAGAAACCATGATGGATGCCAATGAAATGAGTTAAAAACTGAAGATAGCGGTTATTCACGTTACGCGAAGGACTCTGGTGATCCTGTTCGCGTATTGCGAACAATAAAAGATAAAACCCGGGGTAATTAGGAACTCGCTTAAGACGAAACCATAAGCCCAGCTTCTTTGCGAATCGAAAGGAAGCATTTTTCACAGAAAATTATTTTTATTAAAACCACTTCTATATTAAATAAATTTCCTAATTTTTTTTAACCCAAACCTTTTATAAAAGTATCCGAACCATCAAATTTAAACGTAACATATCCAGACTTCCATTATATATTTACATAAAAACTATAAATACATAAAAATTAAAATTATATAAATAGATAAACATATGAACACATGGTCAACAAATAAAGAATTTAACTTTTCAAATCTAAAAATTAACAATTAGTCCAAATCCGGACAAATAAATCAAATAATGAATCAATCAAATTCATAGACAAACCAACTAATCCAATATTCAATAAATCAAATCTATCAACATCCTAATGAACGAATAATCAATCAAATCAATCCTATAAGCATAAAAATGAACAAATATATATATGCAAACCTATGAACCAATCTAAAATCAATCCAAAATATCAACAGACAGATAAATCTAATAAATAATCAAATAATCATATATGCAAAAAAATGAATGAAATAAAGAATCAACGAAGTATAAACAAGTATTCACAAGCATGTACACTGGTAAAAAGTTGACTCGGTTCGTTCCTAAAGCTCGTCACGTCTCCGTCAACGGCGCCAAAAACTTGACGTGCGCGCTAGTACGCATAATTTAGCGATGAAATAACACACGTTTCTGCTTTAATATTTATAAAAATGGTTTAGACCTTAATATTAAAACACACACAATAGGGCAAGTGTACCCTGTCATATATGTAGTAATGTACAGATAAGAACCAGATATCGATCCATGGACGCGCGCGGAGCAATTGTAATTAAACTCTGTCCTCAATTTACCGGTAGGAAAAGGTAGTTGAAGTTTGTTTAAACTAAATTAATTTTAAAATATCTAACTAACATATGTAAGACTCCAAATACAAAATATAAGTATATAAACTATAATATATCAATCCTAGCATGTCATATACATATCATATGAAATAAATGCGTGTGATCAACATTCCCATTTTTCGACAGTTAGTGTCCCTTTCGGGCATCCTAACATGACAACTATACGGAAAGCTAAGACGAATACACACGTTAACCACCTCAAGACGTTTATTAGCGAGCAGCTGATATGATCTCATGTGAATCTTCTAAAGATAAGTTAGTCATCCGTTAACAGTTTTCTAACCTCACTAATCAAGGAAAGCAATACCGAATACACAATACAACCACCGAGACTAGCATAAAGTAGAGCATTTCACAACCTATTCCATTTTACCAACTTTGAACACAGATCTACTAAGATCGCTATTTCTACCAAAATAACTAGCAAAGATCATTAACCGTGTCAAAGATCAGTAACGACACCATTAAGCTTTTAAAAACCCTTTTATGTTCCGGTAAGCATTTCTAATCATTATTCGACTGACTTTAACCAAACCAATACCTGGTTACAGTTTCATGGTGTAAACTTATTAACAAGATAACTAGTCTACTACCGGACGATTAAACGGACGGTTTTTCAACATGTATCCGCCTAACACATTCGATAATTATCAAAGTCATTCAAACATAACTACAAATCCATTAACAATGAAACAAGGTTGCATTATGATCATCAAGATTCAAACATGAAAAACGCCAAATTCATACAAGACATGATTAACTATACAAACGATTGTTAAACATACTACATACTAATGTTCTTGCCCGTAAGCGTACGATTAACTAGATAAACATCACAATAAGCATACAAAATCAGATTTGAATCCTAAATAGATTATAAGATCAAACCATAGAAATGCGAATGTGATGGATTGGATGATGATGGATGGATCGGATGGCTTCCCGAGCTCGTTCCACGCCTGTGCAGCACTTCGTTAGCCCAGAAAATCGCCCAACTTTGACTCCAAAAAACCCAATATCTGATCAGTAAGTTTTGCTCTGTTTTTATACAAGTTTTGATTTTGTGCACGGCCGTGCACTTTAACTTTTGATGTGATAGGCAAGTGGGCAATTGGTTTCTGAAAATTTCTTGGGTTGCGCACGGCCGTGCACCTGGGGTGCACGGCCGTGCGTGTCTGGTGGTGTCCGGGTACAAGGTGTGCACTGGCTGGTGCACTGGCAGTGCAGCCAAGGAACTGGGTCGCATGGGCATGTGCACGGGAGTGCTGATCAAGGTGACCGAGAATGTGATATGCACTAGCAATTGCACTGGCAGTGCAGCCTTCTGTGTCCTAGCCAAATGAGCCCGCACGGCCGTGCGCCTGAGGTGCACGGCCATGCACATCTTCCAGATTTGACTGATTGTGCAGCAACTATCCGTTTGGTCCAGATTTCACCCGGTTTCTTCGACTTTGTCTGTGGGACGTCGTTTAAGACCTGCAATAAACATATGAAGTGGTAAGTACCGAATTCGTGCATTTATGGTCGAAAACGCGTAATTTGGGTGTTTAATCGGGGATTTATATATGTATATTTTAACGTATATCAATAATTATAGCAAAACGTGGTTCAAAACGCGACAAGACAGATGAGTAAACGACCTGTCGTAACTTATGGCCAGCTAGTTGTAAGCTACAGCGTCTGCTGTTATTGATGTTTCCCTTCGCCATAGCCTACGGCCCTTCAATCATGGGTTACGTGTGTCAATTGTTGTTCGTTTTGCACATTTTGGTCGTAGCCTACGGGCATGAGCCGTAGGTTATGGCTGGGGCCTACTGTAACCCTCTTTTTCGCAAAGGTATCTCGAACCATTTTGACCCGTTTGAACCAGTACATACATGGGAGCTCTATACTCGCCATTGATGCCTTGTTTTGTCATTTTTCTATGGTCCAAGCCTCATTTTACCCTTACCCATTACAAACCTTGACTTGACCCGTTAAGAGTTCGGTTTGTGAAGGATTCTTTCGAAAAACTACAAGTGCATGGATTCGATTATCCATTTCATGACTCAAAACTTCACCCACACGTACCTTCTTCCTAATAGATGTTAAACCTACAAGGTGATGACTATTGTCTATTTAACCTTGCGCTTATTACTTTTGTGGCGAGGTCACCATGACTAGGATCCACTTAGTCTATTCCCTTGGTTTTTCCTCGCCTAATCAACTCTTGTCAAGGTTCAACTATGAATTACTATTTCCAATCGCCTCATGGATTTCAAAATCACAATTTCAACAATTGATTAACTAAGCTACATACGAACTTACATGGTTTTAAGTTGTTGAACAACTTACCTTGCTTGCTTTCCATTAACTTGAATTCCTTACCGAACGACTTCCCAAGCTTTCAACCTTTACACCTATTGCATGATAGTTACACGTAGGTGCTTAGTTGTGTATTTATCGCATATAACACCATATGATTCCATAAATGTTCATGCTTAAGCATTATTATTAAGCACACGATTTCAACAAGTTTCACACAATCTAGTTTTTCTTTCAAGCATTTCATCAAACACCTTGTGTGCGCATTTTCTCCTACATTGACTATAAGCATTCAAGCTTCTTAAACCATACCATATGTCTAGTTGATTACCATCATGGGTTCAACTCACCAATTTACACATTCACAAGTGTAGTTTATACTTAGGGTTAAAACCCACTACATGCACCCTTTAAGTGCTAGATTAATCACATGAATCATACATAATCTAACACATTATCATTAATTGTGGTTTCTTTTAAGGTCCATAAACATGTAGAAATCCTTAGACATCATCAATTCATGTTTTCATGAAAACCCTAAAATAATCATCTTCTACATACAAGTGTTTTTGATGATTTAAAAGAGACCCAAGGTTACCTTAAGATGATTTAAACACTAGATGATCAAGAAATCAGTCATGCACTTCGAGAATCCATGGCTAGGGCTTGATTTGAGGCAAAATAGGAGATGAATGAAGTGGGTGTTGGTGTGGTTGAGAGTAAAAAACAAGCTACTGAAGTGAGTAGCGACTTCCACTCTTTGCCATCTTAACCCCTTCCATTCAAGTATCATGTAATTGCAATTCAGGCCCCTCCATTAGTTAGTGCAAGCATCTTATTAGTTTGACTAATTATGTTAGTTTCAAATGCTTGTGTAGCCTTTGTTTAACTATCGAGACTAACAAGATTAGTCTACGTATTAGGATTTTCTTTTTGTCATGTTTTATTTGAATTAATTATACCCCACTTATATGTATTTAACTTAAGATGTGTTTAAAAAATTTGGGGCGTTACAATAAAACAATTATTTTATGGTAAGATTATTTTTCAATTTGAATAGCATAAAATCGTTTATAGAAGATGTTTACATCAACAAATGGTTTAAAGAAACTTTAAACGACGAACAATTTTAAAAATTGCACGGTTAAAACATTTTGTTACTTAATTAATAGACTTATTATTTTATAAAATTTTAAATATGTTAATAGCAATTCTTTAATAAATAAAAATACCTTATAAAAACATAAAATAATTATATGATAATAAAGGTAAATCAGGAATAGGGGATTAACCCACACACGTTGGTGGGTTGACCTGTTTAACCTATTTATATCATATTTTATTTTATTTTTTTGTCTGTATTTTATGTCATAGTTATAACTTTAAAAGAAAATGATATAAGATTTAACAATATAAATTTACTTTTACATATTAATTTGTAATTTTATTTTTAAAATAAGATAACATGCAAAAAATAACAAAATAAACAAAAGTATGGTCAAACGGGTCGTTTTTTAGTCAACCCGCAAATTCCGAAGTCGGGTTCGGGTTCATATGTCAGGCAGAATCTTCTCCTTCAAGTCCGTGTAATATTTTAAGGGTCGGGTTGAACCTATCGAACCCACGAACACGACCCCATTTAAGTACTATTATATCTCAATTTTTACAATCATCATATTTACAGTTTCTTACATATATAAAACAAGTAAAGTTACATGACATAATTGAATCGTACAAATAAGCAACAATTACAAATGTAAACTATACATACGATTTTAAAAAATAAAGAGAAATTTAACAAAATGTATAGTATAATAAACAAATGATTTAAAAAATAATAATAAACGGCATAATAAATAAATTAAGTGCACCAAACTATAAAAACGAATATAAATAAATTAAATATATCTAAATCTAAAAATGAAAATAAATAAATTTAAAATAATTTGTATATATATATATAATAAGAGTAAAGATCAAATACAAAGTGTTTTTTTGGTGAGAACTGTGAGAATCAAATGGGGTGAAAAACATTTTTTTTTTTAGAATTTTTTTCCTATGTGCTTAAACACACTTTATAGATGAATAATACAAAATTTTTTTTTAATTTTTCTAGTGTAATTACGTCATTAAAGTAAATACATTAGTTTACACTAGAGTAATTACGTAATTACTCTACAACAGTAATAAATAATTACTCTACACCATTTTTTTTAGATTTCAATACTATAATACATGTTTAACAATATGGGAAAAAAATTTGAAAAAAAAATAAAAAAAATACCCTCCTTTGATTCTCACAGTTCTTACAAAAAAACATTTTATACAGGATCTTTCCCCTATATAATAATAATATGTTGATTAATTAATTAATAAAGTTCTAAAGAAATGTATAAAGCAAAAGTGATAGAAAGAATAAAAGAAAAATATAACTTTATAATTTACAAAAATAGTTCTTTATGAGTAAAAAGATAATAATACCCTTGACTTAACAGAATTATTTAGCTCCAGTTAGTTAAAAGGACAAAAAATGAAATAACTTTTCAAATAAAGGATAATGAGTGAAAGTAAAAGTTATAAAGAACTTGATCCATAATTATGGCTTTTATAAAGGACAAAAATCATAATTTAGTCTAAGACCATGCGTAGTGGGGGGCTTTATTTATAAAGCCCCCCTTCCTGATTGGTCCACGTGGCTGCTGAGTCAGCATGGAGAGAGAAGCTGAAAAAAGGGGTGTAGTGGTAGGGGCTTTATTTATAAAGCCCCTATTAATATTTTATTATATCTTTTAAATTAAAAAATAATAAAATAATAAAAAGAGAGAGAAAGTCTGATGTGGCAAATTCTGATTGGAGGGGGGGACAAGAGCCCAGGCGCTATATTTATAGAGCCCAACATTGATTTTCAAAAATGGAGTCTCCCCTGTAATGGTGTGGGGGGCACCATTTTAGTGCCACATAGGCAAGGGCTTTATATTCCAAGCCCCACTACACCCGATCTAATAACAATTATCATCCATGAACCATGGCATATATAAAATTATTGGTACACTCAGTTTTTTTACGTTATCGGGTACAACTTCCTTCGTGAAGTCACGTGTATTTGGTTACAATTACAACCGATCAAGATTTATTTGGTTTTACGTGTTTCGTCTTTCTTTTGTGTTTGATCCAATTACTTTTTAGATATTTGGCTCTCTAGATGGTGCAATCCCTTTGGAATTTTTGAGGTACTTCAACGACAGCAATTAGACCACAACAATACCTATGAAATTGCCATTGGGTATATATATGACAATGTTGCAACATTACACATGATGTACATGGTCCTACTCCTAGGGTCCTAGCACATGGGACCTCTTAATACCTCACTTGAGTGTTTTCTAATAATGTCTATAATGCACGAACCTCTATTCAATTATTCATTGACTAAAGATGCATAGGTAACTTTTGAATATATGGATTGTTAGACTAAACTAGTCGTATAAAATCACGTGCGTTGCGCGTTTTACAATCGAGATTTAGATGAGGTGTTGATCAATCAATGAATTATATAATCGAGATTTCATTTTGGTTGTAAACGTTAAAAAAATAAAGAAATCTACACATAAGGTAACACATGAATTTTGTAACGAAATTACATAATATTATGTTATTTATATTAATTGTATATAATATAATTAAGTTTTTAAATAAAATAATATTAATAAAATAATAATATAATAATATGAATAAAATAATATTATTGTTACTGTTCATTTTAAAGTACTATTCATTTAGTTTATTTATTAATAGTATATATATAATGTATGTATGGGGCTCTAATTATCATTTATCTAAGAGTAAATTACTATTTGCGTCCCTGTGTTTTATTTGTTTTAACTAGTTGAATCTAAAATGAAAATGTTTAACTACCTGAGCACCTAATTTTTCAATATGTAACCATCTGAGTACAATTTACTAACTTGGTTAGATTTTCTCTGTTAGTTTTCATGAAATGACTAAAATACCCTTATTTTTATATTTTATTGTTATTATCATTATTTTATTAACCATTTGAGCCCACGAAATGCACTTGGCCCACGAAATGCATCAATTCAAAAGTTACTGTATCAATTCAAAACAGGGTGCTAAATAGGTGTACAGGATACCAGTCATCATCCAACAAATCACTCTACCACCATACTCAAAATCACATCTGAACCACCACTACTCCACCACCTCACCACTACCATTCCACCACCGTAGCAGCCCCACCTCAACACCACCATTCCTCCACCACCGCAGTAGCCCCGCCCCACCTTACCACCACTACTCCACCACTGCAGCAGCCCCACCTCACCCTCAAAATCAATTATGAACCCTAATCCCCAAACCTATAACCCATAAACCCTAGTCGTCATCCTCCACCAGATTCACCATCGTTACCTTCAACCCCAACCTCCACTGCATCTCTACCACCACCTACATCGTTGTCACAGTATGTTTGAGTCACGAAAATGTCACACCCTCAAATTACCACTTGCGGGGTTTTACCGCGAGGCGCATGACAAACCAGGATCCAAGTCAACGATCACAATAAACAACTCTATATGAAAAGCGTAAAACCATAAACAACGATTTTATAAGCGGAAGCATTTAAGAAGCATTTAATCAGCTATGCTATTATCCAAAGTATTCAAAACACTTTTTATTACAAAACGTGCAACTATGCCTAGACGCCAATGCAGACCCGTGCGCCTAGTTCCATTTGTTACTACCTTAGCGACCTGAGAAAAACATGCCAAAAAGATGTCAACATAAAATGCTGGTGAGTCCACAGGTATGTTCAAAATGTTATCAAGATGTTACCAGAATGTTACCATGTCCATACTATATCCATGTTACCAAGTACGCTAGCTAGGCGTATGTTCTGTTACTACTACGATTGGAAAACCATTACTAGACTGTTACCATGTGTTCAGCCCGATGTGTTGTAGCCATGCTACGAGTGTTACCAGTTTGAGACAATATGCACCCGCCCGGCCCTCCAAGCCGTCGAGTGGGGTTTGTCAAACCCAATAGATCTATCCACATTTCCCCCGTTGTGCATCCCCGCACATTCATGGTTTCCCCGGGACTTTAAAAGATCGTATAGTACACAAGTTTAAAACCATAGTATGACATATGTTACCAAAATAGTTTAGTGCATGTTTTCTCCCCCAAAGGTTAAAGCAGTAAAAGTGGGGCCGTGAACTCACCTTAGATAGCCTTCTTCAGTTATAAGTAAAGATGTTAAGCCCTCGATAATCCCTCTACCGGAGATCTATCAAAATGTTCACATAAGTGTTCCGACTAATAACCATAAGGTTATCTAGTCCCCGATTGTCCAGATCGTAACTAAGTATGTTTTAAAACGCGTTTAAATGTTTAACCGACACACTAGACCGACCCGACATTCCGTTGGTGACCCATTACCCTAACTAATCAAGTACACATAGATTACACACAAGGTTCAAGCATAAAACACTTAATTTGTATCAAAAATCTCATTTTTGCATCAGAACGGTCGAACCAGTCAGTTTTAAGTCTCCTTCGCCCGTTTTCAGTCTCCTTCGCCCGTTTTCAGTCTCCTTCGCCCATTTTACATTTCGTTCGACCGTTTGATGCCTCCTTCGCCCGTTTTACCACGCTCGTCCAACAAAAACCCAGGTTCGACCCTGGATTCCCTCCTTCGCACCTTCGATCGGTCGAAGGAGGCCAGGTTCGCCCCTGTTATGCAAATTTTCCTAAAAACGCTTCAAACACATTCAAAACGACTCGAAACATCATCAAACACAGCAGTCAATCATGAATAACTTATCCCTACAAAACCCCACCGATTTCCCCCAATAATACGTCCATTTCAACCCTTTCCTAAAATGGTAAAGATTATGGAAACATCACTTTCATGCATGAATAATTTACCCAATTTGGAAACTTTTGAAATCGATTCATATTCAACTTGAAATGCTCAGTTTGTCGAGTGTCGGTCTTTTCTTATCAATTCTATTGATCATAAATATCATGCATCAAGTCTAGATTCGTTAAAACCCCCAAATACCCATAATACCATCATATCCAATCCTAACCCTAAACAACAATAATCTAGCATCAATAACAATCCTATATCATGTTTCTATCATAGACACAGCAGCAAATCATTGAACAACACATAACACCACATAATACACAATTTACATATGTTATCCACCATGAAAACCTATGTTAAATGATAATGTTTTGATTTAGAAAGATGTTTAAAAGGTTTTTAATCATAAAAACACCCTTAGAACAGATCCGAACAATTAGGGTTAGATGAAAACGAATTAAAATGCTTTTAAAAAGGTTTAGGATTAAGAACACACCTTGGATTCTTGTTTAGATGTTGTAGATAGGTTAGATTATGAAAAAGAAGAGCAAAAACTCCTTCCTTAGTGATTAAGATCGTTTGAGAGCGTTTTGGGACGGTTAGGGTTTGTGAAATGATGAAAAATGACAAAGTTTGGTATTTATACTACTTCTCCTTCGCCCCATTTCAATGGTCGAAGGTGTCCTCCTTCGACCCTTACACAGGGTCGAATGAGCCCTGTCCTGGTCGAAGGGAATCCTTTCAATTCCACTTCCCAGGTTCGCCCATTTACAAAGGGTCGAACCAGGCACAATGTTCTCCTTCGACCATTCGAAGTGGTCGAACCAGAATTCATTTTTAGCTAGTTTTCCAGTTTGTCGTGTTTAACGCATTCTAACACATCTTAACACATAAGCATGCATCCTTAATCTATATTTAACATATTTAAGCATAGATAATCATTTACACATCATTTAAACACATCTATGTATATAATCCACCACACGACCCATATTCTACACATATACTTAATTAGTTCATGTAATGTCACCAACAACGGAACCCGGTACTAGTGTATTACCAAAACGACTCCCAATGCTCCTCCAGATCATTGTACCCTGGACAATCCTAACTTGACCCGACTCAACTAACCCAGTTAAGTTCGTTTATAAACGTTTCTCGCTAAGGTAGACTTAGATGTTACTAATATGTTTAAGCCGAACATGCCGGGTGTCACATCATCCCCACGTTGAAAGAATTTTCGTCCCGAAAATTGCGCAAAGCCCCAAAAAGAAGAAAATGAAAAGAACAGAACAAAAAGAAAATTACCGGATGTCACATCATCCCCACGTTGAAAGGAATCTCGACCCGAGATTCATTCCGCTTCAGCAGTAACATGCCTCGATTCAAACGCGCGTTTCGGAAAAAGATGAGGATATTTAGCTTTCATCTGATCCTCCCGTTCCCATGTGAACTCCGGTCCACTGTTCGAGTTCCAACAGACTTTAACGATGCGGATTTTACTCCGACGAAGGCTACGAATCTTGTAGTCGAGAATCTCGACAGGTTCCTCCACAATGCGAAGACGATCATCAACCTTGATCTCCTCCAGTGGTACAATGAGAGATTCATCAGCCAAACACTTCTTCAAGTTAGACACATGGAAGACGTTGTGCACACTACCGAGCTCCGCCGGTAAGTCAAGTCTATATGCCACCGGTCCAATCCGATCCATGATTGCGAATGGTCCGACATAACGAGGGTTAAGCTTGCCACGCTTTCCAAAGCGTATGACGCCCTTCCATGGTGAAACTTTCAGAAGTACCCTGTCCCCAACCTGAAACTCCAAAGGTTTTCGACGGCGATCGGCATAACTTTTCTGACGATCCCGAGCAGCAGCCAAACGCTGACGAATCTGCACGATTTTCTCCGAAGTTTCGTACACGAGTTCCGGACCAGTGAGCTGGATCTCGCCCACCTCGGCCCAACAAAGTGGTGATCGACATTTCCGTCCATAGAGAGCCTCGAACGGAGCTGCCTTGATGCTAAAGTGATAGCTGTTGTTGTAGGAGAACTCCACTAATGGCAGGTGGATCTCCCAACTTTTGCCAAAATCGATAACACATGCCCGAAGCATGTCTTCCAAGGTTTGAATCGTCCGCTCACTCTGTCCATCAGTTTGCGGATGATAAGCCGTACTCATATCCAACTGAGTACCCAAAGACTTGTGCAGAGCCTTCCAGAAACGCGAAGCGAAACGAGAATCACGATCAGAGATAATAGAAACAGGCACCCCGTGCCGAGCAACCACCTCCTTAAGGTAAAGCCGAGCCAACCGCTCGAGTCCATCGGTTTCCTTAATAGGTATGAAACGTGCCGATTTTGTCAGCCGGTCAACAATCACCCAGATCATATCGTAACCACTAGGTGATCTTGGCAGCTTGGTGACAAAATCCATCGTGATTCGCTCCCACTTCCATTCCGAAACCTCTGGTTGTTGCAGGAGACCAGACGGCCTCTGATACTCCACCTTGACTTTCGCACAAGTCAAACATTTGCTGACATAAGAAGCTATATCAGCTTTCATGTTTGGCCACCAATAAAGTATCTTCAAATCCTGATACATCTTATCGGAGCCAGGGAGAATAGAATACCGGGATTTGTGAGCTTCATCCAAAACAAGCTCGCGTAATCCCCCGAACAATGGGACCCAAACACGTCCCGCAAAATAGTGTAAGTCATCGGTCCTGAGTTCAAGATGCTTGTCAGCACTGTGCATAGTCTCAGCCTTAAGGTTTTCCTCCTTCAAGGCTTCCGACTGTGCAGAACGGATTCGGTCAGGCAACGACGAATGTATGGTGAGCTGTAAGGCTCGAACACGACGAGGATTCGCAGACTCCTTCCTGCTCAAGGGGTCCGCCACAACGTTCGCCTTGCCAGGATGGTATTTAATAGCACAGTCATAATCGTTCAGGAGTTCAACCCAGCGACGCTGCCGCATGTTCAACACCTTCTGGTCGAAAATATGCTGAAGACTCTTGTGATCGGTATATACTTCACACTTGGTACCGTACAAGTAATGTCTCCAGATTTTCAACGCAAAGACTACCGCACCCAGTTCCAAGTCATGAGTAGTGTAGTTCTTCTCATGAACTTTGAGTTGACGAGAAGCATAAGCAATAACCTTCCCGCTTTGCATCAACACGCAACCGAGACCACGAATAGAAGCATCACAGTACACAACGAAGTCATCCGTACCCTCTGGTAAGGACAAGATAGGTGCAGAACAAAGTTTAAGCTTCAGCATCTGAAATGCTGATTCTTGTGGTTCACCCCAGTCGAACTTTCGGTCCTTCTGGGTAAGAGTAGTGAGGGGTTGAGCGATCTTCGAAAATCCCTCAATGAAACGACGATAATAACCCGCAAGACCTAGGAATTGCCGCACCTCAGATGGCGTCTTTGGTGCTTCCCAGTCCTTAATAGCTTCGATCTTAGCCGGATCGACATGAATTCCCAGTTCATTCACCACATGTCCTAGAAATTGAACTTCACGTAACCAAAAATCACACTTTGAGAACTTAGCATACAACTGCTCCTGTCTCAAAAGTTCCAAGACCAACCGTAGATGTTCCTCATGATCCGCCTTGTTCTTGGAATAAATCAGAATATCGTCAATGAACACGATGACGAACTTATCGAGATAAGGTTTGCAAACGCAGTTCATTAAATCCATGAACACCGCCGGTGCGTTAGTGAGACCAAAAGGCATGACCAAAAACTCAAAATGGCCTTAGCGAGTGCGAAAAGCAGTCTTCTGAATGTCAGCTTCCCTGACGCGCAACTGGTGGTAACCGGACCGCAAATCAATCTTCGAATAGTAGCTGGAGCCCTGAAGCTGGTCAAAGAGATCATCAATGCGAGGAAGAGGATAACGATTCTTGATGGTCACTTTGTTCAGCTCACGATAATCAATACACATGCGAAGGCTTCCGTCCTTCTTCTTCACAAACAAAATAGGAGCTCCCCACGGGGAAGAACTCGTTCGGATGAAACCCTTTTCCAAGAGTTCCTGTAACTGGCTGGACAACTCTTGCATCTCGGGAGGTGCAAGACGATACGGAGCTCGAGAAATAGGAGCTGCGCCTGGAGTAAGATCAATACCGAACTCAACCTGACGATGGGGAGGAAGACCAGGTAAATCATCAGGAAACGCATCAGGAAAGTCACGAACCACCGGAATATCCTCGATCTTCTTCTCATCTTCAGTAGAAACGTTAACAAGCGCCAGAATGGCCGAACAGCCCTTCCGAAGATACTTACGGCCTTCATGCTAGAAATGATACTCAGCGGAGCACCGCTTTTCCCACCACGAACCGAAAGGATCTCTCCATCAGGGAGAGGAATCCGAATAACTTTGTCAAAACAAACGATCTCCGTGCGATACAACGATAACCAATCCATGCCGACCACGACATCAAAACTACCCAGGGGCACCGACATAAGGTTAATGGGGAAAGACAAACCCGACAGTTCCAAGCGACATTCCCTAAGGGTGTGTGTCGCTTCGATTTTCTTACCGTCAGCCAATTCTATTAAGTACTTAGCCTCTAAAGGTGTAGGTATTATATCTAGAAATCGACTAACATCCAAAGATACGAAACTCTTATCGGCACCAGAATCAAATAAGACAGAAACATAGCGATCATTAAGAAGGAACGTACCGGTAACTGTGTCTGGATCCTGCCTAGCCTCCGCAGATCCAATGACGAAAGCACGTGCAGTTCTGCCTCCGCCGCCGTTGTTCCCGTTACCGTTCCCGTTCTTCCCATTTTCGCCCTGTTTCAGCTTGGGACAGTTACGCTTGAAATGTCCCGTGTCACCACAGTTATAACATCCCTGCCTCCCCTGAGTCCCCTGAACAGCAGGAGCAGGAGCAGGAGTAGGGGTACGAGCTTGGGCCGACGGAAGTGTTGCCCTGCAATCCTTGGCCAAGTGTCCAAGCTGGTTGCACCGATGACAGCGTGCCTTATCACAGTTCCCCGAGTGATGGTAACCACACCGGTTACACTTGGGATGCTTCCCGATATACCCACCTGCCTTCTGCCCCGAAGAAGATCCAGACGACTCAAACTTCCTTGCCGGCTGAGACGGCGCCGGTACCACACTCTTTCCCATACCATCCCACTTTCTCTTGTTCCCTTCAGCAACCTTCACAGCAGCACCCTTGGGTGGCAAAACGCCTTCTGCCACCTTCAGGTTAGTCATCCGATGAGCTGATCGGACGACTTCAGCAATAGTGGGAAGATTCCCAGCAGCCACCAATCCAGCTATCTCGGGCACTAGTCCAGACACATAGTGTTCAATCCTCCTGTACTCGGGTGTGTGCAAATCAGGACACAACACCGCCAACTCATTCCTCCTCACAGTGTATTCTTCAATCTCAGACCCAACCATCGTGTAACTCCAGACCTCATGTTCCAACTTCTGTATCTCCTCTCTCGGACAATACTCACCTCTCAACAGCTGCACAAACTCCGCCCAAGGCATGGCAATAGCCTCCCCCAATCCCATGTTCTGAGTGGTAGCATTCCACCACGATAGTGTAGGCCCTTCAAATGTCGCAGTAGCATACTTCACCCGGTCCCCAGCAGGACAGTTACACATGACGAACACAGACTCAACCTTCTCCAACCATCGGAGCAGTCCCACCGCTCCCTCAGTTCCAGCGAAGTTATGGGGCTGACAGTCCCGAAACTTCTTATACGAGCACTGAGGTGGAGGTGGATTGGCACCCATACCTGAAACACGGTATACGAGTAAAACACAAACGAAAGGACACGAAACCCAAAAATGAGGCAAGGTCGACAGAAATCAACTCACCACCCATGGCATTAATCCCAGACTGGAAATTAGCCATAACCATGTTCACTTGCTGTTGTAGCAAGTTGTTCAGTTCAGCTTGGGTCATGTTGATGTTTCCACGACCACCGCCTCCAGCACGACCACCGCCGCCAGCACGGCCACCGCCGCCACCACGATGTCCACCACCGCGAGCACCAGACATGATCTAACAAATCAAGAAATCTAGGGATTCAGATTCATTTCCAGTGTCAACCACTAGAAATTTACAAAAGTCAACCTAGGGACAAATCCAGGACTATACATCCAAACTTGAAGTCCATCGGGATTTTCATGCATTCCAGTTTATTACTTCGTGTGCACTCAAAATGATAAACTGCTCTACATGGTCCTCCAGATGTACCCCTAATCTAGACCCCAGTCACCGAATATCGTCGCCTAATAACGTGTGACGATAGGTGCAAGTGTAGGAAGGCATGTGTGTGCTAGAACCAACAAATCACCCCTCCTTCTTCAATTCAGAAGAAGAAGACAAGAGTAGGTAAGAACCCAAATAAAAGCGGATGATGTAACGGAGAAGCATGATGATAATGTAATGACACCCCGACAACGTTATTACGTATCCCACTAATAGACTCAAGTATGTGACCGTCTAGTGTGTGCGACTCGGCTATAGACCAGACTCTACATGCAGTCCTAGTTCACTATAACCAATGGCTTTGATACCAATCTGTCACACCCTCAAATTACCACTTGCGGGGTTTTACCGCGAGGCGCATGACAAACCAGGATCCAAGTCAATGATCACAATAAACAACTCTATATGAAAAGCGTAAAACCATAAACAACGATTTTATAAGCGGAAGCATTTAAGAAGCATTTAATCAGCTACGCTATTATCCAAAGTATTCAAAACACTTTTTATTACAAAACGTGCAACTATGCCTAAACGCCAATGCAGACCCGTGCGCCTAGTTCCATTTGTTGCTATCTTAGCGACCTGAGAAAAACATGCCAAAAAGATGTCAACATAAAATGCTGGTGAGTCCACAGGTTTGTTTAAAATGTTATCAAGATGTTACCAGAATGTTACCATGTTCATACTATATCCATGTTACCAAGTACGCTAGCTAGGCGTATGTTCTGTTACTACTACGATTGGAAAACCATTACTAGACTGTTACCATGTGTTCAGCCCGATGTGTTGTAGCCATGCTACGAGTGTTACCAGTTCGAGACAATATGCACCCGCCCGGCCCTCCAAGCCGTCGAGTGGGGTTTGTCAAACCCAATAGATCTATCCACATTTCCCCCGTTGTGCATCCCCGCACATTCATGGTTTCCCCCGGGACTTTAAAAGATCGTATAGTACACAAGTTTAAAACCATACTATGACATATGTTACCAAAATAGTTTAGTGCATGTTTTCTCCCCCAAAGGTTAAAGCAGTAAAAGTGGGGCCGTGAACTCACCTTAGATAGCGTTCTTCAGTTATAAGTAAAGATGTTAAGTCCTCGATAATCCCTCTACCGGAGATCTATCAAAATGTTCACATAAGTGTTCCGACTAATAACCATAAGGTTATCTAGTCCCCGATTGTCCAGATCGTAACTAAGTATGTTTTAAAACGCGTTTAAATGTTTAACCGACACACTAGACCGACCCGACATTCCGTTGGTGACCCATTACCCTAACTAATCAAGTGCACATAGATTACACACAAGGTTCAAGCATAAAACACTTAATTTGTATCAAAAATCTCATTTCTGCATCAGAACGGTCGAACCAGTCAGTTTTAAGTCTCCTTCGCCTGTTTTCAGTCTCCTTCGCCCGTTTTCAGTCTCCTTCGCCCATTTTACATTTCGTTCGACCGTTTGATGCCTCCTTCGCCCGTTTTACCACGTTCGTCCAACAAAAACCCAGGTTCGACCTTGGATTCCCTCCTTCGCACCTTCGATCGGTTGAAGGAGGCCAGGTTCGCCCCTGTTATGCAAATTTTCCTAAAAACGCTTCAAACACATTTAAAACGACTCGAAACATCATCAAACACAGCAGTCAATCATGAATAACTTATCCCTACAAAACCCCACCGATTTCCCCCAATAATACGTCCATTTCAACCCTTTCCTAAAATGGTAAAGATTATGGAAACATCACTTTCATGCATGAATAATTTACCCAATTTGGAAACTTTTGAAATCGATTCATATTCAACTTGAAATGCTCAGTTTGTCGAGTGTCCGGTCTTTTCTTATCAATTCTATTGATCATAAATATCATGCATCAAGTCTAGATTCGTTAAAACCCCCAAATACCCATAATACCATCATTTCCAATCCTAACCCTAAACAACAATAATCTAGCATCAATAACAATCCTATATCATGTTTCTATCATAGACACAGCAGCAAATCATTGAACAACACATAACACCACATAATACACAATTTACATATGATATCCACCATGAAAACCTATGTTAAATGATAATGTTTTGATTTAGAAAGATGTTTAAAAGGTTTTTAATCATAAAAACACCCTTAGAACAGATACGAACAATTAGGGTTAGATGAAAACGAATTAAAATGCTTTTAAAAAGGTTTAGGATTAAGAACACACCTTGGATTCTTGTTTAGATGTTGTAGATAGGTTAGATTATGAAAAAGAAGAGCAAAAACTCCTTCCTTAGTGATTAAGATCGTTTGAGAGCGTTTTGGGACGGTTAGGGTTTGTGAAATGATGAAAAATGACAAAGTTTGGTATTTATACTACTTCTCCTTCGCCCCATTTCAATGGTCGAAGGTGTCCTCTTTCGACCCTTACACAGGGTCGAATGAGCCCTGTCCTGGTCGAAGGGAATCCTTTCAATTCCACTTCCCAGGTTCGCCCATTTACAAAGGGTCGAACCAAGCACAATGTTCTCCTTCGACCATTCGAAGTGGTCGAACCAGAATTCATTTTTAGCTAGTTTTCCAGTTTGTCGTGTTTAACGCATTCTAACACATCTTAACACATAAGCATGCATCCTTAATCTATATTTAACATATTTAAGCATAGATAATCATTTACACATCATTTAAACACATCTATGTATATAATCCACCACACGACCCATATCTACACATATACTTAATTAGTACATGTAATGTCACCAACAACGGAACCCGGTACTAGTGTATTACCAAAACGACTCCCAATGATCCTCCAGATCATTGTACCCTGGACAATCCTAACTTGACCCGACTCAACTAACCCAGTTAAGTTCGTTTATAAACGTTTCTCGCTAAGGTAGACTTAGATGTTACTAATATGTTTAAGCCGAACATGCCGGGTGTCACAGAAAATATTAAGAGAAATAACAAGAAAATAAATAATAAGAAGAAATATAAATCTGAATTATCAGCGTATCATATGTGGAGAATACGACCACAAAACTGGCAATATAGTTGAAATTCCTTCGTGAATACGACTGAGAATATATTCGCAGAATAAAAACCACCGATTGGTTAAATTCTATGAATCAAAGAAATCAATATATTGATTTTTGATTGCCAACCAAAGATAGTTGTATGTCCTTTGTGCCACCCTTGTGACAAAGGAAATCCGGACCCTTAAGGAAGGCATATCCGGACATTTGTCACCAAACCATCTTTGAAAGGATATATACTACAATGAACAAACCTTCGCAGTCACTTCGTATAAAAACTCACGTGAGTTACAGTACAATCAAATTGGTAAAACGGTCAAGTGTTACCAAGTTTGAAATTTACGAAGTGATAAAAGAATTGTTAAAATTCTAAAAATATAACAGATATAAATTTATATGGATTCGGAAACTGGAAATAGTAGAATCCAACTAATTATCAAAAGAAATAATTATAATGAATATATCGAAATATAATTGATACCAAGCAAAATCGCGTAGAGATTCGCAAGGTATAATCGAAGTGAAAACGAAAAATGAATAGAATTATGCTCATTTTTCCAGTGAAACTCTCTGGCCAACGAATGACGGAATTTCCTGTTCTAAGTTAAAGGCTGTGAGAGATCATTTAAGAAATCACTGTTCTGGCAAGAACTATCTATACAAATATCCTGATGAAATAAGCTTCGCTTATAATAAGTTGGATATAAAAGAATATAAATCGACCATAAAAAGAATTATAATTTGAAAAGACATCCGATATGTCTAAATAATAAAAAGGCATGGGAAATGCCATATATCACGAGAAGGCAATTGAAGTGCCAAATAATATTAAAAGGCATCCGATATGCCAAAAGAAAATATTATAGGAATATAAACATTAAAAGAAATTATCAGATAAAAATATAAGTAGTATAAAAACAACTAGAAAATTATAAAGAATATTTTATCGAGAGTGTCAACGAATCCCGAACTAGAATTAAGAAAGAATTTTATGGAAATAGTTAATGCAATAAGTATATTAATCCCGAATGATAATCATGATTTTGAGAAAGAATAATTGATGCATTGCCATAAGAATCTTAAAGTCAAAGAATCGTAACAACAATTGTTACAAGTAGATTCAAAGACTATAAAGATAAATTTACATATATTAACTGTAGAATTGTGAAAGACCTCATTCACGATAATACAATAAGAAAAGTCAAATAATATGTATTAGATACAATGCAGTCAATCATCAATGAAATAGTCAGTAAGATTATTATAGATGATTTAAGAGAAATCTCAACGACCAATAGATCAAGATAATGAAAAGAAATTGTTGAAACCGTGTAATTCAACAAATTCAATTAGTCTTTTCCGGTACCTTTAGACTCCAGATAAGATACGTCTAATGATCTGAGAAACCTCCTAAGTATATCCACGAATAGAGGTAACCTAGAGATCAACTATATTACATTGATATCGATAGAACTTAAAGGATAGAATTTGTAAGAAATAATCCGATAGTTACCAAAGGTTATTCCTACTCTTTAAGAATCAAAATTACAATGATGGTAAATTCTAAAGTTCAAATAAAAGAGGTAGTAGCTCGGATCCCGCTCAAGTCATGATAATGAAGGGACTTCCGTTTCTATCTCTTAAGGACTATCTAGAATCCATCATTGTAAATGAATTCGAATATCAAACGATGAAAATATAATATCAATACGAGAACCTTTAATAGTCATATCAAAATAGTACAGATAATCCATGTATCTGAAGTAATATGACTATAGCAAGAAAGGTTAAAACGTAATTAGAAGTATGATCAAGATGTAGTCTTACAGATTGACATTTCTAATATTGGATTGATATAAGATCGATTTCCTCGCAAACCATAAGAACCGATCCTGTCTCGATGACAAGCATTTTTTTTCTAATTGTAACATCCTTATAGATTAAGGATGTAAAGGACAAGATCACTCAAATTTCGGGGACGAAATTTCCTAAGGGGGGGAGAATGTAACACCTCGAGGTGTTACGGGTCTCTTAAACGGGTCGGGTCGTACCCGACCACCTGATTATTCAATAAAATATTCAAGTTCGAATCTCACGACAAACCGTTTCAACCGATTATATAGATAATAATTATTGAATTTTTATTATCTTGGTTAAACGCTCCTTATCTGGTATTAACTCGTTGCCAAACGCCTTTTGTTCTGTTATTATAACTGTTACCAAACATCGCGAGTCCTAGTTATTATCCCCGTTGCCAAACACCCTCTATTTTAATTCTCTTATAAAAACCACTCTCTCTCTCTAATCTCTCGCTACTCTCTCTCTCTCTCTGTACAGTTTATACACACACACAAGGTGTGTTGAGAAACTCTCTAATCAAGAAGCTCTCACCGGAGAACCATGGCCGGCTTCTGCCGCCTCCTCCTCCGGTCACCTTCTCCGGCCGCCGTTCTCCTTCTCCGATGAATCCCTCCTCTCCGGTAAGTCTCTTCATCTTCCTTTGCTCTGTTAATAACCGATGAACACCACAACCTTACGGCTCCTCCTAATCATCATCAAACTACAACCCTTCTTTATCCATAATGATAATAATCCCCAACCGATGCTCACCTGTTGTGTACGGAAGGTTGAGACAGTCACCGGTTCCGGTGACTGACGTTAGGTCCTTATAACCGGCCAACTAAATAGAACTCCTACCTTGTTTCTAATACGAACCGAGCTACTGTTTCAGTTGTATATCGTGTCACACCCTCAAATTTCCACCTGCGGAGTTCTACCGCGAGGCGTGTGACACACCAGGATCCAAGTCAACAGTCACAATAAACGACGTCTAAATGTAAAAACATACGTAAACAAAAACCATGCATAAGTTTAAAACCAACATTCAACAGTGCGGAAGCATTTAAAGTTTACAAAAGTCATGCAGAAATAAAACATAAGTTCAAAAGTTCATAAATCCAAAACGTGCAAATGAGACCCTAGACGCGAGACGACTCCAGTGCGACCTCGTGCGCCTATCCGACAGCTGCTACCTTAGCGACGTGAGAAAACATGCTAAAAGAGTCAACATAAAATGCTGGTGAGTTCACAGGTTTTATTTAAACGTTTAAAATGATCCTTCGAAAACCGTTACCATCACAGTTACTACTATGCTTGTGAGAACGCTAGCTAGGCGCAGAATAAGATACTCATACGGGTGAAACCATTGCTGACTAAGCCGTGTAGTGACCCTTAGTTTCCTATGGGCTACCGTCATCACCGGTAGACCTTGTTTTATTAGAGACAATATGCACCCGCCCGGTCCAACCGTCGAGCGGGGTTGTTAGTTCCCAATAGCGCTATCCATAATTCCCCGCCATATACCCATGTTAGTGGTTTCTAAGGGACTTTTTGATGAACCGTATAGTACGATAAGTAAGCCATAGTATAACGTGATAAAGAGTCATGAGCCATAAGAGTTTAACAAGTCATAAGTCATAAAAGAGTTTTAAGCATGTTTCTCCCCCGAAAACATAAACCGTGAAATGTGGGGCCGTGAACTCACCTTAGGTTGCGTATTCCGTTTAAGAGTAAACCGTCTGTAAGATATGATAGCCCCAACTATTGGCGACCTATCATAAGATATGTGTCAAGTTAGACTAATAACCCGTCGGGTTCATTAGTCCCTAAGTCCAGTCCATGACCATTATGTGTCCGAAAAGCGTGTTTGACCGACAACCAGACTACGTAAGACAAGACTCGACATCCCATTGGTGACCCGACACTCCACATGTTCATCTCATACACAAACATACACAAAACATGCAACTTAGTACTTAACATGCGTTATAGTTCAATGATTCTAACACATAGGTCGAATAACGTACAAACAAGTCCAAACACGTGTTACTATGTTACTAGGCATGTCACGGGGTTCCTATCATGTTCCTAGGTGTCAAATCGGGTTTCGGGATGTCAAAATACACTTATAACAGCATTACACGCGATTAGGAATCAAACTAGCATTTAGGATTGTAATCACTAGTAAAAGTAGCATTTAGGATTGTATTTGCTAGTAGTTGAGGTGAATAGGGTTCTAATTGCTTATGTATAGGCGATTAGGACTTGTAAATGCCTAAGCTTCAGCGATTAGGAGTCCTATTCGCATGAAGCTTCATGCGAGTAGGATCCTACTCGCCTCTGCATGTCTGTAGCGCACTTTCGCGGGTCAAACTCTCCAAATCAGATCCGAAACATGTAAAAACACCCAATAATCATCCTAACACATTAACAAACATATTTCAAGCAAAACCCCTAAGTTTTCATCGTTCTAACAGTTCCGAATGCGAGCGTTTTCCCAAAATAGTAACTTAACATGTAAACATCACATCAACATGCAAGAACTTGCCCTAAATAGCAATTATTCAGATTAAATCACATAACCACGTTGTCCGATAGCATCCTACCGTTCTAGCATCATCCTAGAGCAAACCCTAACATCAAACAATCAACAACACACCTCATATCATCCTTAACCATCCAAAATCCTTCAAATGGGTCAAAACATCAAGTATCAACAATACACAACCAAAACCATTCAAACTCCTAGGACATCATCATACTAACTTGTAACAGCCATAAACATCATAATAACACAAAAACAACCATGATTCAATCCTAAAAATTCTATCTTTAATCACATATAACACATATAACACATGTAAAGGTGTGGGTTTGTTTAAAAACGGTTTTAAATGGATTTTCAAAGACAAAAACATTTATAAGTCAGGTCTGGACTTTTAGGGAGTAAAATATAATCATTTAAAGGTTTGGGTTTGAAGAACACACCTTGTATTCAAGAGGAGATGATGGAATAAGCTTGGAAATGGTTGTTTTGATGTAAAAATAGGTTCCAGAGGGTGTTTGTGGGTTGAGATAGGTTATGGGACGGCTAGGGTAGCATAAAAGATGTTTTGGAGGTCAAGGGTGGTATTTATAGGCATTTTTAATCGTTCTGAGCAGTTCAGGCGAGTACGCAGCAGCTTCAGGCGATTAGGACTGCTACTCGCATGAAGCTTCATGCGAATAGCCTCCTATTCGCCCCTAGCTCCTCCCTACTCGCCTATAGCCTATGTGTCCGGGTTTTTGCGCGTTAAACCCTATTTTAACATATGTAAACACGTTTCCACATACCGACAAGTCACATAATGATTACCAACATATAATGCATGATAAATAACACGTTCCCGCCGATCACCAATTCCCGGGACCCGAGACTTGCGTATGTTAAAACCCTAATGATGTGCGACTCGACTCGACCGACCTTGTTATGTGTAACGTATGTGCGACTCGCTAAGGTAGACTTACTAAGTTTTCAAAAGTTAGTTACCGGAAATTGCCGGGTGTCACATCATCCCATAACCCAACCCTTGAAATTGCCCTTCGATTCCGGTCATTACTCGTGAACCACCTATTCAATTCCACCTATCATCTTACAAATCACATCTTTAGTCGTTGGTGTGTATATTTGGGTACGGTTGATAGATAGAGTCAGCTTCTATTCGAACTCCAGTTAACCTCCGGCCGAGTCCGATAATAAACCAATCGGGTTATTTCCCATGTGAAGTGATTGTGGTTTGGTCATTGAAGGTTATCCTTTAATTATTGGTTATAATTCCTTGATCATTAATAAATCTTTATGATTATTGATATAGGGTATCAAATCCGGAAGACGGGTCCGATACCTGGTTCGATATGACTTCCGGTCAACTTCCGATTATGTTTCGGTAATAACCCGAGGAGAATCCGGTTTAGTACTCGGTAAGTATTCAGTTATGATTTACTTACAACTCCATTGGTTATTTGGTTATACAATCTATTGGATAATTATTAATATAATAATTATGATTGTTGCGAGGTACCGTTAATCAAATCGGAGAATTAAACCGATAACCGAGTCAACTCAGCGACTCGGTCAACACCCGGAATAGAACCCGGTCCAATAGCTAGGCGAGGAATAATATTAGAATTATACTAATATATATATAATACGGATAACGTACGGACTTGATAATAATAATAAGAGAATAATAATCATATATAAAATATATACGTTTATATATACACAATTTGATATATTGATGATATACTAGACTCAGGTTAATAATAATATGCTCTGCCGAACCATCATCCGGGTAAGTACGTGTCTAGAGTTCTATAGGTTCGTGTGCCAAGCTGTAATGGCCAGCTGTATATATTTTTATTGCCAAGCTGTAATGGCCAGCTAGATTTAGGATGTCCGTGTCGTGTCAATAATAAACCCCGAGTTTAGGACTATCTAATATATACTGAATTCTATATATATAAATTATATATATGATATATATCCTAAGTATTACAATCTAACAAGTCCCACGCGTAATACGTATCAATATATATATATGAAATATAATTGTAATAAGAAGATTAGCTAGAGATTAACGCAGACATGTGAGTATCGTGAACTCCCCACTTTTACTGTTTTATTAAGTGTTTTCGGGGGAATACATGTCATTTATAAGAAAACATAATAATGCTTTACATAAAAGAATGATTACTAATAAAAGTTATATAATAAAAAGGGGGTAATAGAAACGACAAGGACAGTACTGGACGGTATCGCCATTTCCTTTCTTGTCCAACTAGAGGACAAGAACCAGTTTTACCCGAGTAGAGGGTAGAAATAATTATATTTATCACAAGCAGAGTGGTACCATAGATAGGAATGGCAACCAATAGAATATAATCGGAATAATATATTAGAACTGATATAGAATCGAATTGATATAATAGAATATACTTTTCCCCTCTAGAAGTTATAACTGTAAAGCATGTTTATAAAAGAATATTTTAAATAAAAGAATTATCAATAATCGAACTGGCCATTCACTTTATAAAATACATGACCTCACCAACTTTATGTTGACAGAAACTATTTTTGGCATGTGTTCAGGTAACCCAACAGATATGATGACGTGGATCCTGGAAGACTAAAGACTGTTATTATCCTGAGTTCCGCTGCGTAGCTCCGATAACCCGACCCGACGACCCGGCTCCGACAGCCAGGGTTGTTACAATAACCATAAGGTTATCTAGTCCCCGATTGTCCAGATCGTAACCAAGTATGTTCTAAAGCGTGTTTAAATGTTTAACCGACACACTAGACCGACCCGACATCCCGTTGGTGACCCATTACCCTAACTAATCAAGTACACATAGATTACACACAAGGTTCAAGCATAAAACACTTAGTTTGTATCAAAAATCTCATTTCTGCATCAGAACGGTCGAACCAGTCAGATTAAGTCTCCTTCGCCCGTTTTGAGTCTCCTTCGCCCGTTTTATGTTTCATTCGACCGTTTGATGTCTCCTTCGCCGTTTTACCACGTTCGCCCAAACATAACCCAGGTTCGCCCATGTTGTGCACATTTTCCTAAAAAACGCTTCAAACACATTCAAAAACACCTCGAAACATCATCATACACAGCAGTCAAGCATGAATAACTTATCCCTACAAAACCCCATCGATTTCTCCCAATAATACGTCCATTTCAGCCCTTTCCCAAAATGGTAAGAATTATGAAAATGTCACAATCATGCATGGATTCTTTACCCAATTTGGAAACTTTTGAAATCAATCCATATTCAACTTAAAATGCTCAGTTTATCGAGTGTTCGATTTCTCCTTATTAGTTCTATTGATCATAAATATCATTTATCAAGGCTAGATTCGTTAAAACCCCCAAAATACCCATTACATCACCATCTATCCAATCCTAACCCTAAACAACAATAACCTAGCATCAATAACAATCCTATATCATGTTTCTATCATAGATACAGCAGCAAATCATTGAACAACACATAACACCACATAATACACAATTCACATATGTTTATCATCATGAAGACCTATGTTTAAATGATAAGGTTTTGATTTAGAAAGATGTTTTAAAAGGTTTTTAATCATGAAAATACCCTTAGAACAGATCCGGACAATTAGGGTTAGATGAAAACGAATTAAAATGCTTTAAAAAGGTTTAGGATCAAGAACACACCTTGGATTCTTGTTTAGATGTTGTAGATAGGTTAGATTATGAAAAAGAAGAGCAAAAACTCCTTCATTAGTGATTAAAATCGTTTGAGAGTGTTTTGAGACGGTTAGGGTTTGTGAAATGGTGAAAAATGACAAAGTTTAGTATTTATACTGATCCTCCTTCGCCCCCTGTAAGTGGTCGAAGGTAGCCTCCTTCGACCCTTCCACAGGGTCGAATGAGCCCTGTCCTGGTCGAAGGGAATTCTTTCAATTCCACATCCCAGGTTCGCCCATTTACAAAGGGTCGAACCAAACAAATTTCCTCCTTCGACCACTCGAAGTGGTCGAACCAGAACCCATGTTTATCTAGTTTACCAGTTTGTCGTGTTTAACGCATTCTAACACATCTTAACACATGAGCATGCAACCTTAGTCTATGTTTAACATATTTAAGCATGTATAATCATTTACACATCATTTAAACACATCTATGTATATAATCCACCACACGACCCGTAATCTACACATATACTTAATTAGTTCATGTAAAGTCACCAACAACGGAACCCGGTACTAGTGTATTACCAAAACGACTCCCAATGATCCTCCAGATCATTGAACCCTAGACAATCCTAACTTGACCCGACTCAACTAACCCAGTTAAGTCCGTTTATAAACGTTTCTCGCTAAGGTAGACTTAGATGTTACTAAAATGTTTAAGCCAAATATGTCGGGTGTCACACACACACCACCACCTTAACAACCATCGGAACCCTAGATCCCAGCCACCGCTGCTCCACTTCCATAGCCAGACCTACCGAGGCTCCAACCCTTGTCATCATCAGATCCCTAATCGAAACCCTAGTTGGAACCTGGTCCTCCGCCGCTTGTCACTACCACAGTCACCGTCATCCTCCTTCTTCCCTGTTACTCTCTCTCTCTCTCTCTCTCTCTCTCTCTCTCTCTCTCTCTTTTCTCTTTCTCTCTCTCTCTCTCTCAACATTTCTCTCTAGATTTCCTGTTAGAAGAGATGGGTGTTATTGGTTAGGAGGGGGTGGGCGTTTGAGTTGTTTGGGGTGACTCGTCGGAGCTCCGCCATGGGCGGTGGCAGGAGCCGGGCTCATCTCTTCTCTCTCTCCAGAACGAGAAGCTTCAGATTTCACTATAAATACACCTCTTTATAACGAGGCTGAGTTAGATTTCAGCTAGGTGGAGGATGCTAGTGGGGGACGGTGGTGGGGGTGGTGGGGCGGTGTAACACCCCAACCGATGGCGGAAACATCGGGATGTCACGTAATGATGATTGTTCAGTAGCTCATGGTGAATAATAGATTCCATTAAATGATTTAAATGAATTACATACAATAGTTCTAGAATTTGTACATCAAATTGGATAAAACTATACACATATCTTCAAGCATCAATTCAAATCTTCAAGCAAATAGAACCTGAAACATGTTAAGTTGAAAATGTTTTGGGTCAACAAAAGTTGGTGAGAATTACATAGGTTTTTGATAATTGAGTAACAATGATGTGCAATTCATGTGTCATGTCAATCTAGTCCATATGTGAGAACATACTAGAAATAAATCGAGTGCATAATCAACCCTGATGACTGTTATAAAGTGATACATACCATACGCTCATGGTCCAATATGTTATACGATAACAAACACCCACGCTACCTTTGTAGGAGGCACGTATCCGGGTGGGATTGTCAGTCCAATAGATCTATCAATGTATACCGCCGGCTGATCAATGTTAATGATTATGCTAGAATGGTGCTTACTCTAATCATGCTCAAGACATAATGCAACATAGAAAACACATAGACACATTGATGATTGAATTGCAATGATGATGTTATAAACATGTTTCACCCCAAAAATAGTGAAAATAGAGTAAAAGGGGCTATGTAAACTCACCTTGGTAAAATGTTATATCTGTTGAGAAATGTGTTGACCAAATGTATCAAGTATCACCCTAAAATGAGGTAATAAATATGTCTAAGTCTATCAAGTCTACAAGTGTATAAGTTCTAGGGCTTCGAATTGGGGATAATTGCTCGTTTGATTAATATTAAAAATATTCGCCAATTGAGAGAAATTTAGTAAATAAATAACTAAAAATCTTTTTATGAAATTTAAATTGAAGATGGTCACAATAATATGTTTAGAGTATAAAAATAATTTTTATAAAATTATTTCATTTAAAATAGATTTTTAAATCTATTTATTATAAATAGCCAATATTTAACTTTAATATTCAAAAATACTAAAATTAAAGAATTTCTATTTTAAAAATCATATTTCTGTTCTAAATGATTAAAAATAATTTGTATAAAATTTTGGTGCAAAAATGATGAAAATTGGATTTATTATGATTTAATTATGATTAAATCTAACAAAATTGATTAAAAATATAAAATAAATGATTTTACTGAAATAAAAATCATTTTTGAAAAGCTTAATGTTATAAAAACTTAGGATAATTTTTGTGGAAATTAATAAGATCGTTTTGATATATTTATAGATTTTTATAAATAAAATAGAATAAACTTGATTTATTTATTATATATATTAAATAAATAAATTTTTGAAAACTAAAAATTGGATGTTGAACTTTTATCTCAGATCAACATGATATAATTTTTGTAGAATTTATAAAAAGGTTTTGGTATTTTAAAATAAATTTTGAATATACAAATGATTATATATATAAGTTAAGCTTTATAACAACAAAAAGAAAAAAGAATGGTGTTGCTAAGACTCGAACCTGGCCATCTGGCCGGTTCAATTCTTTGTGAAAGAAGGCCAACCAACTGGTCTGATGATCAGTTGGTGTTGAATGTTGTTTTGAAATAATTAAATACACATAGTAGCAGAACCATTATCCCCAATTTCATACACATGAACCCTAGTTCTAGCAATAATCTGTTACACACATCAATAGCCCAATTGATCTTAGGGCTTTTGATGTGTGCACGCCGGTGATCAAAACCCACATAAAAGATTAGACTTACAGTGTAGAAACGAGTACGATTGAGTGGTCAACTCTAAAAGTCAAAATGCGAAGAACATAACTAAGACAGAAGATTTTAAGTAAAATTGGGGATGGAGAAAGAGATAATGGCGAGTGGTAATGGTTAGGGGCTGTTCAATTTATAGTGTAGTAGCTTGGTGTTCGTTTTGGTAAGTTTTGACCCGTTTAATAACATACGCGTATTCTTAATAAATTAGTCAATGATTGATTGCAAATTGACATGTAATTGAATCGTATAGGACCGGTAATTATGTAAGTTTACCATGTATGTGTTTTTGATTGAAAATCAAAAGGTTTGAAAAGAAAGAAAAAAAAAATATAATATCTATGGCTGCTGCTGAATCGCGAACCAGGGAAAGAAGAAGGAAGGAATAAAGTTTGCTTAAATATAATTAAAGTTGATATAAAATCAACAAAAGTGTGTGGAGCAGTTGGTTAGTCCGCGTGGGTGAGTCTGGAAGGTGCCCGGTTCGAAACCCGGGGTAGGCCCCCTTTTTTTTTTTTTTTTTTTTAGTTAAACAGGTCAAAGAGGGTGTGGGCTTCAGCCACTGGGCCTAGTGTTGGGCCGCGTCTGCTTCTGATCTGGGCTTTAAGAAAAAAAAAAAAAGTGGGTTTGGGTTTAAAGGGATGTTGGTTAAGAGTTTTTATATAAAAACTAAATTTATTATTATTTATTATTATTATTATTATAAAAAATGCATTATATATACATATATATATATATATATAGGTTGCGAGTTAGGGAAAATAAATATGGGCTCGGGCACATTAGTGTAGAATTAAGGATAAAATAGGGGCTTTTTCGTATCAAAATTGGGTGAAAAATTTTGCGATGTTACAGTCTCCCCTACTTTTGGAAACTTCGTCCCGAAGTTAAGAGAAACACTAGGTTCACAATTGGTCAACTACTGAAAACCTTGATAAAATTTCACACTACCTTAACGTACCTGTAAATTCATGATTACGTTCCGGACCGTAATTACCAATTAACCTTACATTAAGATTTTGCGTCCTTTTATGACTTTACCGATTGTTGAGTAGGTCTGATAGTCTCCACCAATCGTTGAGCAGGTGGTAGGGCCTCTCCCGACTGTTGGAAAGACATGATGACCTCTATCAATCGTTAAGTAGATTGTTTGGTAGTCAACTAACTGTTGTACAAGTAAGCAAGTATGATCATAGATATAGCAATCAGTTTACATTCAAACAAGCATGCACACAGATGTTATGATAATACTAGAATTTATTACTTGAATCCAAAAAGTGTCAATACATAGAATTAAGGTAGACAACATTTAAATGGTGGGACCTGCTGTTAAATAGCTGGAGGGTCTTGATCTCGGTTTAGTTTAGGCATCGGTTATGGTAGTGATTTGAGTTTCCACGTTTATAGCATAATTACCAGGATGATTAGGTTAGTAACCTGAGCAGGGTTGTGAATAATCACAGTCGGTTGGGCATCAACACCTTTGTTGTTTTTTGTTGTTGTTGTGGTTGGTGCTGTGGTTGTTGTTACTTTTCTCTTGGTTTTCACCTCTGTTATTGCGAGTGCTACGACGTGGAGACATGATCCGTAAGGGACACAATGAAGGTTCAATGCGGCATGAGATGAATGAGGTGATATAAGGAATGTAATCATTTATTCATTAATTAAAACGAATAAACGAAAACGTTGACTTATCAAAGATTCCAGATTCTAATAACATATGAAGACATGCTTTAGCCTATAAGTGGACACTCATCCCCGAGAATTCCCAGGTAGGCATCCGGGTCCCTCGTCTGATTGGGATATATGCGCAATGCCAGCCTAGACAGAAGACTCAGAATACAGGCGTTCACCCTTCCAGATTGCACGTGTTCGTTATTAAGATCTAGAACTTCGACGAGATCTCAAGGTGGTTCAGGATAAACCTGAGGATTTTATCCTATTAGTCTAAGAGTAGATCCACTGTTGGAGAGCAGCCTTCTTGTAAGGATGAAAGTAGGGATATGAAGTAGGAGGGAGATAGAGAATAGCAAGTAAAAGAAGCAAGTACTTGTTAAATCCTATGGTTATAGACTAGATTATTTTTCTAATAACCTAATTCCCTATAACCATGGCTCTGATACCAATCTGTAACACCCCAACCGATGGCGGAAACATCGGGATGTCACGTAATGTTGATTGTTCAGTAGCTCATGGTGAATAATAGATTCCATTAAATGATTTAAATGAATTACATACAATAGTTCTAGAATTTGTACATCAAATTGGATAAAACTATACACATATCTTCAAGCATCAATTCAAATCTTCAAGCAAATAGAACCTGAAACATGTTAAGTTGAAAATGTTTTGGGTCAACAAAAGTTGGTGAGAATTACATAGGTTTTTGATAATTGAGTAAGAATGATGTGCAATTCATGTGTCATGTCAATCTAGTCCATATGTGAGAACATACTAGAAATAAATCGAGTGCATAATCAACCCTGATGACTGTTATAAAGTGATACATACCATACGCTCATGGTCCAATATGTTATACGATAACAAACACCCACGCTACCTTTGTAGGAGGCACGTATCCGGGTGGGATTGTCAGTCCAATAGATCTATCAATGTATACCGCCGGCTGATCAATGTTAATGATTATGCTAGAATGGTGCTTACTCTAATCATGCTCAAGACATAATGCAACATAGAAAACACATAGACACATTGATGATTGAATTGCAATGATGATGTTATAAACATGTTTCACCCCAAAAATAGTGAAAATAGAGTAAAAGGGGCTATGTAAACTCACCTTGGTAAAATGTTATATCTGTTGAGAAATGTGTTGACCAAATGTATCAAGTATCACCCTAAAATGAGGTAATAAATATGTCTAAGTCTATCAAGTCTACAAGTGTATAAGTTCTAGGGCTTCGAATTGGGGATAATTGCTCGTTTGATTAATATTAAAATATTCGCCAATTGAGAGAAATTTAGTAAATAAATAACTAAAATCTTTTTATGAAATTTAAATTGAAGATGGTCACAATAATATGTTTAGAGTATAAAAATAATTTTTATAAAATTATTTCATTTAAAATAGATTTTAAATCTATTTATTATAAATAGCCAATATTTAACTTTAATATTCAAAATACTAAAATTAAAGAATTTCTATTTTAAAAATCATATTTCTGTTCTAAATGATTAAAAATAATTTGTATAAAATTTTGGTGCAAAAATGATGAAAATTGGATTTATTATGATTTAATTATGATTAAATCAAACAAAAATTGATTAAAAATATAAAATAAATGATTTTACTGAAATAAAAATCATTTTTGAAAAGCTTAATGTTATAAAAACTTAGGATAATTTTTGTGGAAATTAATAAGATCGTTTTGATATATTTATAGATTTTTATAAATAAAATAGAATAAACTTGATTTATTTATTATATATATTAAACAAATAAATTTTGAAAACTAAAAAATTGGATGTTGAACTTTTATCTCAGATCAACATGATATAATTTTTGTAGAATTTATAAAAGGGTTTTGGTATTTTAAAATTAATTTTGAATATACAAATGATTATATATATAAGTTAAGCTTTATAACAACAAAAAGAAAAAAGAATGGTGTTGCTAAGACTCGAACCTGGCCATCTGGCGGTTCAATTCTTTGTGAAAGAAGGCCAACCAACTGGTCTGATGATCAGTTGGTGTTGAATGTTGTTTTGAAATAATTAAATACACATAGTAGCAGAACCATTATCCCCAATTTCATACACATGAACCCTAGTTCTAGCAATAATCTGTTACACACATCAATAGCCCAATTGATCTTAGGGCTTTTGATGTGTGCACGCCGGTGATCAAAACCCACATAAAAGATTAGACTTACAGTGTAGAAACGAGTACGATTGAGTGGTCAACTCTAAAAGTCAAAATGCGAAGAACATAACTAAGACAGAAGATTTTAAGTAAAATTGGGGATGGAGAAAGAGATAATGGCGAGTGGTAATGGTTAGGGGCTGTTCAATTTATAGTGTAGTAGCTTGGTGTTCGTTTTGGTAAGTTTTGACCCGTTTAATAACATACGCGTATTCTTAATAAATTAGTCAATGATTGATTGCAAATTGACATGTAATTGAATCGTATAGGACCGGTAATTATGTAAGTTTACCATGTATGTGTTTTTGATTGAAAATCAAAAGGTTTGAAAAGAAAGAAAAAAAAATATAATATCTATGGCTGCTGCTGAATCGCGAACCAGGGAAAGAAGAAGAAGGAATAAAGTTTGCTTAAATATAATTAAAGTTGATATAAAAATCAACAAAAGTGTGTGGAGCAGTTGGTAGTCCGCGTGGGTGAGTCTGGAAGGTGCCCGGTTCGAAACCCGGGGTAGGCACCCTTTTTTTTTTTTTTTTTAGTTAAACAGGTCAAAGAGGGTGTGGGCTTCAGCCACTGGGCCTAGTGTTGGGCCGCGTCTGCTTCTGATCTGGGCTTTAAGAAAAAAAAAAGTGGGTTTGGGTTTAAAGGGATGTTGGTTAAGAGTTTTTATATAAAAACTAAATTTATTATTATTATTATTATTATTATTATTATTATTATTATAAAAAAATGCATTATATATACATATATATATATATATAGGTTGCGAGTTAGGGAAAATAAATATGGGCTCGGGCACATTAGTGTAGAATTAAGGATAAAATAGGGGCTTTTTCGTATCAAAATTGGGTGAAAATTTTGCGATGTTACAGGCGGTGCGGTGGTGGTGCAGTGGGTGTGGTGGTGGTCTAGATGAGAGAGAGAGAAAAATAGGTGGGGAGAGATAGTGTTCTTAGAGACGAATTATATGTTTAATAATAATAATAATAACAATAAAATACAAAAATAAGAGTATTTTAGTCATTTCATGAAAACTAACTGAGAAAATCTAGCCAAGTTAGTAAATTGGACTCAGATGGTTACAAATGAAAAATTAGATGCTCAGATAGTTAAACATTTTCGTTTTGGATTCAAGTAGTTAAAACCACCAAAACACAGGGACTCAAATAGTAATTTACTCTTTATCTAATATAAATTGAGGGTCAAGTTATTCTACACAGTGTAACAAAAATGAGAACAGTGATAAGGATACAAAAAACACAATAGATCACGAAATATGACACAATGGGCCACAAAATATAACACAATGTCGAAAAATTTAACACAATGTTCAATAAAAAAGACACGACGAATTGAAAAAATGACACAATTATGAAAATAAGAAAAAGACATAATACTACATAAAAGACACAATGATATAACGTATATTCTAAAAACTACAAGCTAAAAACCCAAAAAAGCGAAGACCTAAAAACTAATATCGTAGGGTTTGATGAGACGGTTTCAATGTCGTTTGAATTAGTTCAATCGGAGTCCGTTTGATACCCTTCCTGCGACTTCTTTTTTTCTTTCACTTTCACTGTGTATTTGATCCTAACCCTATAAATTAATCATTTGATCTTAATACCTCTACGTCTAATTGTTAATTATTTGATAGACGTAGTTACAATTACTGCTCTAATTTGGGTTTCCCATTTGGTGTATAAATATGATATAAGAGAGCTTAATGAGGTTGTCTAACACCATATAACAAATTCGCCCCCCCCCCCCCCCAATCTCTCTCTATAAATTGTGAGACTCAATCTCTCACTTAAATCTAATCCTAATTTTACACCATAAACGAAAACTCGATCATCCTCAAGAACGATGCCCTCTTCAAAGACTGTTGCATTCGCAATTTATGGCATAGATTTCACAGTTTTATTCTTAAAATAATATCACATCAACGAAAAGGTACCTTTCATAGTTAAGATATTCAATGGAACTTTGCTTATTGACACGAGATTCGGGGTATCATATGAATTATGTTTGGAGGTTGGTAGTCTAAATATAACACAAACCCGAGAACTATACACAAATGCAAAAATCATGTTAACACAGTGGATTCAAACACAGCATACAGATTTTGAGATTGACAAAAACACACACAATTTAGCCTTTTATATTTGCCACTTCAAATAATAAATTCACTATAAAAAACGAATGTCTATAAAATAATTACATACTAAGCACAAATTTTTTTTTTTGCACAAATAGAGGGTTTAGCTTTTTTGAGAGTTCAAATAAGGGGTGCATCACCAAAAAAATATAAAAAATGGTGAAACCGCTGAATCAATCAGCGACTTCTACCATCTATACTTGCATGTCCCTAGCAAGTCCTACACAAAGCCTTACACACATGCACAATGTTTGTGAAGCCGCTAATCAAAAAGTCGACTTCAATGGAAACCGTTGAACGATAAAGCAGCTTCATGGTGAAGCCGTTGATTGAAACAGTGGGATCCTGAATTCGATGCAATGTGCAAATTTGATACATCTGGATGTCGACCGTGTATATAGGCTACATTTATGTACCAAACAATAGATCAAAATGATTAATTCCATGTATTCCTTCCTTCCTTCCTAATTTTTTTCCTTGCAAGACCAAAACCAAACAATAGATCAAAATGATTGACAACTTTGAATTTGCATGTGTTATGTTTTCTTTTCATTCATGATTATACGTGGTATATGAAGAAAAAACATGGTGGTGTTTCAAAACTTTGAAATGTCAAACCTAAAGCTCATGTTTATGAAAAACGTTATTGTTTCTCATTTTCATTGGCCGTATAGTCTACATTGTTGGAGGCTATGCTTTTGTAGTGTTGTTGGATCAATATTACCTCGGCATGAAATTACTTGAATCGATGTTACATTTGCACGTGGTATAACACGTATAGAATGTTACCTTGGTTAGGTAATTTTAAATATATTAATGCTAGAGGGCCCTACACATGCAGAACATGCCATCTTCCTTTTTCTTTTCGTGCTGGCCAACTGCCACTATTTTCTGTGTAGCAGTTGGGGTAGTGGCAAACACGGAGGATGGGGCGTGGCAGCCGTGGTAGAAGATGGCTCAAATTGCGCTTTGAGATTTTTTCTGTCGTTTGGCCGTTCGTTTATGTCTTGCTCTAAAGAGCAGTGGAGCACTAATAAAAACTGAAAAGCCGATATCGGCTACCTTAATGATTATGTCTTTCAAGGGGGTGTTTTAGCATGGCATTGCAAAAGATAGTTCAATACACTTTGTGCTTTCTTTTTGTCATGTGAAGGACCCAAGACTGGCCTTTGCACTTTCTTTTATGGCTTTGTAATTGAAGATAATAATATGGAAGTTGATAGTGCCTGTCTAGGGGGTTTCGGCAAGTAGCACGTTATACTAATTGTTTTGCTGCTTGCTGTGAGAAAGCAGGATCCCGCAACCTCAGTATCAGTGGGAATATTGCGGGTCGGCTTCCTCTTGTTTTGTATAATTTACACCGCCCGATCCAGATTTTCAGGATCCAGATTATCAGGATCTGGGTTTTCGGGATCGATCCATGAAGAACACGCTAGCTTCGTATTTATTGAGTTGTAGTTTTTCACCTTTTTATTGTTGTAACCTTTTTATTAATATAAAAATGCGAGTTTCCTGTAATATTTATCTTTGTATTTGTTGAGTTGTATTTGACACTTTTTTTATTTTTGCGATTACTCAAATGGATGAGTTTTTATTTGTTATGATAATATTCGCCTGAATTTTAAAATGACGTTGGTTAATAATAATAAAATTGATATAACGGATAATAGGGGTAAAAATAATAATAATAATTATTATAATAATAATAATAATAATAATAATAATAATAATTGTTATAATATTACGAATAATAATCAAGAAAATAATAATATTATAATTTGTTTAATACTAATTTAAGACATGGTTTTATTCAAGAGGGTTAATTACTAGTTTACAATCCAACATACCATATTCACTCAATAAATCTGTACAAGTGAAAGACAAATACTATCTCCTACTTTAGTAACTTCTATTCCTAAAAAGTATTTGAGTTACCAATCAAGATAATATCATCCACATAAACAAGTATCACAAGAAACAGTACAGATTTATAGTTTTTAACAAACATAGAGTGATCATATTGACTTTGAACAAATCCAAACTCAAACAAGGCAGTCAGTGGCGGATTCAGAAATTTTTTTCACTGGGTTCCTTTTTTTAGATGCTCTAATTTCATATGACTGAACGTAAAAAAAATCGGGTCGGTACATGGGTTCGGGTCAGTTTGACGGTTTGGGTCGGTTTAGGGGTTCAGGTCGGTTTAGGTTTCAACAGGTCAAAATTTAACATCTCTAAAATACCATACCTAATACGATAATAACCAAACTATAACTAATACAAAGGTCTGACGTATAGACTCCTAACAACCACTCTCTAGACAAAAACCACCCTTTAATTATATATTTACATAATTATGAAGTGTAGTTAAAACAGTTAACGAGTCAAGCTGAAGTTTGTAAACACTTGAAACTCGATATTTTATGCAAGTTTTCAAGATCTACGTGATATGTCAATGCTAATGTATCCTAATATATCTAACCGGAACTAAAAATGAATCGAGTTATTAGAACTTGAACTTGACATGAACACCTTATAGTTAAGAATCACGACGTCAACAACAATGTGGTTTAATCAGTACAAAGCAAGATATTTTTTCATCATATCATCACAAGTGACTACCCAAAAAGGGAGATGCACACTAGGTTATTATCTATGAGCATGAACCTACTCATAGTCAAAACCAACAAACCTTTCTAATCCAATCAACTGCTTGTTGTCTTGCAACCAAATCCAATTTCCCATTTCTTATTTTCTTCAAATAATCAAAACTCACAGATTGTTGCCATTATTTTTCAATCAACAAAAACAAAGAGGCATCACTCTGTTTCAAGAAAATCAAGAAACTTGCACTATGTTTCAAGATTCTTAATAAAGCGTTGATTTTTATGAATGAAAGGTCCTTTTTTATGTTTTTTGAACGATTACTTTCAAGATATTTTTTTATCATATCATCACAAATTATTACCCAAAAAGGGAGATAAACACTAGGTTATTATCTATGGTCAAATAAGCCTATTAAATCATGTAATAGAAAACTTGTTACCTTAGAAATCCAGTTTCTAACTAGGGAAGGATGATGATGAACGTGAAGAGACGAAGCAGCCGAGTAGAGGGCGGAGGTTGAGTTGGGTTGGAGGAGCAAGGGGCGGCTGCTATGTGTTTCATTGTTGGAGTTTGGACAGAGGAGGAGCCAATAAGAGGGTTTTTGAATAATAAAAAACAAAGTTAGAAACAAAAAAATAATAAAACGCGTGAAACAGGGATCGAACCTGGAAGCTAATGAATGTAGTGGGAGATTTCAACCACTAGAGCACATCCAATCTTTGTTAATGGGTTCCTTTCTATTTTTTCTTATGGGTTCCTTTTCAATTTTGTATATACATTAACACTAAAAATTATAAACTGAATGGGTTCCCGGGAACCCGTTCGGCAAAGCCTAGATCCGCCCCTGAAGGCAGTAACAACCTTCTCATTCCACATCCTAGGAGCCTGGGCCATACAAAGATTTTTTAAGTTTACACACTTTGGTTTGAGATACACTATTGTGACCATTAGGTAAAGACATATGTACTTCTTCATTTAAGTCACCATACAAAAAAAAACATTATTGACATCTAATTGGAAAATATTTCAACTATTATTGACAGTCAATCCTAAAACACATCTGACACTAATAAGTTTAACTATTGATGAAAATGTTTTTTTTCATAATCTAGACCTTCCCTTTGACTAAACTCGAAAAACTTGGAATTACGAAAACGCCACTGGTTACTGTTCCGTCACTACACATATAAATATATTGTAATTCATTAGGTTATGCTATACTTATAACTTAAAAAGAAAATAGCGTAAGGTATTATAATTAAATTGTGTTTTCTTCATAAGGAGTCTTCCTACTAAGAACAAATGATGGAGTCCTATTAATTAAATAAGCAGCAGTCAAAACACACATTGAAACCAAAACTTAATAGGAATATTACTTTCAAACAATGAGGCCCTAGCAACATTTAACAAGTGCCAATGTGTGACACCCTAGGAAAATCCCACATCGGCCGTGGCCATGAGAGATCCTTGGTTCATAAGTAATGTCTTGCCTCTTAAATCACCAACGCGTTTTGGGGCTTAATGTTAGTGGATGAGAGGAGAACTCCACAGTTAAGCGTGCTCAGGTGGGAGCAGTTTCAGGATGGGTGACCTCCTGGGAAGTCTCCACCAGGGCACCCAAAAACAAATCCGTGAGCTCTAGATGGGCAACCCATCGGGCAAAGCGGACAATATTGGTGGTGAGAGGGCGGGGTGTTACAGATGCACCCACCATCCCGAACGGCACATGAGTGGCTCTGATACCATCTGTAACACCCCGCCCCTCTCACCACCAATATTGTCCGCTTTGCCCCGATGTGTTGCCCATCCAGAGCTCACGGATTTGTTTTTTGGGTGCCCTGGTGGAGACTTCCAGGAGGTCACCCATCCTGAAACTGCTCCCACCTGAGCACGCTTAACTGTGGAGTTCTCTCATCCACTAACATTAAGCCCCAAAACGCGTTGGTGATTTAAGAGAAAAGACATTACTTATGAACCAAGGATCTTTGATGGCCACGGCCGATGTGGGATTTTCCTAGGGTGTCACACTATGTTTTCTCTCCACAAAACCATTTTTTGTGGAGTATAAGCACGTGTGGTTTGATGAATAATACCTTTTTTCTTTACAAAAATTGTTCATTTGGTAATTAACAAATTTTGACCCATTGTCACTTCGTAATGTTTTGACACTTTGTTTAAAACTCCTGTTTCATCATACAAACCCACACCGCTCTAGAGAAATCATCCACAATTGTTAGAAAGTATCTATTGCCTTCCCTACCAGCTACCCTATAAGAACCCCACATATCAATATGAATAAGTTGATCCAAATGTGAACTTTTATGTTCAATAAGTGGGAATGGTTCCCTATGTTGTTTTGCCTTATGGAATACATCACAAGAACCATGATCACTTACAGACTTATTCAAACCAGGTTTTAAAATATTAATGACTTGATCAGAACGGTGACCTAATCTAGCATGCCAAACATTAAACAAATTACCACTTTGACAACACATTCTAGATGAAAGACTAGCATTCCCACACCTATATAGACCATCCAGCTCACTACCAATCACTAGGACTTTCTTTATTAACAAGTCATGTGTGTAACATTTATTTTCATTAAAACCAACAAACATTTTGTAATCACGAGCAAGTTTATGAACAAAGAGCAGATTGAAAGAATATTCTGGCACTACAAGCACATCTTGTAAAATTAAACCTTCATGCAATTTTATTTTACCAATTTTAGTTACCACAGCATATGTACCATTTGGATGTTTTATTTTTATGTTAAGATCAGAAACATCTATATAATAAAAAAGACAAGTTTCATCCTTTACCATATGCTCATTAGCACCAGAATCAACAATCCACCTAATGCCTACCAAGTTCCCATTTGCACTAGTAAAACAATACACATGAGAACAAAAAGAAGAAGCATAATATATTCTACCTGACAAATTACAGCTATGAGATGACTCAGTAGGTTTTTCTTGAATTAAACTCAATAATTTTGCCACCTGATCACTAGTTAAAGAAGTTAGGGATCCATTTGAACCATTAGAAACACTATTATTACTCACATTTGCCTTCTTAGTTTGGAAGCCTCTAGGTTTAGCTCAATGTGGATAGCCAATTAACTCAAAACAATTATCCACTAAGTGTCATGTTTTATTACAATGAGTAAAATTAAAGATTGATTTGAACCTTCATTAAACCTTTTATTATTATTATTCAAACCTTCATTTCCTTGATTAAATTTTGACAAAAAAATTACTGTTTGATTAGGTTTCGAACTAGCAACACTTCTAGAGTTTTTGTGTGACTCCTCCCTTGAAACAACAGCAAAAGCTTCCTTCATTGTCGGAAGTTCACTTTTAATCAAGAGAGTTGTTCTCACATGTTGGTAAGAACTATCCAAACCCCTTAAAAATTGCATCAATTTAATCATATGATTATACCCATTAAACTCTTTAGAGGCTTCACATACACAAGAATGTAATTGTAAGATTTTATCTAACTATTTTCACATTATATTTAACTTGTGATAATATTCTGAAACAGACATTCCATTTTGACAAAAGAGTTGATTTTTTATATAAATCGAAAACAATTGAGCCATCTATTTTATTGTATGTTTCTTTCAAATCTTTACAAACTTCATAAGCAAGTTTGGAATAAACCTGGCCCATATATAACTCCTCAAATACAGAATTCAAAATCCAAGTTAACACAACATTGTTACATCTATCCCATTGATTAGCAAGAACATGATCATTTCTAGGTTTAACACAATCACCATTGATAAACCCTAATTTCTTTTTAACTTACAATCCTAGCAACATTGCACTAGAGCAAACAGTATAATTTTCCGTTCCTTTTAGTTTTATGCTAATAATAATGAGATTAGTAGAGTCACTAGCATGCAAATACAAAGGCTCACTAGCATCTAACTTACTAACAATAGTCACAGCATTAACTACTAGTCCAGGGTCAACAACAGGTCCCTGCCCAAAATCAGGAGCAGGATTACCTTCAGCCATGAATACAAGAATAACCACAATCAATAAAAACAACAAACAAGAAACCACAGAATTAACACCAAATATCAATAAAAAAAACTAGCGAAGCTACGTGGGTGTCCAAATCATTGGTTCGTGTCACACCCTCAATTTCCACTTGCTGGGTTTTACCGCGAGGCGCATGACAAACCAGGATCTAAGTCAACGGCCATAATAAACAAGATCTATATGAAATAAAATCAACGTAACAAACCATGCAAAATAAACCGATAAGTATAGCGGAAGCATAAAAGTGTTTTACAGACCCAACTTAAGATAAAGTAATTTGAAATAGTTTAAAGTTTCAACCCAACCAAAACAGTAACAATGGATGTTGTGGACTCCCGTGCATCCTAGACCGGTGCAGCTACCTTTGTGACCTAAAAAAACATGCTAAGTTTGTCAACATACAATGTTGGTGAGTTCACAGAGTAAAGTTTGCAAAGTAAGTAAATGTTTGTAAACGTTTGTAAACCAGACCCACAATACCCTTACATCTATACCTAATGCTAGCTAGACATCGTTACATGATACTAAAGCATTATGAACCATTGTTGAACGTTAGTAAGTTGCCTTAATTCCCCACAACCGGTCATCATTCTGTATGTTAGATAGGAAAAATATGCACCCGTCCGACCTCCAGTCGACCCGAGTGGGGCTTGCCGTGCCCAATAGATTTATTCACACTTTCCCCGCTATGTATCCACATATTCATGGTTCAAAAGTTAGAAGGACTTTAGATGAAAGTTGCATAGTACTTATGTGATACAATGTAATGATGTGGTCTAAAAACGATAAAGCTTGTACAACACGTTTCTCCCCCAACAGGAAAACAGTAAACGGGGTTGCGACACTCACCTTAGGTTGTGTCTTCAAAACAATACTCAAAGTTCGTGTGATAGTCTTCACTACAGAAAACCTATCATAAGACGCCTATAAATGTTGGACCATTGATACGTTTGTTAAAAAACCCTTGGTTGTCCAAACCATGGCTGTGTATGTTTGAAAGAGTGTTTGTTGTTTGACACGACCTCACAAGACTCGACATCCCGTTGGTAACCCGTTATTTTAGTTTAACAAATGAAGATAGTTCTCATACAAGTAATGCACGTAAAACACTTCGTTCGCACAAAATATTCACAAAATTCCTTGTTCTAGCGAATGAGGGCCAAATTTCCTCATTCGCATGAACGACTATACGAATTAGGACTCATTCGCCCTGTTCAAGCTGTTAATCAATTTAACAAATAAAAACCCTTCAAATCTGATTGAAACCCCCACGAATCACAACCAAACACTGTAGTAGCATTTATCTAATCTAATAGCATGTTATCCCATCTGATTAGCTCACTAATTTACTCATTTTATACACAAATCACATGTTTTCCCCAAATGGAAAATTATGGAGATGTCACATCAATTGCATGATAAGTTTACCCAAAATGGAAAGTATTGAAATCATCCTAAAAACATCATTTTCCAGATTGTCCAACATAGATTAAATCATCCTATTATATTTCTATCATGTTGCAATCATCACATAGCACAACAAACCCTATATCTACATCAAAACCCCAAATGGGTCTAAACTAATAACATGTTTACACATCAAAATACTATCAATCCATGTATCTAATACTCATATAATACTTATAAAATCATCAAATCAATATCATCACTTCATATACCATACAACAACACCAATCTAACACCCAAGTTCATACTTTGTGAAAACCAACCTTTTATGTTAAAATCTAGTTAGAGGATATTTAAAAGAGGGTTTTCTTTAAGAAAACATGAATATATCATATTTGGACACTTAGGGTTTATAAAATTTTGATAAAATGAATGAAAAGGGGTTTTAATAGATTACACACCTTGAATCTTCACTTGATATTGGTTATATAGGTGATTTGGCTCAAGGATCTAAGAAATGAGGGCAAAAACTCATTTCTACAGGTTGGGGTTTGTAAGAGAGCACTTGGAGGCGAGTTAGGGTTGCTAAGATAGACTTAAGTGTTTGATAAAAATGTTAATATGAGTTTGTCAGGTGACACAGTTCGTAACTCAAGGATGCCAGTGCAAGTCCTCACCTAGGAGCCACTAACCTTAGACAAACCCTAATGACACAAACACAAGACTCGATCAACCATTGGTCCTTCTAACCCAGCACCAAGACCTAGACACAATAACAGAACTAAAAAAAATGGAAAGATCTCACCAGTGAGGGTTCCCAAGTTAGGGTTCGCCAATAAAACTCACAGTTATGCAACCTTCACTTAGGGTTACACACTTGGAGAGAAAGAAGATAATACTTCCAATGTCTTCACCAATATTTCAGCCTCATTATCCCTCAAAACCCAAGATCTGATGAACACGTTTCAGATCCTAGATTCTGTCTAGATCAAGATGGATCTAGAGTAACAACTACCAATCCTTGATAACTCGACTCAAGAAAACAAACATAATATCAGATTCAGACAAAAGACACACTCCCAACAATATATCATCGAAAGACACCAAGATCCGAGCCTAGACCTTTGATACCATGTCAAATTTCATGGATATCAACAACAAAACTTCAATTTATTCAATAAACCCAAACCAGAAGTTCAAATCCTTACAAAGAAATACATAGAAACTCACAAACAAACTCGTACAAACTCTCAAGAGATTATTAACTAGATAATCTCTACAAACACTCTATCTATACTGGATTAACAGATTAAGATAATTTCTTACAAACCCTAGAAAAGAGAACATACTCGAGAGTAATAGACAATGAGTTTTTCTGGAAAAATAATGTGAACAAGAGAGAAGTGAATGACTAATCATCCCAGGAGAAAGAAAAGAGAGGCTTAAATATGACATCCTCGAAGCTTCCACCGACTGCATCCAACGCTCGTGGTGAATCTGGTCCAACGGCTACAAACAGCAACAAAAGCCTGGACCTCCCAAAGCCTTATATCACCTTACTTGGACTGGGCTTAACATCCACAACACAAACTGGGCTCCTGCTCACCAATTGGACCCACTAGAAGATATCCAAAGCCCAACTCCTACTCAAGCTTATGCAATGTACTATATCACAAGAAAAAATTAAGAAATAAAATTGAAGTAGTAAAATATCTTTTAACCCCCCCCCCCCATTTTATTTCTTATATGGATCATACATGTTTAACTGGTCACAAATCCTCAAATGACAATTTATAAGAAGACCTTTAGTGAAAACATCTGCCAATTGATCCTTGGAATCAACTTTGATAGTTTTAAAAACACCTTTTGTAATTTGCTTTCTTAAAAAGAACAAGTCTAAAGCAAAATGCTTTGTTTTATCAAAAAAGACAGGATTTGCAGCTATGGATATAGCAGCTGAACTGTCACAATGTAAACTGACCGGTAACTCAACAACAACAACACTTAATTCGGACAACAATTTTTTCAACCAAATAATTTCACACACAACTGCACACATGGCATGATACTCTGCTTCAGCAGAGGATTCTGCTACTGTTGACTGTTTTTTACTTTTCCATGTAACTAAACTATTACCCTGGAAAACACAATACCCAGTGACAGACCTTCGGGTCTCAACACATTTTTTCACAATCCGAATCAGCAAAAGAAGTTAGTTTAAACGACTCACATTTTGAAAATAATACACCTTTACCTGGAGGGAACTTTAAATATCTCTACAACCTAAATGCTATTTTCAAATGACCTTCAGTTGGACTATGCATATATTGACTTAAATAATGAAGAATATATGAAATGTCAGGCCTAGTATGAGAAAGATAAACAAGCTTTCCTACTAGCTGCTGATAACTAGTAATGTTTGTCAAAACTTTGTTATTGTTGCTCACAATATGATTTAAGAAATGGTATTGTTCAAGAGGGTTAGTTACTGGTTTACAACCCAACATACCATATTCACTCAATAAATCTGTACAATATTTCCTTTGTGAAAGACAAATGCTATCTCCTACATTAGTAACTTCAATTCTTAAAAAGTATTTAAGTTCACCCAAGTCTTTAATTTGAAATTTTTACTTGAACAACTCTTTCACCTTTTCAATTTCTTCAATTGAATTACCAGTCAAGATAATATCATCCACATAAACAAGTATCATAAGAAACACAGATGTACAGTTTTTAACAAACATTGAGTGATCACATTGACTTTGAACAAATCCAAACTCAAACAAGGCAGTAACAAGCTTCTCATTCCACATCCTAGGAGCCTGTTTGAGGCCATACAAAGATTTTTTAAGTTTACACACTTTGGTTTGAGATACACTATTGTAACCATCATGTAAAGACATATACACTTCTTCATTTAAGTCACCATACAAAAAAGCATTATTGACATCAAACATAGAAAATATTCCAACGATTATTGACAGCCAATCCTAAAACACATCTGATAGTAATAAGTTTAACTACTGGTGAATATGTTTCTTCATAATCTAGACCTTCCCTTTAACTAAACTCGAAAAACTTAGAATTACGAAAATGCCGCCGATTACTGCTCCGTCACTACACATATAAATATACTGTAATTCATTAGGTTATGCCATACTAAACTTGTGTTTTTAGTAAAATTTTAACCTTAAGATATCAATTTGACAACAGAAGTTAAAAAAGTTAAAAAAAAAAGCGGGTTAAGGGCGGGAAAATGATAGTCTCTTATTAAAGTGGCATGAAATAAATACCGACATGACGGCCTATAACTGTTACTACCTCAATTGCAAGAATTCACTAAAAATGGTGAAATCAAGGCTGATGCTGTCGTGAGGGCTTATATTGTTTCAAGGTAAAACCGACCACCCTTTTAAATTTATGCATTGTTGGAAAGTGGCGCGGTACTCGACCAAAGTGACCCGCCCAACAGGTAGAGACAGTTTAAAAAAGAGGGCACCGAAATCTAGTAGAGGTGGCGATTATAGCGAACATTTATCCGACGTAAGTCAAATTGGGGTACGTTCAATGATATTCAAAAACAAAAGCTCGAGAAAAGTAGGAAGCTACGAGTTATTCTTGGAAAAAATGAATATAAAACAGGAGAAATAAGCGGCTAAAGAAAGACGAGATGATCTGAAATTCCTCGCAATGAAAATCGATCACCTCGAAAACCCTAATTGATAAATGTACAAATAAATGAAAGCACAAATAAGAAAAAACTATAATGTGTAGTATAATTTATTTATTTATGCTTTTAATAGTTTTTTTAATTTAATGGTTTAATATAAATGTTTTTTTATTTACTTTATTTGTTTATATAAATAACAAATGAAAATAAATAAATAAATAAATTAAATAAACTGTGACTTGGCAACCACTACGAGCCCGCTGTCCACACCACCAGTACTCTGTGCATTTTTTTGTCTTGGAGGGCAATTCCACCTTTAGGTGAGGTGGATTTCACATGTTGGTCTATGCCCCCCTCAAGGGTATGACCACATTATTTTATTACTAATAATTTTAACATAATTATATTTTTTTTCCTTAAAATTTTAAATGCGAAAAATTTTGAGTATACCGTTTCAACGTAGTTATTTTTATCTACGTCTTAACTCTTTATACAAAATTTATTAAAAACCATGTTGTAAATAGTAACGTACAAATAAATAAAGCACAAATGTTCATGCTAACGAAGGTAGCTTACAGTTTGTTTTTTTTTTTTTTTAATACTTTTAAAATATGATCTTTCACACAATTTTGTGGATACTGTTGCTATATGTTTTTTTAATCTATGACATGATATAACTTTTATTCAAAACCGAATTGTGAATACTAATTTATAAGAAACTAAAACACAAACATGCATTTAGCTGTAATTAAAGTAGAGTTTTTTTTTTTTTTTTTTTTGTGTAGCAAAAGCTATAGGAATGGTGATACCATGCCGGTGAAATACATTCGATTTCAACTAAACAACATCGATACCAGTATTGGTATTATCGGAACCCGTAACGGTATTCATTTTTACGATTTCAATCGGAGTTAAATGCTAATTTAGTCCCTGAGGTTTGTCAAAAATTGCCACTTTCATCCAAAAAATTTTTTGTCAATTTAGTCCCTGTGGTTTCATTTTTTGTTATTTTAATCCCTGATGTTTGTCAAAAATTGTCACTTTCATTCAAATCTTGTTAATCCACAGGGACTAAAATGACAAAAAAATGAAACCATGGAGACTAAATTGACAAAAAAAAAAAAAAGATTTGGATGAAAGTGACAATTTTTGACAAACCTCAAGGACTAAATTAGCATTTAACTCTTTCAATCGATACAAAACTCCTGCTGATATCATTTTGGACAAATCATGACTTTATTCTTTAGGTGTTCACTTTCAGTTATTATATTGAGTGTCGGTACCATACTATACTGGTCGATTTCCCGCCACAATGTAGGAATGAGCAACTGGTACTAGGTACCAAAATCAAAATGGTATCGAATATACCGTATCAAACAATTTTAGGTACCAATTTGGTACCCACTTTTTGAGTTTTTTGAGATTGATACCAATTCGGTAAGCTATATACCAACATTTCAGGTTGGTCTTTAAATACCATTCCATACTGAGCACTTTCGATACTGTTACCCACTTTTTGCGATTGTTATACTAATATGAAACTAAGATCATCCCTACCGCAATGCGCAAAGGAATTCTACTTGTTAAATTTATGATGGTATTAACATTATGGATATTATAAAATTTACATTTTTTTGTAGTTTTTTTTTTTAATTCTATTTAAATATTTCCATGCAAATGTGCTAGTGATCTGTTCACCAACCAAACCTCACTTTGTTTAATTACCAAGTTTTACCTGCGACATTACAGAGCACTACAGACCATTTATAAGTTATTAGCATGCCATGTTACGTTCATCTGGCAATATTATTGCTGTCATATCATTTGATCTTAAATAGTTTATATAAAACGAGCATGTGACAAAGCCGTCGAAAATATATAAAAATAGATTCCCAAACCAACACAAAATAACAGCCGAAGAACAACTTTTGTCTTTTACAATATAGCCGTTAAAAATATATAAATGAATTGCTTCTCTTAGCAAGTTAGCAGCGGACTTTGTCTCCAAACGACCAAATAACGTTACATATTTGTGAGTTTCGAACAAAACCGACCTGAATATACGAATTCAAACATATATTATTTTGTTCCAATCAACCTGAATCGAGTTATGAATTTACATTTTTTCTCCTAGTTTAGTTGAATCGACCGGAATTAAAATTCATTTTGTAATCCAAATTATTATCAAAACTATAATTAGCAACTTTTTAAAGCTTATTTGTGTTGTACCATATGTTTAGGGAGTATTTTAAAAGGTATTGATTTTCACTTTTAGTTCAAAAGTTTTAGTCTTTTACAATTTATCTATATCTATATCTATATCTATATCTATACTATCTTATAAAGCATTTGACAAGGACTTCTTAAAATTTAAGAGGTACAAGTTAATTTGCTTATGGTACAATATACAATGCATATAATAACTACATTTTAGGAGCAAATTAGTCTTTAAAGCATCATATTTATTAATCTAAATGAAATAAAGAGTCATGTTTATGATAGGTCATGACATTTACTTCTTCAAAACATATTAAATACAAAACATATAAAAAAGAATTTTCATAATGCTACATGTTTTATTATAATCTTTTATATACAATTAGTTACTTTATAAAAGTTAGTTAATCTATTATTATTCATAACAATGTTACTAAACTTTTAGGTATTTGAGTCGTTTAGGAAATATCTATTGCATGAATAACTTGGCATATTGAGAGCAAAATCGAGCTTACCCTACTAAACAATGTAGAGTTTATCTTGTGTTAGAAGAAAGTGAAAGGAGAAGTTCCTTTATTGGTGCTATTTTTATATACATTTCAATGTAAGCTTCGTTTAAAACAAAATTGCGTGTGATAATGTACAAGTCATCTAAGCAGAGGCGGACAAGCCTTTAAAGTGTTTTTTTAGTTTTTTATTTCTCTTTTTATGTGAATTTGTTACGGTTTCGACTTAGTAGCTTTTTCTATGATGATTTTTTACTTTTTATATTTTTAATATGGCAAGTTAACTCGCCGCCATGCATGTGCGTGATTTAATGTTTTTTCATTTATTTTTTGTTTAGTTTAATTGTCCCGCCGCAACGCGCGGGTTTCTCACTAGTCATCTTTAATTTGATTCTTCACTTATAACTCAAAAGTTTCATCTTTGGCAACTTAACCCTTTTGATTTTTAACCTTTAATTCAAAGTTTTTCATCTTTTACAATTTAACCCCAACACTCTTTTATTTTCAACTTTGGTCACATATACTTTTTACCTTTCGCAAGTTTTACGTTTTATGTTTCATTCTAAATTTTGCGAGCTAACATGTCGCAACGTGTGTGTGGGGTTCAACCTCTTTTTAAACGATGTTAGTTAAAATTAGCAATTGTAAATTTTGCATAATTTTAATATATGATCAATAGTGTTGGTATTTATGTATGATTAATACGCCAAGGGCTACGGACAAAATACTAATTCGAATTCACTATCAAAAACTACCATTTCAGAAAACCCATTTTGAATCACGGAATAACCGGAAAACCAATTCGATGAACACTAAACACGTTAGACTTTGTAGTTTTACTCTTATCCACGCATCCAATGCACCCAAAGCACGTTACAATACATGAGATTAGATATTCTCATAACACACTATCTCGATTATTTTCATGTGGACAGTGATACCTCCAAGATTTCACATTTTTTTTTTCAAAATTGAATAACCTTACCACTTGGTTAATAACCATTGTGAATACTATCATTATCATATAGCTTCTGATAAGAGTTTGTCACTAGTCTTAGTTAAGCTTCCTACTGCCTGATATCAGAATCCAAGAAATTAAAGTTAAAAAAATAATAAGTATGCTCCATGACATAATCCAAAGCATATTCCTCATAGCAAATTTCATGTACTAGTTTCTTGTCTTATTTTCGTTGTCTTTTTCGGGTCTCTCCAAAAAGTATCTTCCTCATTACAAATATCCGATATTTTTTTTTTTATTATTATAACTAGTTGTATAAAATCATGCGCGTTGCGCGTTTTACAATCGAGATTTAGATGAGGTGTTGATCAATCAATGAATTATACAATCGAGATTCTATTTTGGTTGTAAACGTTAAAAAAAATAAAGAAATCTACACATAAGGTAACACATGAAATTTGTAACGAAATTAGATAATATTATGTTATTTATATTAATAGTATATAATATAATAAAGTTTTTAAATAAAATAATATAAATAAAATAATAATATAGTTAATTGAATAAAATAATATATAGTAAAATAATAATATAGTTAATTAAATAAAATATTATTATAATTAAATATTAATATAATTACTATTCATTTTGTGAAACTATTCATTTAACTTCATTTATTAATATATTGTAATCGGACATTATAAGGCAGCCGATTCGATTATGGAAACACTACAAATTTGTAGAAATGTCATATAACTCTTCTTCCTTTGGTACCAATTAATGGTCCAAAACCTTAACATCTCTAGTCTTTGGATACTAGAGAGAGAAAATAAAGGATACAGAGGGACGAAAGAACTCTAATATGTTTTCCTTACACAATGAAGAATACGACACTAGATATTTATACATGAACATAGGTCAAATACCTAGAATATTATTATGGATCATGATGATCATTAAAAGATAAAACCATTAAAACCTGAGAGTGGGAATGTTGGTTTTCAAGCTGACAAATTAATATATACCTACCTTGTGAAAAACGTATACAAGCTAAATATCAGAAGCAATCGATGTGAGACTTAAAATAAAGATAAACTCATCTAAACCCAATAACCATTTTAAACAAAATAGGCCTTGTGAGCCCACTTAGCCGACTTAGAAAATTCAACTTAAGGAGAATTGCATATATGATACTAGCTGATTACCTTGGGAGGGTCCCGGGGTTGAAAAATCTAATTTTACGTGATAACCTATTGCAAATGGCTCAAGTTAACTAATCACAAAATCTCTCAATCATTGCATGTTCATAGTATTTAATCAGTAATAACTCATATTCTCTAATCTAAAACCTAATCAGTAATCATTTAAAGAATCACTTATGTAAGCTGCAACTATTAAAAAACTCATCACATCTCTCTAATTTTTCACATTCTAATGGCTCTTATAATTCCTAACCTAATCAACTAAACAAACACTTAAGTTGGAAGTTGTAATCATTGCATCTCATTATGCCACGTGGCATAATCAATAGATGGTTGAGGCCACCATTAAACGCCACGTTAGCAACTATCAATTTTTTCCGGGAGCGTCCCGAGGTTGAAAAATATAACCATTCTAATAATACTAATACTAATAGTAATAATTATTACTCTTGTAATTAGATAAATAAAAAAATAACCTTGCTATAAGGTGACACCATGTGTTGCAGTGTTGCGCGATTCTTTCTCCTAACTTCTCTTGATGAAGTATACCTAGTAAAATTCCGATGATAACATGGCGATTGGACTGATTTTCAACATCGTAGATAAGAACCCGGTTTAAAAGAAAAAACATGATTAATGAATAACATGAACACTTTGTGTGTTTTTTTTTCTGTATGAACGAAACCCCACAAAAAATAGGCGATTTTTCTCCGTTTTTTATATAGGACTATGGTACTCGTTGGAAAGATAATAAAACGCTCGTTAATTTGGTGTAATTTTTTTCTTTAAAAAATCCCGTATATAAAAGATATAAACGTTTAAAAATTATGGGAGGATACATAAGAGAGAAAATTTTAAATTTATTTTTAAATTCTTTTTTTCTTAAAATAACTTAATTTAATTTAGGGTTTATGTTTATCTTTTTTTTTTAATTAAAAAAGGAAATAGTTCAAAAACACTAAAATCTTTCAATTATGATGCCACGTGGCACTTTCAAGGGGAGGTTGAGGCCTCCATTGCACGCCACGTCAGCATATATGTTTTCTTTTATATATATATATAGATAGATAGATATCCCTTATAAACATCATTGCATATTTACCTAACCCAAAATCAATATTATATATGGGCCTTAATAAATATTGCATTGAGGCATTCCCCAATCGGGAAGCTTAACCAAATTTTTAAAGGGGTTCGAGAGGGGTTTACCAAATTTTTAAGGGGATCAGGGGCTTAACCAATATTTTGGAGGGCAATCGGGATTTTTGCTTAAAATTGCGCTAAGGGTATGTTTGGTTTGGGCAGTGGTAGATCTTGAACGAAAAATTTAGTAGGCTTGGGCTCAATCTTGTAGGGCTGGACTCAATACATATAAAAATTTTCCAAAATTTCGACATAATTTACACTACGAAAAGAAAATAACTGAGTGGGTCGAGGTTCGGTCTGGCCCTATTGAAGAACCGCCCCTGGGTATGGGTTCATAGAAAGAACGAAAGAACAGAATGGACAAGGTAATGAAATTGACAAATTAATGAAATTGATCATAACCATTCTATGTGTTGTTTAGTTACCATGTGAAAATGGAACGACTCATTGTTTTATGTTGTTCGGTGGGTAGGAAAGACGAACGAATAAAATCAGTGTTGTTTTTGTTTAAAGTATGTTCAAAACAACTATGTGGACCCTCTCTAAATTTAGAACCTTAATACGTATTGGGTTATTTATGATTTATTTGAAACTTTATAATTTCTATTGGGTACAATTTGATCCATAGTTGATAATTCAAATATCCAATCTTCTTATTTTATAATGTAAATAATGAAATAACAAAAATAAAATATTAAAAGAACATATTATTATAGAAATCTAGCGGAAGCGATTTTCTATTTGGTTTTATTTATTTGTTTGAGCCCTGCAGCGGGAGGGCTGTTCGGTTTCTAAACGCCAACGACTCTCAAAATGGCAAAGTGGTTTTGGTACAAGAAGTGTAGAGAGAATATGAAATATGTTATTTGATTGATAATTTTTTTGGTACATAAAATGAGGAGATAACATCCTCCTTAAATACAAGAATGAAAATACATAAAATAGGCAAATAGCAAATCTTGAGGCACGGATCATGGAGACACTAAGTGTTGGGGCATAGAATAAGGAGGAGACTTTGACTATTGACTTTTGACTTGTCTTCATAGTCATTGGAGGAAAAATAATCTCCAATACTCCCCCTCAAGTTGGAGCGTGAAGGTTACGAACACCCAACTTGCCAAGTAATATTTTTTCTTTTCGAACACTCCTTTTTAAGTTGGAGTTTTTTTTTCTTTTTGCGGGCTCATAGATTTTGACCCGACTTTTCTTCTTGCGGGTTCAAGAAACCCGACTTTTCTTTTTGCGAGCTCAAAGAACCCAACTTTTCTTCTCGCGAGTTCAAAGAACTCGACTTTTCTTCTTGCGGGCTCAAAGGAACCCGACTTTTCTTCTTGCGGGCTCAAAGGAACCCGACTTTTCTTCTTGTGAGTCAAAAACCCCGACTTTTCTTCCTGCGAGTTCGACGAACCCGACTTTTCTTCTTGCGGGCTCAAAGAACCCGACTTTCCTTTCCTTTCAAAAAGTAGAAAAACATTTTTTTTGAGCAGATTGTTCCAAGATCAAGAACACTGCTCTGATACCATATAGAAATCTAGCGGAAGCGATTTTCTATTTGGTTTTATTTATTTGTTTGAGCCCTGCAGCGGGAGGGCTGTTCGGTTTCTAAACGCCAACGACTCTCAAAATGGCAAAGTGGTTTTGGTACAAGAAGTGTAGAGAGAATATGAAATATGTTATTTGATTGATAATTTTTTTGGTACATAAAATGAGGAGATAACATCCTCCTTAAATACAAGAATGAAAATACATAAAATAGGCAAATAGCAAATCTTGAGGCACGGATCATGGAGACACTAAGTGTTGGGGCATAGAATAAGGAGGAGACTTTGACTATTGACTTTTGACTTGTCTTCATAGTCATTGGAGGAAAAATAATCTCCAATATCGTCGTGTAAAAAAATGCTAGGAGAGCTTCACGAATCATCGATTAGCTATTAAGGTATGACATTCTAATAATATATTTTTACTATTGGTATAACGTTAATCTTTGTTTAAAAAAATTCTTTTATATAATTCATAGGGTCTTTTTTTTCGAATCGGCCGAAGCACTTGAATCCTCAGAACCGGCTCTGTAAAAAAGACTCCCTTTCTGTGCAAGATATTTTTATGAATGAGAATTGAAGAAAATGAGATCGTTGTCATACAAAACTATACTACTTTGATCTTTACTTGATTTGATCGGTATCAACGACTTTTTACTCTTTTGATTCCATATCATGCCACGCTTAACTTTTGTAGTTGGTAATTGATCTGATTCGGACCAACTTTTCTGATCCCGTCATAATGTAAGGAGTTGTCTGGCTTTAAATATAGGCATGACTGGGTCCGAGACGTTCTCTGGGACATTTTAAGAAGGGCTGGGGTCTCAGCCAAGAAAGAGGCTCATGTGAATTTTCTCTCAGACCCCACAGAAGGGAGATCCACCATACGTCCAGCAGACCTGCTTGTCTTTGGGTGGGCCGGGGGGAAACACGCTTGTGTCGACCTAACTGGCGTATCTCCCCTGGTTGGTTTGAGGGATACTGGTTTTGTAGCAGGGCAAGCGGTGCGGAAAGCAGAGTCGAAGAAAGTTGAGAAGCATGCTAAAGCTTGCGAGGAGAACCAACACGTTTTCGTACCCCTGGCATTTGATACCTTTGGCTCCTTGGCACCGGAAGCCATCCGTTTCCTGACCAGAGTCCAACGGGTTATTCATAGCAGTGTCTCAACTCCGGGGGGTAAGGGTTCGTTTTTAGTAGGCTAGGGTTTATCGTCCAGAAAGGGGTAGCGACGCAGCTTGTTGCCCGGCTGCCCGCTATCTTGATGTAATTTTCCACGACTAGTTAATAAATCACCACCTAGATCAAAAAAAAAAAAAAAAAAAAAATCTAACTAAGGGTATATTTATTATCTCTACTTGATATCATGGCAAAATGTATAAAATGGTGTTTCCACATTATGTAAAAATGTTATATGTGACCGGTTTCAATAGTCACTTAAACCAACCTCAGTCGCTTGTGATTTTGGTGATCTAATATGTTGTGATCACTGATCACCATATGAGCAAGGTTTTCAGAACCGGACCGGACGTTGAACCGGACCCCCGGCCGGTTCACTGGTTCGACCGGTCCGACCGGTTCGACGAACCGGCCCAAAAAATAAAAAAAAATAAAAAATCCGGTCCGACCGGTCCGGTTTCCGGTCCGACCGGCCGGTTTTCCGGTCCGACCGGCCGGTTCACCGGTTCAACCCCGGTTCGCTGCAAAAACGGTCCGACTACCCGAACCGGACCGGTCCAGGCCCCGGAACCCGGTCCGACCGGCCGGTCCGGTCCGGTTTTCAAAACAATGCATATGAGGAAATACTTTTCGAACACATTAAGCGACCAAAAGTTCCGTCTCAATATTAACCATGGAATGGATTGCGACTTTTAGGTGTTGTTTGTTTTTTGCTCAGAAGCACTTCTGACCTCTTTTGTCTGCGCCACGCAAACGCGCGCAGACGTTTAGGTCTGCAGATTGTTTGTTTTTTGGAAGATCTTTCACTCAAAAAAGTCTTCCTGACCTCTTCTTGTTCCAAAGTCTTCAAAGGTCTTCTCCACTTCTCTTCCCCTCACCCACCACCACCACCGTCCACCATCCACCACCACGGTCCACCACCACCGTCCACCATCCACCACCACCACGGTCCTCCACCACCGTCCACCACCACCACCCACCACCACCGTCCACCACCACCACCGTCCACCAACACCACCCACCACCCACCACCACCACCACCCACCCACCACCACCACCACCACCGTCCACCACCGTCCACCACCACCCACCCACCACCACCACCGTCCACCACCACCACCACCACCATGGTCCACCACCACCACCATGGTCCACCTCCACCGTCCACCACCATCCACCAACACCACCACCCACCACCACCCCCCACCACCACCGTCCACCACCACCCACCACCACCACCCACCATTACCGTTCACCACCACCACCGTCTACCACCAGACTGCTGTAAAAAATCAATTTATTTAAATTTCAGTTTATTTCAGCAGCCTGCAGACATTAACAAACAAACAATCTTCTTCTTGCAGACTGCAGACATTTGGTCCACCTCTTCTCCTACAGATGTGGTCCGCAGACTACAGACCTTTTCCTGCAGAAAAAACAAACAGCACCTTAGGGACCATCTACGAACATCGATAGAGCTTAGTGGAGAGGGGCGTGTCAACTGACCTCATTTCTTTTTGCATTAGTTGTAGAATGTGTAACACGAAAAAGTTATATAGAACTTTAGCTAAATAAATAAAAATTATTGTTAAAGTTTAACCAACTAACCCATTAGTCTTATATCTAATTTGAATAAGCCCAAAGTGATTACCAATTAAAAAAGGGCCCGTTTTCTTATTTACCCAATAACCCAATTCCCCAATTCATTAGCTTAACCAAACCTTTTTTTAGGGGGCGATGATCTACTTAGAATTGTCGACTTCGACAGTCTCATTGTGCATTTGAATATAGCTCAATGCAACCAAAAAGTCATACTTTTCCACAAAGATTGTTTAGTGCTAGTGCAAGACAACTTCGTTCGCAGTGGTTTTAGCAATATGGAAAGAAAACGGATAAAACCTTTTGCTTCATTTGGGATTCATGTGGCGAGAGTTGTTTTTTTAAATCAATACAGCATGTGAATACAAATTTACGTAATCGGGTACGTGATGATTATATGAAGGATTATTGTATTTGTTATAATGAAAAAGTTATTTGCAGAAGTTGCGATTGAAGATGTGATGAATCGTTTTCAAAACATGAAAAAAACTAGTATGGAACAAGTGTACACCTCGTCATCATTATTATCATCATACTTTGTTAATTTCACAATAGCAAAACTAAGGTATAGTTTAAGAAAGGTAAGATGTATGCAACCTTATCTCTATCCGTTGGAAATAGAGAAGCTGCTTCCACTGAGATCCCCGGCTTGATAATGGTTTTGCATCAAGCCTTGAACATAAGAAACATAACACTTATAGCAATTAAGACAACCATGTGTTTTTCCCATTGACAATATACATTCATTATGGTATTCCCACCCAATCTGACTCGAAAATTATGACGCTAGTCTATCAAAAATCTGTGCTCTAGAAAATTACTGAGTCGGAAAAATCGTTTATGGCTTCGCCAATGTCCACAAACCAAGTTTAGGTGACTGCATATGACAAAACGTTTTGGGACCATTTAGCCTATAATATTCATTTTAACTCAAACAAGTTAGCGTCAACCCGCACGTTGCAACGGGACGTTGATTGTAAGCATCTCACAAAATAAGACATTCCTATAATCTAAGAAAACAATAAGAGGATCAATACGCAAACCTCAAGGGTCTGTTTGGTATGGGGTAATGGAATGATGGAGGTAATGGAATGGATCATTACCATTCCATGTCTTGTTTGGTTATCATGTGGGAATGGAATAAATTCTTATTTTGTGTTATTTGGTATGTAAGAAAAAACGAAAATATAAAATCGATGGTGAATGGTGGGTGGCGGCGGCAACAGTGGTGGTGGGTGGCGGCGGCAACAGTGGTGGTGGGTGGCGGCGGCGGCAACGGTGGTGGTGGCAGTGGGCGATGGCGGTGACGATGGTGGGTGGATGACGACGACAGTGGTGGGTTGCAGCGGTGACGGTGGGTGGTGGTGGCGATGACAGTGGTGGAGGCAATGGGTGGCAGTGACGCAAGTGGTGGTGGTGGTTGGACGCCGGTGACAATAGTGGGTTACGACGATGGTAGCAATGGTTGTGGGTGGCGGCAATAGGCGGTGGTGGTTGGATGATGACAACGATGGTGGGTTGTAATAATAATAATAATAATAATAATAATAATAATAATAATAATAATAATAATAATATATTTGTTTCCATTCTTTGAAGGAATGACAAAAAAAAAAAAAAAAAAAAAAAAAACACCACCTTACCAAGGAATGAAAATTCTTAAAATGTAAGGAATCACATTCCTTATGGAATGATCCATTCCATTTCACCTTTGATTCCTTCATACCAAACGCTACCCAAATGTGTACAAAAACTTAATCAAAATTTACACGTTAAGGCGTCAACATGTTATACAAATAAGATTCGGACAACAAATTAAACAAATGACTTTTGAAAGAATTATTCAACGTGAAAATTAAATCACAACGCAAACTTAATCGCGTAGACAAAAAAATTAAATCCATAAAAGTATGCTTATTTTTTACCCACGATGATAAAAATTATAGTCCATGCTTTATTTGGTAATAATAAACTTCATATGAATATTAAGTTAAAATAAACATTTAACGTTTCCTTGCAAATTCTCTTTACCAGACACAAAAAGTTTTTAACACACCCAAGACCAAGCCCTATTCTTCATCTTCATCATATCATTGTCCATAGAAAATTTTAATCCAAGATCCATTCATCATCCATTGAATCTTCTTCAAGATTCGTCCGTTTTGAAACCCTTATAATCTACTTAAAACAATATCTCTCCTTTTTGATTTTTTTGTTCAAACCACCTCATTTGATTTTGTTGGCAAAGAAGTGAGGAAGAGAGAGTCTATAATGAGGTGAATTCTCTCTAATGATTGAGAGATATGGACTTGCATTATATAGTTGAATGTTAATCATACAAAGGGAATAAAATAAATGCTTTGACTAATATAATAAAGAATGCTAAAGACTAGGCAATGTTTGAGACTAGGCAATGTTAGAGGGCTTAATTGGTGGGATTGTTATTTTATGTAATCATTATCTTTTATCCCCCGTCAAGCGAAACGGCGGCGGATGAACTCGAAGAAGATCTCGAAAATGCTCGAATTGAGGTCGAGGCAAACTTTTGGTGAAGATGTCCGCTAGTTGAAGCTTGGTTGGAACAAACTTTGCATGGAGCTTTCCAGACATTACTAACTCGTGAACAAAATGGTAGTCCAAATCAATATGTTTGGCCCGTTTGTTAGAAACTGGATTCTGGCTCATAAACAAGGCACTCCGGTTGTCACATAGAAGAGTCGGACGAGATCTTATGAGACAAAGTTTAATACATTAACAATGACCTAGGACTTCCCACCACCATAGGTACTTTCCACTAGGCGAGTTGTCAATTCAAATAGCGCTATCCATTGTTAAAGTCGGCTAGCTAAGTTGATGATTTTGTAATGATTGCAAGTATACTACGTTTATGTTTAAGCATAAAGCACAAGAATTCAAAGCATAACACGTATGTGAATTGTATGTAAAACGTTTATGAATAAGTGCACGTGTATGTTTTATATGTGTACATGAATCACCCCAAAAGTGTAAAAATGAAAAAGGGAATATGTATACTCACAGTTTGCAAAAGCGATCAAAATCCAACTTAAGTTGTCGTGAGCTAATGAATGGGAATTCCGAGGAATTCAACCTATGACGTATAAGAATACTAATAAATAGAATGAATTAAAAGTCTAAGGTATCTAGGACCTAAGGCATTAGGTTTACTAATTCGATTTAGGGAATTAGAGTTTTTACGATAAATTGTATTAATATAAAGCTTGTATTTCAAAAACAATATGACAAAGTTTATAAATGATGATCAGATAATATACTTATTACCTCTTGATTATTTAACTAAAAGTAGGTTCAAGTAATTAGGACAAAAGAATTAAATTAATTGCTTTAACCCATAATTGTAAATAATTACAATAATTAAAATAATTGAACAAATAAATGTAAGTTACACAAATGAGTCAAATGTTAATGATTATGAATTTGAAACATAGAAATATTTATGTTTTATAACACATTAAATTTATAAAACAGAATTTAAGTGTCATAAATTAATAATTGATTTATTGTATTTAAATAAACATAAATACAACTAAAATACTATATATTGTTTAAAATGACATTTTTTATGAAAATTATGGTGGAAGTGCATGAAGCTCTTGTAAAATGTGTGTTATCCAAACAATTTCAGCAGCTGCGTTAGCCATTGCCCGATATTCTGATTCGCAGCTTGAGCAGGAGACGGTTGGTTGCTTCTTTGCACTCCATGAGACCAAGTTGCCACCTAAGAAGATGGAGTATCCATATGTTGAACGCCTCGTTTCAATAGAGCATGTGAATACAAATTTGCTTAATTGGGTACGTGATGATTATATGAAGGATTATTGCATTTGTTATATTGAAAAAGTTATTTGCGGAAGTTGCAATTGAAGATGTGATGAATCGTTTTCAAAACATGAAAAAACTAGTATGGAATAAGTGAACACCTCTTCATACTCTGTTAATCTCACCAATAACAAAAGGTAGAGTCTAGGAAGGGTAAGATGTATGCAACCTTATCTCTATCCGTTTGATATAGAGAGGCTGCTTCCACTGAGATCACCGGCTTGATAATGGTTTTGCATCAAGCCTTAAACATAAGGAACATAACACTTAGGTAGTGTTTGGTATATATGCTGGAATGGAATGCGGATTGCAATGGAGTATTACGAGGTAATGAAAGATTTTATGTTTAGTTAATCAAAGGAATGAAATCACATGTTCCACAAGGCATCCTATTCTCTAAAAACCATTTCATCCACCCCTCAATGTTTTTTTTTTTCATTACATCTCCTCCTTCACCCTTCATGAACAACACCCAAACACACCACCCATTACCACAAGTCTTTTTATTCCTATCAGACAACATAAAGTAATACTTTGTTTCATTCCCACATGGCAATCAAACAAGACATGAAATGATAATGATCTATTTCATTACCTTATCCATTGTATTATCTCGTTCATTCCATTCCCTCATCCATTTCATTACCCATACCAAACAGACCCTTAGCAATTAAGACAAGCATGTGTTTTTTCCATTGATAATATACATTCATTATGGTATTCCCACCCAATCTGACTCGAAAATTATGACGTCACTCTATCAAAAATATGTGCTCTAGAAAATTACTGACCCGGAAAAATTGTTTATGGCTTCGCCAATGTCCACAAACCAAGTTTAGGTGACTGCATATGACAAAACGTTTTGGGACCATTTTAACCTATAATATTCATTTTAACTCAAATAAGTGAACTTATCGTGACTTATTTTATTTATTTTTTTCCGTAGTAGTTGAGACCATTAGACCATACGGTGTGAGGCATGGAAAGCGGTGTGAAGTCTCTCCACGTCACCGACACCACCCTCTATATGGGGTGGAAGGGGCGTGGCTCCAATGGGCTTGAAGATCTTCACCGGCATGGGGCAAAAGGTAAGAGTTGTAATTGGTTGTTTGTGGGCAGCAAAGGTGAAGTCTCTCTCTTCTTACTCTCTCTTTGGCGTGGGCCGTGGAAGAAGGTGAAACCACCCCGTGGTTTTTAGCATGAAAGAAGGTAGAATCCTTTTTGTTAACATGGCAAACACGTGTCGCGTCATGCTCATTTAGGATCCTTATCATACTGTGTAGCCTTAGACTAATAATATACACGATAACTATTTTACTTTATTTTTAAATAAAGTCTGCAAGTTGGATAAAACTTTACTTAAGTTTTGTTTTGTTTTAGGTTTTTTAATTCCTTTCGCTATATTTGCGGCATTTTTCTTCTGTCGTACTTTCAATGGTCGTCGTGTTGAAAAATATTGGTTCAAATATCAACGTGATTCTGTAAAAATCATGTGTTTTGAAAAACATAAGTAGTTCCAACATCACGTGCTTCTGTAAAAACATGTGGTTTTGTAATAAACATATAAATCCACTTGTGTATTACAATTTATTTTAACAATTTATCAGAAGAAACACCGAGTAAAACGAGTCTAGAAACATTAAACTTTAAATATTTAATTCTTAACTTTTAGTTACTTTATGAGTTAAGCTAATACCATTACTGAAAAAATAAAGTTAACACGTCCAAGAAAGATGGAGGTCTTGGTGTCTCCAAATTACATCAAGTGAATGATGCGTTACTCCTCAAGTGGTGTTGGAGGTATAAAAAAGAGGACAATTGTCTATGGAAAAGAGTTATCATGGCTTGTAATGGCTCTGCTAGAAGATGGTCAATGATGCCTTGCTCGACTTCAGCTAGTGGTAACTGGAAAGACATTGTAAAAGTGGGAGAAAAGAAATTGCCCAACGGATGCCCGCTTCAATCGTTTTTTATGTGTACAGTGGGCAGCGGCTCATCTATCTCTTTCTGGTGCGACGTGTGGATTGGTGATACTCCACTCAGGTTGACTTATCCTAGCTTGTTCAGATTAGAGGTCGATAAATGGGCGACTGTTAGCCAACGGTTAAAGATTCAAAACGGCTCTAAAACTATCGCTTGGGAGTGGAAGACTGAACCATCTTCTCATACGGAGATCTCGGAGTTATTTCAGCTGTTGGAAGATCTTTTTATCTTTCAATGGAATGGGAGTTTGGACTCTTGGAGTTGGAAAGGCGATACTAGTGGTAATTTTTCAGTGCGTTCAGCCAAGTTACTCCTATATAATTCTTATAATACTATCCACAGTCCGACTATACAGTGGAAGGTTTGGGTTCCTATTAAATGCAAAATCATGGTTTGGCGTGCTTTGCGGGATCGTCTTCCTACCTGTGAAGCATTAGAAAAGAGAGGTGTTCACCTAAATGATAAGTCTTGTATCCTATGCCAATCGGGAACTGAAACGGCAATGCACCTATTCACGGGGTGTATTTTCTCATTTGATATATGGAACAGACTCATGACTTGGTGCCGCTTAAGTCCTTTTTATGCTTTTGATGTGCCAGACATTTTATCGTTGGTCGACTCCCATCCGATCACAAATCAGAAAAAGGGGATTCTCCGGGGTATCATTTTCACAGCTATGTGGTCCATTTGGAATGAAAGAAATGCGCGAATCTTTTCTAGAAAAAGACGAAGACCGCCGGAAGTGTTCGAGTGTATCAAGAAGACGTCGTATTTTTGGTTTAGGCATAGAACTAGAATTAAAGATTTCGATTGGAAAAAATGGTGTAATCACCCTTTGGATTTGATGTAAGGTTTTTTTAGTTCCCGGGGGTCCTTGCTTTAAGGACCGCTTTTGGGCGTTTTTGAATGAAAGTTACCTTACAAAAAAGAAAATCATAGTTATTTGCAATTATGTTTCATTTTTATCAAAAAAGATATGATCTTCTTTTTTTTTTAACTAATACCCTGAATTTATTATATTAAATACTCTGCATCAGAAAAATGGTATTCAAGGGAGCTAAAGACTAAAAACCAATGAAAATTAAAGAAGAAAAAACAATGAAAATCAATCTTTGAATCAAGACTTATGCCACATAGGCTCGAGTTCTTATCACTGCACCAATTAGCAACCTTTCGAGGTTACATGTTTTACTATATTTTTAATCCACAATATATGAAAAACTAATTTTGATTTATATAAAAAAAAGAGAAATTATACTATAAAAATGACCTTAACATAAAAAGGATAAAGAAGATTTTGGGCTTTTGATCTAAATATATCAATGAATGAGATTAAAATGGAAAAATTATAAGTTGAGTTTCTAAAAAATAGGTATAACCCACAATTGTTGAATTCCACTCCCATTTTTTAAACGTCCATAACTTTTTCATACAACATTATTTTTCTAAAAAAAAATATATACCATAATAACAAGTTTTTTATCCTCTTTCATTTGCATACATATTGCTATACTTTTTTTTATTTTTTATTTTTTTCTGGGTTGATAACTTGCGTTTTATCATGATACAACTTGCGTTTTTTGTCAGATATAACTAGCATCTTTTTACCAGGTATAACTTGCGTTTTATCATGTATAACTTGTGTTTTTTGTCAGATATAACTTGCATCTTTTTATCATGTATAACTTGCGTTTTATCAGGTATAACTTGCGTTTGTCGAACCCAGGTCTTTGAGTTGTTAAACGAAGACAGAAAGCAGCTGGTCTAAGTGACCAGTTGATTGATTATATGCCCGGGAAAATTATAAACTTATTTGATTAATACCCAACCAAGACCTGTCCCAATAATCACACAAATAACCTACCATAACAACAATCAATCCAAGATTTGTCTTAGCGGTTTTAAAACCTAAACCTAATCAACTAATCTGGAGGAAATAATTGGATTATAATGTACCAGTAGTGAGGAAAAAGTGAAGAACAGAGCACGAGCAAACAGGTAACGCAAGCTATCAACCCCCAGATTTGTCTTAGCGGTTTTAAAATCTAAACCTAATCGACTAATCTGGAGAAAATAATTGGATTATAACGTACCAGTAGTGAGGAAAATGTGAAGAATAGAGCATGAGCAAAAGAAAAAGTGAAGAACAGAGCACGAGCAAACTAGTAACGCAAGCTATCAACCCAACCAAATTTTTTTTTTTTAAATATGGCAATAGGGTATGCAAATGAAAGAGGATAAAAAAACTTGTTTTATGGTGTATTTTAAAAAAATATAATATCGTATGAAAAGTTATTAACGTTTAAAAAATAAAGGTGAAACTTGAAAAAAGTTAACAATTATGGTGATGGACAATAATATCTTTTTGGCTAGAGAATGTGTCAGCCTTTTATTCCTTTTTATCCTTCTCACGCTTAGCTCCTTTTTACATTAGTCTCTCTAAAAAATTATATAAGTTTTTATCCTGGTATTTTTATTTATTTATTTAGAAAAAAAATAGACATTTAATTGATAAGTATATATTTAAATATTAAATAAAATAATATGCTTAATAAACTAGTTTTGACACCCTTGGAAGTATCTACAAGGTGGCGTAATCACATGTAAATTCAAGTTTTGTTTGCAGACATGCTTTTATACTTGTACCACATGCACATGTGATAGGTTTTTGTTTTCCAAAACTATTTTCATTATGTGATCAACTTAATCATGAATTGTCCAACATTATTGATAATAGACTAATAGTGTTGGATATATATATACTATATATATATATATATATATATATATATATATATATATATAGGGTAGAGATCCTAAGAGAACCAACCCCTATTTGAGAACTGAGAGAACCATTCTGAGCCACACATTTCATATAAAGGCAAAAAAAAAAAAAAAAATTTTTTTTTTTTTTCTTTAATCGCACATTTTTATGCAAGGAAAATTTTTTTTTTTTTTTTTTGAATTTTTTTTTTCATTTATACATATGTGTATATGACAATTATACATATGTGTATATAGCAATTATACATATGTGTATATAGCATTTTTCAGCTATACATATGTGTATATTTCAGTTATACATATGTGTATATAGCATTATACATATGTGTATAATGCAATTATACACATGTGTATACTGAAAAAAAATACAAAAAAAATAAAAAAAAAAATTTCCTTACATATAAAGCAGCGATTTTTGCAAAAAAAAAAAAAAAAAATTTTTTTTGCCTTAGAGAAATGTGTGGTCCAGAATGGTTCTCTAGTTCTCAATTTGGGAAAAGGTTCTCATTTGAACCAAATCCTATATATATATATATATATATATATATATATATATATATATATATATATATATATATATTCTTTACCCTTATTACTTTAAAACATATAATGAATCCATATCATTTTTCTTATTAGTGAATCCTTATCAATGGTGTTAGAATATATAATACATGAAAACGAGTATCAAATATAAAATAACACATAAAATGCAATTATGAGAAGCATATGACTCTAATAACACCAAAGTACATCCGCTCTGATGGGTGAATCGGAAAAGAGGACTATCATGTAATTCATCCAATAGAATTGTCTTCTAATATAATATGAAACAGGGTAACGTGGACGAATCAGCTGGTCTGGGTGACAAGTAGAATGGGTTTGGATCAATGCGGGTTCTGAGTGAAATGAGATTGGGTCAAAACAACCAAATGGACCATTTTAGAAAAGAGTTTCGATTTGGTTCGAGCCAAAAATAGGTTTTGTCTAAATGAAATTAGGAATAATATAGTTAGTTCGAACAAATTTAAGGTGTACATACACATCCTTTAAATATGTTGTTGGCATTGCTATACGACATGTATGCTATCATACAACCTATATGGTAAAGTTTTAACTTTCAATTTTACAGTTTAGAATTAATACCAAATAATAAAGTTAGTTTAGAACTAGTTTAAGTTACAAACACTAAAATAGGTGGTTGTGTTGTTTAGATTTTAGTGTCACATACACATCCTTTAAATAAGTTGTTGGCAACTGCTATACGACACGTGTGTTGTAAAACAGACCGTATGACAAAGTTTTAACTTTCAGTTTTACAGTTAGATAGTTAGATGATTTGGTCGCTCTATTACCATTGGTCGTTAGACTTATTTCATACCCTTTAATATACAACCATAAGCATTTGTTTTAACCATCTTAGAATATAAATTTAATTATTCAACAACCACGTTATTTATATTTCGAAAACAAGATGAATTAGGATCAAATATACAGTGAAAAAAATAGGAAGTCATAGAAAGGATATCAAACGAACTCCGAATGAACTCATTTGCTTTTTTGGATTTTTAGCTTGTAGTTTTTAAAATTTATGTTATATCATTGTGTCTTTTTTATGTAACATTTTGTCTTTTTCTTATTTTCATCATTATGTCATTTTTGCGATTCATTGTGTCTTTTTTCTTTAGCATTGTATTATATTTTCGGCATTGTGTTATATTTTGTGACTCATTGTGTCATATTTCATGATCTATTGTGTTTTTTGTATCCTTTTTATTTTTATCATTTTTTTTACACTGGATATGATAACTTGACTCAACAAGATATTAGTGAATATATTAAATAGAAATATGAGTAACGTCTCAACTACTATTGCTCATGTACAAGACTTCTAAGTTTATTCAAGGTGTCGTTTCACCAATACAAATAGTCGTGAAATAGACAAGATGGTTTGTTGGTTTTCAAACTTCCAAAGATTAAATTGTCTTTTACTAGTTAATTTTGACTTTTAAACCATATTCTTATGGAACTTCTAGACATATTGAAACCTATACTCACTTTTATAGAAACTACAGTATTTTTATAAAAACTTTTAAGTAAGTTTATAAAAGATGTTTAATAATTAAGCTTTCATGGTGATAAACTGTTTCTATCTACGATCAAACGGTAGGTCGTCCATGATTTTTCTTTTGAATTCAACTATGAATATGTTGTCTTCTTTGTCATCTTTAAGGTTTAAGTGTGCTTGCTATATTTTAGGAAAGAGTAGATTATTTACATATGGTTATTTGGGCTAAAGGCATACTCATACTCATACGTAACCCATGGCGAAAATGAATCTTGAAAAGGAAGAAATAGATATTCGTAATGGAGGACGATAGATGCAACCAACCGAAGATAAAGAGTTGATTCTTTGAAAGTATTTTGATCGTCGTTGAATAAAAGAATTAAAAAGATGATGAAAGTTTGGGACATGATCAAAGAATCAAAGATAGACCTAAAAATATATTAACTGAATGACAAACAAAAGTTAACTTCAAACTAAAACAATATATACATACATTTAAATAAGAGTTGGATACATTTCTAACATCACATTATCGAGACAATTACTTTGAAATCAGTTGAAAGTTAGACCGTAACTTTAAAAAACAAAACTAAATGTGAAATCTCAAAGCTTCTATTGTATATAGTTAAGTTATACGTCAATCTCAGGTTCGAATCTCACGCTCCACTGAAAAAATGACCGTTTGGGTTTGAAAGGAGAAACCCGTGTGTGCCATGAGATTCGATTATGAACAGTGGTCGCTTTGCAACATAGGATTTGCCGCTAAAACACTAATCTAAAAAAAAGTTATACGTGAATTATAGCTTAAAGGTACCCATTTGGTATAATAATGAGACATGATTAGTGTGTCACATGTGGGGCCTCCCATGTGTGAAATCGAACACGGTTAATTCCAACCAGATGTTAGTTTACTCTCGCCCCTTTGTCACTTGCAGAAATCACTATTTTCATTTCTAGCCTTTAAACTTTCACCATTTCACTCGATTTTTTATTGAGATTTGAGAGTATAATCACTATTGAGTAAAAGTGAAAAACTTAAAGAATTATTGCATTTATTGAGATAAGTTATAAAGTATGGTGTAAATAGTAACATCCAAAAAGGTTATTCTAATAATAATAAAAATAAATAAATAAATAGCAACATATTAAAAAAGAAAAAATAATTAATATAATAATAACTAATGATTTTTGTTGAACAACAATTCTGTAAAATATAAAAAAGGGGGCATACAAGAAGCTAAAACCCATTACACAAGTACATTACATTATTACATTCCGCATATGAGACTCCCGATATCTAAAAACATTACATTATAACATCTCACAAATTAAACTCCCACCATCTAACCCAATTAATGTGCCCGTATTTTGATCTTCCTCTAGTCCATAGAAAAGGCGACTCTTTTACCTGATCTACAGTTCTCATGAAAGGGAAGAACCGATTGTTGAAGTTCTTCTTGTTTCTTGATTTCCATATCTCCCATATTATGATCAACACCACAGCCAGAATTGTGAATCATTTTCTTCCAATCTTTTGATCCTTTCACAACCCAAGGTGTGCGGTCGCACACCTTGAAAAAAAAAATTAGTGTATTTTATAGGCGAAAATTCTGATCGCACCCCTTGAAAGTTTGGAAAAAGTCCCTAATCGCACCCAAAGCCCCCCGATCGCACCCCTTGAAAAACAATACTGGATTCGCCACTGTGTACGTAATCAAATAATGGCATGTACAAATAAAAATATTAAAGGAGAAATTTTGATTACTTGCGAGCATGTCACTTTTTAATAAGCACACTGCACACCACAAGTTCCTGATCTATATGGTTGCTAGAAAGCGAGATATTAGAAAAAAAAAAAAAAAACTACGGAAATTTATGATGTGTACATTAAAAAGTGAGGTATATATTGCAAGGTAATCTTTTTAAATATAGCTTGCTCTTTTAGCAAAATGGGCGTGGAGGTTTAAATGCGACAATCATAGTATGTGGCGTAAAATTATTAAGGAATGTCACAAAAACAAGAAAAATTGGGGTCTTTTGCCGGTTAATCAAAATGGAACCGGCTATTGGAAAACTTTGGCTAACTTCTTAAATAAATTCTCCATACAAGATCGGAAGCTGCATTCTTTTTTCAATGGTATAATTGGTGATGGCTCTTCTATAAGGTTTTGGTTGGATAAATGGCGTGAAACTCATTCTTTCAAGGATTTGTATCCAAATCCGTTTCAGCTGGTTATCAACAAAACAACTTCTGTTGCAGACACGTGGGATGGGGCTGGGAGCTTGCTGTGTGATTGGAGACAGTTACCAACGTCTACTGAAGATATAAATGAGTTGAATGAGTTACATGCTCAGTTAACTTGCATTTAGTTTTCGGATAGATCAGATGCTTGGCGTTGGGAAGGCAATGATCAAGGCGACTATTATGTCACCGACTGCAAGCGGCTCATTGTTACAGGAAGACAACAACAACAACAATTTTGTATGCAGTGGATCCCTTGGGTTCAACTAAAAGTTAAAGTTTTCATTTGGCGGCTTGAAATGGACCGGATCCCTACCCGTGTTGCTTTGATGAGGAGATGTGTTTCAATTCTGGATCCCTCCTGTGTTCTGTGTGAGGCGGAACCTGAATCGTCTCTTCATGTTTTTATCGGATGCGGTTTTTCTTTTGGCGTGTGGGCTGCGATTGGGTCATGGTGCAAAATAGGACCAATTTATGCTTTTCATCTCAAAGACTTGCTTCAGCTTTGTGGATGGAAGGAGAAATAAGGAGGCTAAGAAGATTATTCAAGTGACTGTTATGGTTACGCTTTGGGTTATTTGGAACACCAGAAACGGCAAAATGTTTAGTGATAAAGAAGCGAAAGTGGGAGAGGTGGTTGCTAAGGTTAAATCTTTCTATTTCTTGTGGATTAGGTCTAGGTCCAGATTAAAAAAAAAATAATCTAGAAAGTTTGAGCGATGTATCCTATGTATATGTCGTAGTTGTGTGAGCGGAGGTCCTTGCTTTGAGGACTTTTTGCGTTTTCTGATGAAGTTCACTTTTCAAAATTAAAAATAAAATAAAATAAGTGAGCTATGGTCAATTCACATGACACTTGTTATCGGTTACATTTCTTTGTATAAACTTGCTCAAGTCAATCTTACCGTGATTCTTACAACAATTAAACTGACTAAAGAGGGACATCAAATAACATAAAGCAAGAACACTATTTAATGTCTCCGAAAGGTTGTTATTATTGTTTGTACCCTGTCAAAATCAACATCTATTTATATTTTATATCAATCATTTTTTTTTAACATGGCCCAAGCCTCAAAACGAGGACCACGACCCAACCAAATCAAACCAAGTACAACAGGTATTTACACTAAAAATAAAAAATAATCTTTCGGCTTGCTCTAAAAAGAAAAAGAAAGTTGTATTTCGCTTTTAATGCCAGTCCCTCCACTGACTTTGTTCAATGAATCTATATTATGAGAAAAAAAAAAATATATATATATATATATATACTTTGGGTAACACATTTTTGTTTGCCCTTTATACCCCTCGGCCTCAATAGATCTTTGCCAATGTAATAAGTGCTTCTTTAAAGTTTATAGTTTTTTGACTTTTTCAAACCCATGTAAACTTTAAACTTGTTTATTGACACCCTAAAGATTCAAATCATTCTAAAATACCCCCTTAATTTTACAAAAGAAATTTCTTAATTCAATGATAAGGCTAAAGGCGTGGTTATTCATCAAATCCATTCACTCATCCTCTACGTAGGTGACACTAGAGGTGAGCAAATCGGTTTTTTTTTTTGCCGAACTGGTTTTGGTTCCAAACCGGTTCGCTACAGTACTGGTTCCTGGTCGAACCGGTTTCGGTTCCAAACCGGTTCGGTTTTGGACCGGTTATGTCGATTCGTGAGACCTGTTTCGAAGACCGGTTTCGGTTCGGTTTCAGTTTCGGTTTGTTTCGGTTTCGGTTCTTAATCGGTTTTTCGCGCACTTTTTAAAATCGTATAAATTACATAAAATTTAACTTTTAATAACTTTTCGGGTTTTTTAAAAAAAGAAATTGAATATTAATACAAAAAAACAAAGTTTTATTTGTGTTTATGGCCAAAAAAATGTATTTTTCTTAAACCGGTTTTGGTTCGGTTTTGGGTTTTTTCGGTTTCGGCCGGTTTGTGTACCGGTTTCGGTTTGGTTTCGGTTTCTTTTGACCGGTTTTTCCGTCGGTTTTAGGCCGGTTTTCGGTTCGGTTTGAGATTTTTTTAATACCGGTTTCACGTGAAACCGGTTTTGACCGGTTTTGGTTCGGGTTGGTTTTACCGGTTTCGGTTCCCGAACCGGTTTTTTTGCTCACCTCTAGGTGACACCAGGCCCCTTCCCGACTCAATACCCCACAACATAAGTACATACAAAAACATCAAAGATGAATGAAAGTGATCCATATGGGAATATTAAAGAACTAACATACTATCAATGACTAAAGCAAGTAACAACAAAAGACGTAGACCTGACAACGTTTATTTTCCATATTTTTGAATCGATCAATTTCTTGTCGATTTACTCATAATACTTAAATTTTAATTTTATTTAAATCAATATAAAATTGTGGGATTTTATAACAAAATAACTCTATTATACTTAGGGGGTGTTTGTTTTTTCTTGAAAAGAGCTTCTAATCACTTATGTCTGCGCCGCGCAGACGCGGGCAGACATTTGTGACCAGCAGACCGTTTGTTTTTTAGAAGACTTCAGACATAAAAATCTCTTCCCCACCTCTTCCCCAAGCAGACATGGACTAGGGTCTTTTTGCCTCTTCTCCACAAAACATATCATCTTCCACCTCTCCACAAAACACATATCAGACCAACACCCTCCTCCTTCCCTCTCCTCCCTGCTCCGCCCCACCCACCGCCGCCCCTCCCTCCACCGCCGCCTCTCCCTCCTCCGCGTCCTCTCCTCCCTGCTCCTTTCCTCCGCGTCCGCTGCTTCCCTTCTCCGGTCTACTCCTCCTTCCTTCTCCTTCTCTTCCGGTGCTCTGCTTCCCTTCTCCGGCCGGCGGTCAACAAGCAGGTATTTTTTTTTTTTTTTTCAGATCTGTTAATTTTTTTGTTATGTTTCAGATTTGTTTTTGTTTCAGATTTGTTAGGGTTTAGATTTGGTTTATTTTCAGTTTATTTTCAGTTTTTTTTTCAGTTTATTTTTCAGTTTTTGTTTCAGATTTGTTAGGGTTTAGATTTGTTAGGATGATATTCTTGAAATTTAGTATCAGTTTTTTTATTCAAATAAGTATTCATTGTTGTAGAACTATTTATTTTAAATTTCAGCTTATTTCAGCAAACTGCAGAAGTTAAAAAACAAACAGTCTTCCCCTTGCAGACTGCAGACCTTTGGTCCACCTCTTCTCCTGCAGATGTCTGCAGATGTGGTCCGCAGACTGCAGACCTTTTCCTGCAGAAAAAACAAACAGCACCTTAGTAAATCAAACTTAATAAATGGCATATTGTGTCGTGTAGAGGACGAGAATGTGGATCATATATTCACTTGTTGCGGTTTGGCGTTAGGTATGTGGCAAGGTATCGCTAACTGGGTTCATTTACCGCCTATATTTATTTTTTTCAGTGAAAGATATTGTTGAAGTGGCTAATTGTTCGGGGGTGGTCTAAGAGTAAAAAGGATATTTTATATGGGATCGTTATGGTGGCTTGTTGGCGGGGCTCTGGAAAGCAAGGAATGAGAGAATTTTTGCTCAAAAGACTAGAAGTACTGTTGAGTTAGTGGCAGAAGTTAAGTCATTGAGCTATCTTTGGTTTTGTAGTAGGGGTAAAAATCAAGGAGTGGATTGGAAGGGTTGGATTTGTTTTGATGTAATGTAATTTTTGGCTTGTGGGGTCTCCCGCCTTAGGAGTCTCCCGGCCTTGGTTGTTTAATGAAATTCGCCTTCCCAAAAAAAAAATAAAAAAATAAAAAAATTATGTGTTTAAATAAGACAATTATAATTAATTAACTATAAAAAAACCTTTTGGAATCCAACATACCTTTAAAAAAAAAGTTAGAGTCCAACATAAATATTTTCCTTAATATGCGTTGACAAATGCTTATGTTAAAAGTATATGACTTACTAGAAACAAAATAAAACATTTAATTTTATCCCCAAAATATACGACTTACCGGAAACAAAATAAATATGACTTTCTAGAAAGCAAAGTGTGACTAACATATAGACACGATGGTTCTTACAAAACTTTATAAGCAATTAAAACCATAATATTTTTTTTAGTTTAAATTTCACATGTGCTTATATACAATACAATTCTAAGCAAGTTACCATCAACCCAAATTCAGTTAACTAACAACTTTACAAACATATACATATTGATATACATACATATGTATATTCACAAGTAAATAAACTATATGTAAATCAGTTATAAACTATATTCAATATTCACCACTGAATGCGCTACTTATAAAACTACTAAAAAAACGTATAGTATTTCCACTCTCACACATAATAAAAAGTTATAATTTACTATTAGATACAACAATTAATCAATTATGTATTAAAAGCAATATTTTAAAAGCCGAATTTTAAACCGTACCGGTTGGGCTCAGAAACGATTCAACCGGGTTAACTAGTTAACCATATAATTCCATAAAAAATCCATTGTTGAACTTGGAACGCATGAATTCAATTAATAGTTGGAAATTCCGTTGGGCCCTAGGTTATAATTAGGTCTTTCACAAGAACTTGGATATGCCACTCAATTAAACTCAAAATTTTAACATAGGCTTAAACTGGTAGCCCGATATGAACAGGTATTATCGAATAAAGCTACCGTTCAAAGACCATATCAAAACCCTATTTATACCGGATTCAACCGTACTAAAAAAATAAGCGATAGCCTGTTTAAACCGGTTTTTAAAGCATTGATTAAAACTTAAAAGAGCCCATAATCATAAACCAAGAAACAATAATAGACCAACAAACATTTAACAAGGTAGTAACATGAAACATTAATGTGGATAGAAGTCATAGCACAAGTGAGATGGAGAGACAGACAGACAGACATAGGTGAGGTGAGTAACAACAAGCTGGTCAGCACCACCTCCTTCACCAACCACCTCACTTCCTTCTTCTCAGCACCATCCTTCACCCTTCCTCTTTCTCTCCATTTTTTTATAATAATAATAATAATAATCTCTTGTCAACACCCATCACATATAGCTCCCTCATCCATTATTCACACCCCTCAATCATCCCCTTCTTTATCTTCACCACCATCTTTGACCCACTTCAGTTATTCATCCCTCAGGTTCTTTACAGATCTAAACACTCTTTTTTCATTGTTTTTGTTCTTTCTTTTGTAGTTCTTGTTTAAAGTTGACTGCTTTATTAGTTGTTTAACTGTTTATTTGAAGTTGTATATAGTTTCTTGGAACTTTGTTAGTTTTCTTGTAGTTTTATGTAGATTTATGTTTAATCTTGACAAGATTGTTCTGATTTAGTGTTTCTGGTTTGATAACTGTTTGTTTTTGATGGGCTTAATATTATGTTTCTGATCTGATCTGTTACTAGATCTTTTTGACTGTTAATTGGTGGATTTGATCATTTTTTTTTTAATTTTTTGATCATTTTTTTATAGTTTTTATTATTATTTTGTGCAGCAAATTTGATGATTAGAAGTTGATTGTTTTTATGGGCAATACATGCCGTGGATCTTTTGGAATAAAAGACACACAGGGCTTGAACAAGCCTGAAGACCGGTCGATTTCCACTCAGAACCATAGTACAGAACTATCTAACGACTCTTTAGATTACTCGCCGAATACTTTGCTCTCTCAACAGCTTATAGCCCAAGAGTTTTCGAAAGATCCGCCTAACTCGAACGATAATTCAAAGCCGCCGGCTGTTCCTAAGAAAGAAAGTAATATGAGCCGCCACGGGACGTCGAATCAGTCTTACTATGTTCTTGGTCATAGGACCGAGAATATTCGTGATGTGTACACGTTGGGTCAGAAGTTGGGGCAGGGTCAGTTTGGGACTACTTATTTGTGTACCGAGATTGCGACTGGAGTGGATTACGCGTGTAAGTCAATCTCGAAACGGAAGCTGATCTCCAAAGAGGACGTGGAGGATGTTAGGAGGGAGATTCAGATAATGCACCATTTGGCGGGGCATAAGAATATTGTTACTATTAAGGGTGCGTATGAGGATCCGTTGTATGTGCATATTGTTATGGAGCTTTGCAATGGCGGAGAGTTGTTTGACAGGATTATTCAAAGGGGGCATTATAGTGAAAGGAAGGCGGCTGAGTTGACCAAGATTATTGTTGGCGTTGTTGAAGCGTGTCATTCGCTTGGGGTTATGCATAGAGACTTGAAACCGGAGAATTTCTTGTTGGTTAATAGGGATGATGATTTCTCACTCAAGGCTATTGATTTTGGACTCTCGGTTTTCTTCAAGCCAGGTAATTTATAATTATAATTATAATTATAATTATGATTATTATCTTCTCAGTTTATGTGTTACTGAATTACATGTTATTTCAGGTCAAATCTTCACAGATGTGGTAGGAAGTCCGTATTATGTTGCTCCGGAGGTCCTTTTGAAGCATTATGGTCCAGAAGCAGATGTGTGGACCGCAGGAGTGATACTTTACATATTACTCAGTGGTGTGCCGCCGTTTTGGGCTGGTATGTTCTGAAGTTATTCTCTGTGGGGTCGATTTTGTCATCGGGAATGCTTAATGCTTACTTAAAGTTTTGTACTTTTTTGTTGTAGAAACACAACAGGGGATATTTGATGCGGTTTTGAAGGGATACATAGACTTTGAGTCGGACCCGTGGCCTCTTATATCTGACAGTGCAAAAGATCTTATTAGGAAGATGTTATGCTCTCGACCTTCTGACCGCCTAACTGCTCATGAAGTTCTATGTATGTTGTAAAATCGGTTACATATTATTAGATTGCCTTATGTTTTTTGTCATTTAAACATTGTATAAAATTAAAGATTATTTATAAATATATTAACCGTGCAGGTCATCCTTGGATTTGTGAAAACGGTGTTGCTCCTGATAGAGCACTGGATCCAGCCGTTCTTTCTCGTTTGAAGCAGTTCTCTGCAATGAATAAGTTAAAGAAGATGGCTTTGAGGGTATGATGTTTACGAATGCTATATTTGATTTAAGCAAAAAGTAATCTTGAATATTTTTGTTTTGTTTGGGTCCAGGTTATAGCGGAAAGCCTGTCTGAAGAGGAGATTGCTGGTTTGAGAGAAATGTTCAAGGCGATGGATACTGATAACAGTGGCGCAATTACATTTGATGAACTAAAAGCCGGTTTAAGGAAGTTTGGTTCCACATTGAAAGATACAGAGATACGGGACCTTATGGATGCAGTAAGATTCTTTTTTAATCCATGTGTTAACTTGTTTTGAAACTAGTTTATGCTGATGTGTCAATTGTCATGCGGGTATTCAGGCTGATGTGGACAACAGCGGGACGATTGATTATGGAGAATTTGTAGCTGCTACGATTCATCTGAACAAACTGGAAAGAGAAGAACACCTTGTGGCTGCATTCCAGTATTTTGACAAGGATGGAAGTGGTTATATAACCGTTGACGAGCTCCAGCAAGCTTGTGCAGATCACAATATGACTGATTTTCTTGTTGAGGATATCATCAAAGAAGTTGACCAAGATAACGTACGCAATAACTTTATTTTATATAATAGAAATTTATTTCTTTTTATTAGAACAAAAATATAATGACGGGTTTGTGTCGTGTGGTGATTCAGGATGGGAGGATCGATTATGGGGAATTTGTGGCCATGATGACCAAAGGGAATGCAGGAGTTGGACGAAGAACAATGCGCAACAGTCTGAATATTAGCATGAGAGATGCACCAGGGGCTCTCTAGTAATTTCCTTTCCACATTCCGCCTACAGGTATATCTCGCTTCTCGCATGCTTCATAATAGTTCTACGTTAATTCTTGGAACGGAATTATACTTAAAGAACACAACGTTTGACATTGTGAGTCGACACGTACTGCAGATTGTACAGCAGGATGAGAATAGGAGGCGTGGCAGTTAATTGGTTGGGTCGCGGATGTTTAACGTTTGATCAAATGCTTTTGTGTTGTGTTTGTATTATTTTAAAAGATGTAAGAACTTAAAGCGTGCACAGTTTGTTTTTGGCATTGCTGTTCAAATTCTTGTAAGTTGTACCCTTGGGACAACTCTTGTTTAATTTACAAGCAGGTTGAATCAGTTTAACTTTACGCGCGCTCGTTTATATATATTCTTTCGGCAATGTTTGTTAAACAAATGTTACAAATCCAACAAAGTAATATACAACAAGAACACTTTTTGAGTAACATCATTTTAATCTTATATACTTTTTGTGGGTAGTTCTACAAATGATGAAACTGCAATTTCAGCTATATAACCAAATCTAACAGCTTTGTTTGGAAACAACTAAAACAGTTGTTATTCCCATATATGATACATTCACCCATTGAAGGTCTCAGGTCTCTTATGCTATAGTTCTTGTTCTCAAGCTACAGTTTCAGAAGAAACTATGATCTCCTGCAAAATCATCCAAACACCAAAACCGATCATTATGACTTGAAGTCGAAATAATCGTTTTCAAAACACATCCAGACTGATACAGGAATATCTAATGTTTGATTTGAAGATTATGTTTCCTACTCTATAATTTTGTTTAGTTAGTTTTGAGTTTTGATTATAGTAAAAACACCTTTGAGGTTTATTAGAACCGTTCGGTTCCATTTAAGCTTTTGAATTAACCATTAAGTTATTTGAGCCATTTGATTGCTTCTGAAACTGCATCACAGACACTGATGCGGAGCAAATTATTTACCTTTAACTCTGCGTTCCTTGAAAATACGCACTTTGATGTTATTGCGCGCCCTGGTTCCAACAGCCATCCAACTTCACAGCAAGTGTTTTCTCCATCTTCTAATTCTACCTTTGAGCTCCATAAGTTCTTTGGCAGCAACACCAAACTGTCTGCATCTCTTGCAGACTTTTCTATACCGTCAACCGCCACAAGTTCTTGAATAATCTGACAAGATTATGAAAACCAAGTTCATGATTTCATTAAAGATACGATTTTTTTGTATAAACATCATTAAAGATGTGATTTTGTAATGCTAAACTTACATTAGCAGAGTCTTGAAATCTGGCTATGGAGTTTGACCTTTGCCACACACCCGAAACTTCTGACCCGTTAAGAACTTTTGTCGTAGCAAAAGCAGAATCACGAATAGCACATCCGCCTAGCTGATCCCCGTTTCTAAACGGGCCATACCATTGCTCAACAAACACTTTAATGTTCTTCAACACTAACTTGTTTCCTTCAACACTGACAATTTGGATAACCCTTACACGGGATTCCTTATCACGCGGATCAATCAAACAATGCTCCAATTCCAAAACTTTCAAGGACGCTGACTTCTGCGTTGACCAAATCGCAGTATAGCATCCACTGGCTTGATACGCAAACGACAAAACCATGTTGTCTTCACCTCCTATAACCCTCTCCTCCACACTATACCGTGTGGCTGCATCAGCTTCACAACCAACAGTAGGAAGCAATCTGATCAACTTATACATAACAGAATTGTTGTCGGGTTGAGCTAGCGTCGGGCACTGCGTCTGCCAATCAAACACTTGAACCTCCCACTCTCGGTATGCATTAGGCACAACGTTTTCCGGAAGCTCAATCGGCTTCCCATCAACTGTAAAATCAGCTCCAAAACCATCCCATTCACCAGAAATATTCCCAGCAAATTCTGACCAGCACCCTTTTCAAAACAAATAAAAAAACACTTGGATCAACATTGAATATCAATATGGTTGACTTTCAAAGTCAAAGTAGCCTAAATTTGACCTCAAAACAGACAAACAAATCATTGAGCTTTCAACAAATTACAAACAACCCTTTTCAGATTTATATAAAACCCTTCTAACAGAAGCATCTTTTTGAAAAATCCATACAGAATTCATATCAAATTTTGAATTTTAAAATTTAAGACTTTGACCTGAAACAAATTCTTATGTTTAACACAATTAATCTGTAAGAAAGTGAGTTACCAGAGGAAGGACTGGTGGGTTGGATGGTAAGGTTGTCAAGGGAGGTGGTGGGGGTGATGGCAGATGCAGACATGGTGGACAGACGGCGTGCATGGATGGTGGGAAGCTTAATGGTGGGTAGGGGAAGAGGTGTGGGGAATAAGGTTGTATGGTGATGGTGATGGATGATTGCAGCTAGTCTGCCACCAATGACACCTGCCATGGTTGGAGTTAAGGGGTGGGTATAATGGTGTATGGTGGTGATTGAATTTGTGTATGGTGGTTAAGGATGTGAGGTTGGGAAGTATGATCAGGTTATTTGGATTCTTGATGCAAGTGGGTCAGTTTGTTACTTTGTTAGTTACTTTTTGGATTGGTTAGTTAATGTACATATATGCTATGCTAGGAATCTATTTATTATTAGGGGACGAGGCGCTGCACTAAGTTTTTTAAACTTCACTGACTTCTACCAATCTTGCACTGTCACATTACTTCACTGATTCACGTCATTGAAACAGTTTTTTGGAAGCAGCACTCAACTGGAAATAAAATAGAGAAAAAGACAAAAGAGGAGAGAGAAACTCACGGGTACCAGCCCATTAACTACAATCAGATTTTGGTTCACGGGACCACTACCAGCATGGGTGGCGGCGGTGTTACCGTGCTGGTAGTGGGATACCCGTGACCAATTCTGGTAGCGCCCCATCCCCCTTGTGTTACCAGAGAGGAGGGGGCACAAGCCCCATATAGCCTTATCGTAATCAATTACACAGTGTTACGTCATTTTTACCATCAAGTAGCATAAAGTAGCCTAAATACTGAAAATGCCCTAGTCTAAAGTAGCCTAAAACTTTTCTTTTAATATTAATTAATTAAAAACATTAAAACCAAACAACCACCCAAAGCCCCATCGGCTTCCCCAAGCCCAAATTCAAGCCGCTTTTCAAAGCCTCATGGGTGGGAACCGTGTAGCCGCGAGGCTTGAGAAGCCTCTACACCTAAGTCGATGTGCATCGTCCCACCTCAATAGTTGTAACTAACAAAGATTAACATTATTCCCGCTACTTATCAATGTTAGTCAGCTTGTTAGTTGTAGATTGTAGATTGATTAGATTTTCAAATACTGTATATATGGCATTATATATGCATTACACACTAGATTAATAGAACATATTTTATGAATAGAGATGCATAAACCTGGTTCTGGTTCTGGAGCCTACCCGACATATCTGAACGGTAACCGGTTATGATTCCTATCCAATGATAGGAGGAACCGGTCGAAACCGATTTATACCCGATTGTTCCTACCTGGTTCCCCCCCCCCCTTTTCAAACTCGGTTCCTACTTGACCTGAAAAACTCGGGGTAGGAACCGGTATTTATTGTTGCATATGGCTGGAACCGATTATTTGACAGTTTATAACAACCATATAGTCTTTTTTTTTTGTTAACTTTTTACCGTTGAAACCGGTTTTTAACCCCCCCCCCCTCCCAACAAAAAAATCATTATAAATACTTGTATGATGTATTGGTTAATTATCCAACTCAAAAACACATAAACGAACTCCAAAAAAAGCAAAATCAAGCATATACGAAAATGTCTTCACCTTGGAGCAACGATGAGGAGTACTGCTTGGGAGTAGCTTTTGTAAACGTTAGGGTCAAAGACTTACAAAGCGGAGGGTACAAAGCTTCCACATGGTCCTGATTTTTTGGATTGCCTTAAGGAGTGGTTTGACGAAAAAATGGGTCTTAAAACCGATCGTACACGTGATGATATCAAAGAAAAGATTATAAATATTTCCTACCCGATTAGAAGATTTCATGATATCTACCGCCAACAAATGAACAAGTCAGAAATGTAAGACCCACTCCCGTAATTATAATTTAAATATCTTTCTTTTTCATGAACAAAACCGGTGCTCCCCAAGGGGAAACACTCGGTCGAATGAACCCCTTGTCGAGGAGGTCTTGTAATTGAAAGTATAATTCACGAAGTTCCGTAGGCGCTAACCGGTAAGGCTCCTTAGTGGCCGACTTGACCCCCGAAACTAGCTCGATTTGAAATTCCACTTCGCGGACCGGAGGTACCCCGGTAACTCCTCCGGGAATACGTCCTTGAATTCATTCACCACTGGCACCTCTTCGATTGATCGAGTCGGTATCGTGGTGTCGGTCACATGGGTCAAAAATGCCTTGCACCCATGCCGCATCAACTTGCTTGCCTCGAGAAATGAACATAAAATGGGTTTAGAATCTCTTTCCCCATGAATGGTTAATCTCCTTGCGGTAGCACCAGACATTTGCGCGGTAGCGGGACAACCATCCATCCCCACCACCACGTGGAATTCCTTCATTGCCATTGGCATTAAATCAATGTGGAATTCTTCATCTTCAATGGTGATCTTGCATCTTTGGTATACATCACGCACGAGCTGGGTAAAGTATTTATTGCGTCTAGTAAATATAAGTTTGGTTTAGTGATTATGTGACTCAACAAACGCAACCCTTAACCTCCTGAGATGAATGAGATCCTTAACAAAGGCGGAACACAATCCTAAAGGTGTGCAATCCGAAGATCACTGGTGCACCCGTATGGAATCCTCCCTTTGCCAAGAAAGTCATTCACGCATCTGGTAAGAACAAGAAACTTGTCACCTGGATCTGGTCCACTTCATTGCTTAGAACCCGGTTTGGATATCAGAAACCCAAAAGATCTGTCTCACTACCGGTTTCCTAGCCTTGTATCTAGCTTGGGACTACCAGAAGCCGTACGAACCTCATGATAGTTAATTTTATTATTTAAGTTAGGGTTGATTTTAAAGGTTTATCAAGTTAATCACTAATTGAACCTGTCACAGAGATCAGTCTCATGTAACACCCCAACCGAAGGCGGAAACATCGGGATGTCACGTATTGATGATTGTTCAGTAGCTCATGGTAAATAATAATTTTCATTATAAGGTTTAAATAAATTACATACAATTGTTCTACAAGAATTCGTACATCAAATTGAATAAAACTATGCACACATCTTGTATGTGCGTGAAAGGATCGTATAACAACAAAGAATGATCAAACAAGTTAGTTTTAGGTGCGGAATCCCTAAAACTATCACAAAATAATAGTCAAACAGATTAAAACACACAGATCATCATTTTCAAAAGCTTTTCATTAATTAACAACTCGATTACACGTTGAAATATGATTACAAACAAGGTATGAACGTTAAAAGAGTTAAACAAAACACTAGAGAGAATATCAGAAAGTGGAGGGAATAATAATGACCAAAAGTTACATTCAAAAATCAAACTTGTCTATTTATAGACTGCACATTCGCCCAAATTGATTGTGCGAATGTGCAGGTTCGCCCAAATTGATTGTACGAACCAAGTGACATAATAATCAATATACACATTCGACCAGAAGATCTTCCTTCGCACCTTCAAATCTTCATTTGCACCTTCTGAATCTCTCCTTCGCACCAACGGCATTTACCAAAAATAAGTTTGTTGTTCAATCCGAAGCATTAGTCGCACTTTTGCATCTACAAACTCCCCCTCGACTATTGCTTGGATTGCTGTCGACGTTGTTCGTCCATTCTAATGTTCATCAGTCTGATATGTCGTTGAATCTTCTGTTGTCTAGTCAAAACCGGTTCCTGAAATTGCTTTTGCTTTTTCTTTTTCAGTTCAGGCACCTTTTGCTTCTCAACAAACTTTCCGAGCTTTACGTCATAATCACATCCAGCATTAATGTTATATGCAAAGCACAGAAATACCACACGTTGGTACTTTCCTACTTGCTCAGCATCCTTCGCATCAGAATAGATCGGATTATAAAACAACATTATGATATCCTCATGTGAACAATTGATTAACCACATGGGATCAAAAATGTGTATCTTTTTATAGTCCTTCTCTCCGTCCTTCAATACAATTACAGCCTCTGCTATCTTCCAGTCGTAATACCACCAGATGAAATCTTTAGCGAAGTGTTGTGGGATTGGCAACAAAGGAATCTTTTTCAACACTCGCGGTGGTTTGTACTTTAAGGTCACCTTGGGCATACCTGTAATCAAATCAATATCCTTCTTATGAACAATTCACTTCGGATATTGTGGTTTGAACAAATCCCATTTGGTTCAGCTTTCTCTCGTCATTTTCTCAGCAAAGTAAGTAATATGACTATTTGACGCTCCCGTTAAACGGTGACGACAAATATCTCGGATTGCCCAATAGGGAAGAGTCTTCAAATGATGAAATTTATCGAAATATAAGATCCCTTTTTCCCACTTCACTGCAAAGCATCTTAAGTCTTTAACAAACTTCCAGGCCAAAGCACGACCTTTGAAAATACCACTATGAAGTTTGTAAAAGCTTCCTTGTATATCAGCTTTCGGACGATTGTTCTCTTTTTCTTTCAATTTTCTCAAGAGCTCCTTCAAACTCTCCGACTGCTCGAACCTTGGTTTCTCATGCCCTTTGAAGATTTCATCTTCAAATGCTTTGCCCTTCTCTTTCGCCAGTTTCTCGGCTTGGTTTAGCATATCATCTGAGAATCCAGGAAATCCACAATCTTGATTAGTCTTGAAGTATTGTGGATACTCCTCACTAGTTATGTCTTCCATTTCAACATCCTCAAAAGCATGAACATCATGGTCATCAGAATGATTCCCAGCTTCCTTCTCAGGTATCTTTGGAATAAAATTGTCAGCAAGTAATTCTTCCAAAGTCTTTCCTACCTGCTTTGCTAAACCCTCAAGTATCTCTTTTGAAATCGCCGCAGAAACTTCCCCATCTTCAAGATCAGGGTCATCAAACTCCAACTCAAATAGTTTATTGCTCGATTCAAATATCTCTGGAAATCTGCTGGTCATGTCGATCGTCCAGACTCGATCAGTGAGCATCTGGCGATACATGTTCTTATCGTCTTCAGACAACGATTGCAGTTTCTCATTCCAGAATATATCTTCATCCATATTCTCTCCAGGAGTCTTAGAGCTCGACTCACCACCCTTACTTGAGTCACGCTTCTCGTATGTAAACTTGTCAGCGTTATCATCATCATCATCACTACTATCATCGAAAGCAGAGCCGTTTCCATCACTCGAACCATCATCTGAACCTCCATCATCCTTATCATCTTTCTTCTTCTTCTTCGTATCATTTCCTGCATCTTCATCAAGTTCTTCATCTTCTTCTTCGTCAGATGGTTTGAAATCAACCTGTTCTTCTTCTCTTTCCTTTTCTACTTCACCAGCTTGAAGTTGAGGAGCTTGAGAGTACAAGTTCTTGATCAAATCATCCATATGCTTGTTACTCTTCTTCAACTGTTTATTCTCCTCCTTCAAGACGATAATTCTCCTGGTGTTTCGTTGCTCATGCTTCAGCAACTTCTTATTTTCTCTTTTCAATCTCTTAATCGTTTTCTTCAAAGATTCATTATCATCAGCTGATGTGACTACAACCTCCAACATCTTCTTATCATTTGACTTTAACTGCTCGATCTCAGTTTGTTGTTTGTTGATTATATTCATCATCTCAGACAATCTCTGATTCACAGCACTCATAATGTCACTATCCACCGAAACTTTCTTCTTCATTGGTGGTTCAACAACATCAGGCAGTTTGCCTTTTCTGATCTTCTTGAGCACGTTATCCAATGCTTCATTAACTTCATCAATAGGTATATCTTCCGTCTGTTGTGTGCTTGATGTTGTCGCAGTCTTTTGCTTTTTCTGTGCTGGTGCAGTAGCCGGTGACTTAGAACTAGTAGCCGGTGGTAGTTTCTTACCAGCTATCAATGATTCAATCTCTTTCTTTCTCTTGATACTCGGCTTCTCCTATTTCTTCTTCTTCTTAGCAGCTTGCACAGGAGAACCAGTAAAAGTCTCATCTACGTTCATAATCAACTCATCTTCATCAACTGGGATTGGACTCTTGTTCCCTTGATCTTCAACATTCTGGCTAGTAGACACACCAGCCTCAGTGGCCTTGGGCGAGGTGGTCTTTAACGTTTCAGCATCAGAATCCCATTGTTCATTTTCCTGCGTCTCTTCAGAATCAACAGACGCCTCATCAACTAAGTGTAAACCCTTCTTTGCCATTGTTTTGCTACGTCTTGGTGTGCTTTTCTTCTTTTCAGTTTCAGTAGCAACCTCTAACCTTATTTCTTTCTTCTTGATCTTTCCACTCTTTGCGCCAACATTCACAACCTGTCTTTTGCGTTTCGCATCAGTATCAACAGGATGTAACGGGTCATCAGTATCAGAATCACTGTTCACAACGTCTCACAAGCCCTTTTCCTGGATCTGTATAATCAACTCTAGCTAGGTGTCCAAATAAACGTCTTACTGGAGGACGTTCATCGACTGGCAATCCCTTATACGCCTTCATCCTAGCGAGTGTATTCAGCGACATATGTTCCTGAATAACTATGTGCTTAGGATCTCTTTTCAGCTCCTTATACTTGTTGTCAAACACCATCTGGAGGAAACGAGGATATAAAAGAAACTTCAGATTCCTCGTGCCGTTCACAGGCTCTAGTAAATGAGACATCAGCATGCCTGAAACATTGAACGGTTTGTTCAACACTAAGGCAACCATCATAGAACTGATGCTCTTTCTCATCAAATCATATCCTTCAGCTGCAGATCTGAATACATGAATCAAAACGTGTGCCAGATATTTGAATTGAGGGCACAGTTTTCCCTTATGCAATGAACCATCAGTGATTGGTCCATTGTATTTCATTCTGAGAAAACATTTTCGCTGATCCATAAAGCTGAACTCCTTAGGATCTTTCGGCTCATCATTTAAATTCAACGCTTCTCTTAGATCCTCTTCACAAACAATCACTCTCTGTCCTTGAATCTTGCTCGTCAAACATGATTCGCATTTCCAGAAATCAAGCTTTGCTTCCGACCAAAACTCTTGCATCATATCTCTGTAGATAATCGTCGGTGTAGCAATAGCATCTATCACCCTGCATCTCTTCAAGAAATCAATAATCCCGATAAACTCTGTGTGCTTCTTAACCTCTCCGAGATACGCACAGCAGTTATGCGTACTCTCAAAGGCTAAAAGCTCTTCTTGAACTGTCTTGGCAGGCTGTAATGATGATCCGGCTTGTTCCGTCGTCTTCTCTTATTCGGACATCGTTAAATATGCAAATCAAACAAAAACACACGTTAAAAATCGACAAAATTTCAAACTTGAAAGTTTTGGTAATAAACCTTCTCTTTCGCCCAAACGGGGGTACGAAAGAGAATTAACAAGGTACGAATGAGAAAAATAAAGGGTACGAATGTATGGTTTTTGATAAAATGTTTCATTCGCCCAAACATTCTTCATTCGACCGTTTTTTCATCTCCTTCGCCCATTCGTAATGGTCGAAGGTGACTGTTCTAAATTTGAATTTTCAATTTTGATTTTAAGTGTTTCTGATCATGTTCTTTTGATTGAAACAGATCCTAATGATGCCGAACCAGAAGATCAATATACACATTCGACCAGAAGATCTTCCTTCGCACCTTCAAATCTTCATTCGTACCTTCTGAATCTCTCCTTCGCACCAACGGCATTTACCAAAAATAAGTTTGTTGTTCAATCCGAAGCATTAGTCGCACTTTTGCATCTACACATCTTCAAGCATTAACTCAAATCTTCAAGCAATTGAAACCTGAAACATGTTAAGTTGAAAATATTTTGGGTCAACAAAAGTTGGTGAGAATTACATAGGTTTTGATAATCGAATAAAATTGTTGTGCAATTCATGTGTCATGGCAATCTAGTCCATATGTGAAAACATACTAGAAGTAAATCGAGTGCATAATCAACCATTGTGACTGTTGTATTGTGGTACATCCCATACGCTCATGGTTCACTCGTTTATATTGCAGTAACAAACACCCACGTAACCTTTGTAGGAGGCACGTATCCGGGTGGAATTGTCAGTCCAATAGATCTATCAATGTATACCGTTGGCTGATGAATGTTTATGCTAGAATTGTGCTTACCCTAATCATGTTCAAGACATAATGCAACATAGAAATACACATAGACACATTGATGATTGAATTGCATAAATAATGTTGTAACATGTTTCATCCAAAAAATGGTGATAAATAGAAAAGGGGCTATGTAAAACTCACCTTAGCAAAATGTTATAACTGTTGAAAAATTGAATAATGGTGTTGCCCAAATGTACCAAGTATCACCCTATAATAAGGTAATAAATATGTCTAAGTCTATCAAGTCTACAAATGTATAAGTTTCTAGGGCTTCGAATTTGGGGATAAATGCTCGTTTGATTAATATAAAAAATGTTTAATAATTGAGAGAATATTAGTAAATAAATAACCAAAAATCTTTTGGGGAAATTAAATTTGAGATGGTCACAATAATGTGTTTAAAGTGTAAAAATAATTTTTACAAAATTATTTTCTTTGAAATAGAATATTAATTCTATTTATAACAAATTGTCAAAATTTAACTTTAATATTTAAAAATATTAAAATTAAAGAATTATTAGTTTAATATTTATACTTCTGTTCTAAATATTCAGAAATAATTTGTGTAAAATTTTGGTGCAAAAATATTAAAAATTGGATTTATTATGATTTAATTATGATTAAAACTAACAAAAATTGATTAAAAATATTAAATAAATGATTTTTCAGAATTAAAAATCATTTCAGAAAAGTTTATCATTATAGAAACTCAGGATAATTTTTGTGGAAATTTATAAAATTGTTTTGATATTTTAATGTAATTTTATAAATATAATAGAATAAAATTGATTTAATTATTAAATATATTAAATAAATACATTTTTGAAAACTAAAAATTGTAAGGTAAACTTTTACATCAGATTAGCTTAAAATAATTTTTTTTAGGATTTATAACAGAGTTTTAATAATTAAAAATGAATTTATAAAATTTATATGTATTATATATAATTGATTTAATTTGTTAAAAACAAAATAAGAAGAAAAAAAAAAAAAGAAACATTGCCACAGCCGGGACTCGAACCCGCGTGGCTCGGGTGATGGGCACCAGACACAACCACCTGGTCCAGACCAGTGGTTGTGTTTGGTTGCTGTTCAATTAAAATAAATAACCTCAAAAATTTCGTGTTCATCCCCGAAATCTCAATTACGAGCCCTAGAATCTACAATCAGACAATCCACACAACATTAACCCGATTAACCTTAGGGTTTATGTTGTGTGGGTGCCGATAAACAAAACCCATCAAAAACATCACACTTACAATGTTTGATTGTTCACGATTGCTCGGTCAACCAATAAAGTCAAAACGCGATCAAATAATCAACACAGAAGGTTTTTAAGTAGAATTAGGGGTTGAGAGATGAAGTTCAGCGAGTTGAGATGGGTGTATGATGTTCAATTTATAGTGGGGTTGTCTGGGTTGCCAAAATGGTATCTTTGACTTCGTTTTGAATGTTGACGCGTTCGTGGACCAATTATAGCATCAATTGAATGTTAATTGGAATGTGTACGAGTCATAATTGGCCGGTAATTGCGTGATGATGCAAAATTACAGATCAATCACGAGTCAATGTAATATTTTTGGCAAGTCGTTGTATCACAGTTGACTTTCCAAGTCAACTACGAGGTTTCAAAGGCTAGTGTTATAATTATAATAAACCGGTTTGAAACAATGATGTATGCTAGATCAACTGGTTAGTGTGTGTGTGTATGGAACCGGTTAGGGACTCGGGTTCGAGTCCCGTCCCCAACATTATTATTTTTAAACATATTTCATTTGGTGTGGGCCGGGTACTGGGCTTGGGGTCTGGGCCTGGGTGATTGGGCTGGATTGGGTTAAATTAATTGTGTTGTGGGCTTTGACAAAACATTATTTAAAACAAAACTTACTATTATTATTATTAAAAACCTTTATATATATATATATATATATATATATGAATAATTATCATTGTATCACTAAAAATAATATTAAAACTTGTCGTTTTAATCCGTAACGTACAATTATTTAACGTGAAATGTTACACAAACAAGAATTAGTTAAGAAGTTAAACACACCGAATAACTAAAAATAAACTACTACTAATAATAAAAGTCTACAAATCAAAATACGTACGGAAGATACTAGATGGATACAACCATAAATGATAATCAACATAGGAACATGGATGCTTCCAACTCATAGACAAGCCTTCCACCTCCTTGATCCTATGTATCTAATGTGATCCTCACGACCCTCGATGTTTTATTGCATGTAACTACTCCTACGGTTCCATTCTCGGCCAAGATAATCAAGGTAGGATGAAACCTAGCCTTGGTGGGATGTTAGGATGGCCCTAAGGCCTCCCACAAGACCCCAAGATCTCTGGAAGAAGCTTGGAAGTCGACCCAAGAAGGCACAAGAAGGAACACCAATTGATTGAGTTGAGCTTGCTATTTATAGGCAAATCAGGCTGAGCACGCCCATGCTCATAGTGTGGCATGCCCATGCTTCTTTCTAGATATGTTCTGTTGCTGCAGGGTCAGTCCTGTCTGTCCTTGTTGTCGAGCACGGGCGTGCTTCCTGTCAGATGTTGTGTTCTTGCTCCCCAAGTTGGCTGCTTTATCTTCTAGTGCGCAGGGCCTTCGTACATATGTGCATGGGCGTTCTTAGTCAACACTGGATTGATTTTTTCATCGTTTAAGCCCCGAGAAGGTCTTTACACATTCTTGAATCATGCTTCGGGTCTCATATCTTCAGGGATATCTGGTTTTAGCTGTTTATACCCGAAAATCACTATTTTCGGGTAGGAGGTCCAATTTCCTAAAAAAAAAACAAATAAGAACGATTAAGTAGCTCTAGTTATCAATTTAAGCCCAATTTTGCCCTATTATGAGACTAATTATGCATGTTTTATATGTGTAAATGATGGCATATCAGACACAAACTCAAACCATTCAATTTTTTACAAAATTATTTGTTCTTTCTCAAATGGCAAGTCGTGTTTGGATTGATGAGGAAGAATTCCCTTTGGTCACGGCTTGGGTGAATAAATCCGCCACCCCTCCTCCGGTTGACACAAATAACTCATGGTGGAATGATTTGTTAACGAATTCTGTCAAGAAATGAATGAAACCGTTTGCAACGAACATGCACTCATTTAGAAATAGAGGCTAATGAACCAACGTGTTACGGTATTTGAGCAACTATTCTTACACGCTATGAATCGTGAAGATCCAGCAACCGAGGAGGAGGCTATGAAAGAGTACCTTTGCATTTACCAAACGACACAGGGTCATGTATTCAACCAGTTTCTATCATGGCAAATGCTAAGAGTTGTTCCAAGTTGGCTTGGGGATTCAGTTCGGCAACTCGAATCCGATTCTGATGACTTTGTCATTGAGAATTAGTTTTTATATGCCCATTAATCATTTTGTTATACCCTTGTTTTGTTTCTGTTTCTTTGCTTTTTAATTATGTACTTTTTTGTTTAACTAATGAAAACATTTTTTAAATTATATAGTTTAATAAAATAAATGTAAATAAAATGAAGAAAAAAAGGAAGGGGAAGATGGAACGAAGGGGACCATACCCCTTGATGGAGGAGAGGGGATAAGGTGAAAGGGAAGGTAACGTAGGGTTGAGTTGGCGATACCATTTACCCTAAGGTATGATGCATTGGTGACATAAAACATTTGATAATCTCTTAATAAGTGTTGATGTGCCATTATTTACACATATAAAAATTACCTAAATGGTCTCAAAATAGGGCATAATTAAACTTAAATCAGTAATACAAGCTACTTAATCATTCCTATTTGTATTTTTCAGGAAATTGGAGCTCAAACCCGAAAAGAGGTAATTTTTGGGTAAAAAACAACCAACTCTGGAGATCCTAAAGATATGAGACCCAACGCATGTTTCAAGAATGTGTAAAGAACTTCTTGGGGCTTAAACGATGATAAAATCAGCCCGGGGTTGATCAAGCACGCCCATGCACATCAGTACGAAGGCCCTGCGCACTAGAAGACAAAGCAACCAATTTGGGGGACAAGAAAACAAAATTTATCAACAAGCACGCCCGTGCTAGACACAAGTACAGACAAGACTGGCCCTGAAGCAACATAACATACCTTTGACGGAAGCATGGGCGTACTCACTAGTGAGCATAGCCATCCTCAGTCTGATTTGCCTATAAATAGCAAGCTCCACTCAATCATTTGGTATGCCATCTTGTGCCGGTTTTTTACCCTTCTTGAGCCTTCTTGGGGACTCTTCGGAGGCCTTAGGGTTGACCATATCCCTCTCCAAGCTTGGGATACTTCCTAGCTTCGGTTTGTGCTCGAGAAATGGCACCGTAGAAGTAGTTACATGCAATAAGTTCGAGGGTCGTAAGGATCACTTTATACGCATAGGATCAAGATGTTGGAAGCTTTTCTATGAGCAGAAGACTTCATTTTCTTATGTTGTTCATATTTATATGGTTGTATCCATCCAGTACTCTCCGAACCCATTCGATTTGTTAGACTTTTTATATATTAGTAGTAGTATAATTTTAGTTATTTGGTGTGTTTGTCTTCTTAACTAATCTTTGTTTGTATATCTTTTGACTGGTTCAATTAGTGGTTAGCTTAACAATCTTAAAATCAACCAACACTTAACTAATATTAAACTATCATGGGGTTCATACGGCTTCTGGTAGTCCCAAGCTAGATTCAAGGCAAGGAAACCGGTAGTGAGACAGATCCTTTGGGTTTCTGATATCGAAACCGGGTTCTAAGTAAAGGTTTTTGAAGTGGACCAGATTTGGGTGATAAGTTTCTGGTATCACACCAGATGTGTGAGTGGTTTTCTCGGCAAAGGGCGGATTCCCTACGGGTGCACCCGTGGTCTTTGAGCCACACACCTTTAGGATTATGTTTCACCTTTGCTAAGGATTTCATTCGCAAGTTTTGGTGGTTAAGGGTTGAAATTGTTAAGTATTTTAATCACTAAACTAAACTTATATTTACTTGATCACTAAATATTTAAGTTGTCACTTGTAAAGATAAATAAAACAAGGATACTTTATCCAATTCTCGTTAGTACAAAGCCGTTAACTTCTTAGAGGTCCCCCGTCACACAAGCTGATGGCATATGAGATCCTTCGGTACAGGAAGCGAGAGTTAAGGGAGGTGGAAGGGATTCCCGGTCGGAATTAAGCCTCTACATTAATTTAGGAAGATGAAGTAGAGAACCCGATGCTTAAACGAGTGGTTTTGCGGTGGCTTGGGAAGTGCCTAACAAGCAAGACTAAACCTTTTCAATAAGCTACATGACTTGTGTGCGTTAGGCTCGACGACACTTGTCAACCAGGAGAAGACCGGCTTACAGGCCAGCAGTCTGAATAAACCTTTATGGGGACTCGTACACTTCCCCTGTGCATGACCCATTTAGTTGCCAGAACGTCATCCCTTGTTTATTTCTTTTCCCATCTCCTAACTCTGAAGGGACCCTTCAAAACTCGTTCTCCTCACCAATAATTAAAATTATTACTACTATTAATTTAATTAATCTAATTATTGGAGGGTCCCCCAACTTGCACGTTTTCTAAACCTACTATTTTTTCTTTTATTTTAAAACCAAAAATTTTTCAAAAACTATTTTTTCTTTTAGAACCCCTCCGTTTTATTTTCTTTTTAAAAACTCGATCAACAAAAGTGATGGAAGGTTGGGTAGGGGAAAGTGTGTTCTTTGGAATACGATACTCGATATTTACCATAGAAATCTATACTATGCACGTAAGGTTCTCTGCCTATGTGTTAGTTTTAGTTTCTAAGTAAGTACTTATCGTTTACTTATGAATTTAAAACTTGTTAATAGTTTAGTAACAAATCCTCTTTTTCCCAAAACCAAAGTTTCAATGGTTTGAACACCAAAGTTTTTGGCACCGGAAAAATGATATATTTTCTAATTAGTAAAACCAGGCACATCAAGTGTTATCAAAGATTGAGGAACAATTTAGAAGATAAAAATAAATAACTCTGAGATTGAAGACTAAATTACGGAATCAACATGGAGATTATCAACAGTTGCTTGAGATGGTCTCGGATGCTCTTAGAGATGGCTGATCCTAGAGTGATTGGTTGTTCCGGGAACTTGGGGTTTAAAACCTACTTCTCTGGTGTAACATTTCGCGTTAAATAAATATACGTTACGAAATAAAACGGCAAGCCTTATCATTATTATTTTTGTGATATTTTGAAACCCCAATATTCATACATATACATATATATGTATATATATATATATATTTATATATATATATATATAAAGGTTTATAATAATAATAATAATAATAATAATTTATGATAACACTGATTTGTTGATGTTGCTTTACCCAACCCAAGACCTGAGCCCCTTTAGATCAGCCCAAACCCCCTAAGGCCCAACAAACCGGCCCAGCACCCCACTCCCCCTCATCCCTTATATGTAAAAAAAAATGGTGTTCCCGCATGAATCGAACCCGGACCAACTCACACACACACACACACGTAACCACCACTTGAGCCATGCCCATTAGTTGGTTTAAATCCAACTCAAATTATATAAAACCTTTGCCTTCCTTGTCCTTCTTCTTCGTCGAGCAGCAACAGCAAAAAGGAATCAGTTTGACCAGATTTAATTAACACCATAAACGCGCGATTGATTTAAATTGACTTGGTATCACAATCTTCGGCCCATTACACGTCAAACCCACGTTCAATTATAAGCAATTCATACTAATTATAACCATTTTCACGCGTATACGATTTAACGTGGTCAACCTTGCCAAATCTAATGCCTAGACCCGTTCCCTATAAATTGGACACTTCTAGACATCCTCAAATCGCCGAAAATCATCTTCCAATCCCCAATTTCTCTCAGTTAATTCTCTGTTCTTGATGTTCATCACGTTTTGACTTTAAGAGTTGACCACTCAATCGTACACGAATCAACACTGTAAGTCCAATCTTTTTTTGTGGGTTTTGTTCGTCGGCAATCACACATCGAAAGCCCTAACATTAATCTGGTTAACGATGTATGGATCGCTTGATTGGAAAAGCTAGGGCTTGTAAATCTGATTTGGGGATAAACTAGTTTGGGATGAGTGTATTTATTTTATTAAAACAGGTCTAAATCACAACCACAGGCCTAGGCCAAGTGGTTGTGATCCTTGCTTGAAATTTATTTATTTAATATTTATAATAATTAAATCAATTTTATGTTATTATATTTATAAAAATCCATTAAAATATCAAAACGATCTTATTAATTTCCACAAAAATTATCCTAAGTTTTTATAACATTAAGCTTTTCAGAAATGATTTTTATTTCTGAAAAATCATTTATTTAATATTTTTAATCAATTTTTGTTAGTTTTAATCATAATTAAATCATAATAAATCCAATTTTTATTATTTTTGCACCAAAATTTTATACAATTTATTTTTAAATATTTAGAACAGAAATATGATTTTTAATATAATAATTATTTAATTTTTGTATTTTTGAAAATTAAAGATAAAGTTTGGCAATTTGTAATAAATAGATTTAAAAATCTATTTTAAAAGAAATAATTTTATAAAAATTATTTTTATACTTCAAACACATTATTGTGAGCATTCTAAATTCAAATTTTATAAAAAGATTTTCAATTATCTAATTATCAAATTTCCCTTTATTTAATTAACATTTTATTATAACTTCAACAATTGGATATCCCCAAATCGAAACCCTAGAATATACTTGTAGATTAGATAGACTTAGACTTAATTGTTGCCTTATACATAGGGTAATACTTGGCAAGCTATTAGGCTACGCTCATACAAATTCTCAATACCTAATACTATACCAAGGTGAGTTTACATAGCCCATTTTCTCCATTTTCACTATTTTTTGGGGTGAAACATGTTTAAATATTTTATACTATCATTTACTCATATTTACTTGTGATTCAATTACAACATCATTCTATCATTTGACTGTAACAAAAAGACACAGTACAATCATTAACAATGATCAAGCCGCCTGTTTAGATTATAGCGCTATAGGTCTGACAAACCCATCCCCCGCATAGACTCAGGGATGATCGATAACAGTAATAACATTTAACTAACTTGCGAGTTAGTCATCAGTCGACACAAGGTTTGGTTGTACAAAGACGCATTGCTACATGTCGGTATCATATTCTATCATCATACAACTTTGAATGTTGTACAAACTGTTGTTAGCAATTATTATCAAAAACCTATGTATTCTCACCAACTTTTGTTGACCCAAAATATTTTCAACTTAACATGTTTCAGGTTCTACTTGCTTGAAGATTTGCTTGAAGATATGTGCATAGTTTTTATTCAATTTGATGTACGAATTCTTGTAGAATCATTGTATGTAAACTATTTAAATCATTTAATGAAATTATTATTCACCATGAGCTACTGAACAATCATCACAACGTGACATCCCGATGTTTCCGCCATCGGTTGGGGTGTTACATCTGGCTCTATTCTTGGGGATGCTTTGATAGCCTTTGCTGGTCTGTGTTGATCTGTGACTACGCATTCTCTGTTTGCCCACACGATGGCCACTCCCGTGGGTGTTAGGAGGCCAATTACGTCGTGTGGTGGGGATGGGACCATGTTATACTTATCCATTGAGTCGCGGCCCAATATTATATCATGTCTTGATTTAGCCGGGATGACCAAAAGGTTGATGTCTTCCGTTCTTGAGTATTTTCCGTCTCCGATGGTGAATGGGAAGCTGATCTCCCGAGTGGATGAGCTACTTCATTTCAGAATCCCATGATTGGTGAATTGACCGGCTTCCACCGTGTAACACCCCAACCGATGGCGGAAACATCGGGATGTCACGTATTGATGATTGTTCAGTAGCTCATGGTAAATAATAAATTTCATTATATGATTTAAAAAAACTACATACAATTTTTCTACAAGAATTCGTACATCAAATTGAATAAAACTATGCACACATCTTCAAGCAATAATTCAAATCTTCAAGCAAGTAGAACCTGAAACATGTTAAGTTGAAAATATTTTGGGTCAACAAAAGTTGGTGAGAATTACATAGGTTTTGATAATCGAATAAAATTGTTGTGCAATTCATGTGTCATGGCAAATCTAGTCCATATGTGAAAACATACTAGAAGTAAATCGAGTGCATAATCAACCCTTGTGACTGTTGTATTGTGGTACATCCCATACACTCATGGTTCACTCGTTTATATTGCAGTAACAAACACCACGCTACCTTTGTAGGAGGCACGTATCCGGGTGGGATTGTCAGTCCAATAGATCTATCATTGTATACCGTCGGCTGATCAATGTTAATGATTATGCTAGAATTGTGCTTACCCTAGTCATGTTCAAGACATAATGCAACATAGAAAAACACATAGACACTTTGATGATTGAATTGGATATAGAATGTTGTAACATGTTTCACCCCAAAAATGGTGATAAATAGAAAGGGGGCTATGTAAAACTCACCTTAGCAAAATGTTATATCTGTTGAAAAATTGAATAGTAGGGTTGCCCAAATATGCCAAGTATCACCCTATAATAAGGTAATAAATATGTCTAAGTCTATCTAGTCTACAAATGTATATGTTCTAGGGCTTCGAATTGGGGATAAATGCTCGTTTGATTAATATTAAAAAATGTTTTGATAATTGAGAAATTTAGTAAATAAATAGACAAAAACTCTTTTTATAAAATTTTAATTTAAGATGGTCACAATAATGAGTTTAAAGTATAAAAATAATTTTTATAAAATTATTTTCTCTAAAATAGAATATTAAATCTATTTATTATAAATTGTCAAGATTTAACTTATAATATTTAAAAATACTAAAATTAAAGAATTATTAGTTTAAAATTTATATTTCTGTTCCAAATAATCAGAAATAATTTGTATAAAGTTTTGGTGCAAAAATGTTGAAAAATGAATTTATTATGATTTAATTATGATTAAAACTAACAAAAATTGATTAAAAATATTAAATAAATGATTTTTCAGAATTAAAAATCATTTCAGAAAAGTTTATTGTTATATAAACTTATAATTTTTTGTGGAAATTTATAAGATCGTTTTGATATTTTTATAGAATTTTATAAATAAAATGGAATAAACTTGATTTATTTATTATATATATTAAATAAATAGATTTTTGAAAACTAAAAATTGTATGTTAACCTTTTTCACTAGATTAACACAAAATAATTTTTGTAGAATTTTTAAAAGAGTTTTAATAATTTAAAACGAATTTATATAATATAAGCATTATATAATTAATTTTGATTGTAAAAATGAAATAAAGAAAAAGATTTGCCACTGCCGGGACTCGAACCCGCGTGGCTAAGGAAGATGGCACCAAACACAACCACTTGGTCCAGACCAGTGGTTGTGTTGATTCTTGTTTTATTAAAAATAAATAGCGTAACAGAATTCATGTTCTTCCCCAATTATTTGCAATCGAGCCCTAGATTTGCAATCGATCGAATCACACAACATTAACCCAATTAATCATGGGGTTAATGTTGTGTAGGTTCCGATTAATGAAACCCACCACAATAATCACACTTACAATGTTGAATTGATTACGAACGAATGGTCAAACAACGAAGTCAACTCGAACAGAAAACACCTAGATCAGCAGCTTTTTGAGAGAAATTAGAGGTTGAGAAAGAGTGAATGGCGAGTTGTGAAGGTCCAGGAATGGTTCAATTTATAGTGAGGTCGTCTAGGTGTTCGATTTGGCAAGTTTGACCTCGTGGTTAATGTTTGACGCGTTAAAAGTATAATTGGTAACAATTGATGATGATTGCATGTGTTAACGACGCGGAAACAGACCGAAAATCACGAGACGATACCAATTCAGGATTCAAAGTGCGTACCAAATGGTTAATTATGGAAGATTAGCTTCACAGTTGACTTTCCTAGTCAACTGTGAAGAATCAAGATCGTTATTTAATAATTACGAGCTGGGAAGGTTCACAAGTGTGAGTATAGACCAGGTGGTTTAGCTGTGTGGGTGACCCGGCTTGGGCGCGGGTTCGAGTCCCGGCCCAAGCAATATATATATATATATATATATATATATATATATATATATATTTTAAAACTGAAAAGGGAAGGAGGGGGTAGTGGGCCGGATTGTTCTTGAATCTGGGCTGGGCTGGGCTGTGACTTTGGGCTTGAGTTGGTGGGCTGCTGGCTCCAAATTCTTTTAAGGTGTTGGGTGGGGTATGTTGTTGGGCTAATGGGTATTAAGTTTTGGTGTTTTTATGATTATTATTATTATTATTATTATTATTATTATTATTATTATTATTATATATATATATACATGTACGTGGTGAGTTAGGAAAAATAAGGACTTAGGCATATGTATACAATATTAACGATAAAAATGCAATAGAAATAAGGGCTTTTATGTATACAAATTTGGGGAAAATTTTGCGATGTTACACACCGCGCTTTGTCTTCGTCGTCAAGCAACTTGTAACATTGCTCGTACATGATGTTCGAGTTGCTACCAGTGTCCATGAAGGCTCTGGTTGTTCGGTAATAAGCGAAGAGAGCTGTGATGATCAGCGCTCTGTTTGAGGAAGGGTCGCCCTTGACAATTAGGAAAATGACTTGTTGCTCTTTCCATGCGCAGGGCAGCTCGCTCTTCCGTTTGTTGCCCTGGCGGATGCGGTTGCCGCCATGGTTCATCCTGCTGACGTTCTTGACTCGCTTGGCTGGGGAGCCGTCACTTTTGTCTTGTCCATGTTGTGTCTTTCAATAGGTGTGACAATTTTCTGGACTTTTAAGCCGTCTCAATCACCGTCTTAACTGAAAGTATGCGTCTGTTTCATGACCAATGTCCTGATGATAGGCGCATAACTTGTAGGGGTCCAGGCCTTCTCTTTTCTTGATTAATCTTGGTTCAAGAAAGGGTCTATGTTTTCGGTGGCCAAGACTTGTGCTCGAGTTTTTGTGAGCGGAGTCCATGAATTGTGACTCTTGTGTGTTGGCCTGTTATCGCTTGACTGTACTTAATTGTATTCTACCGCCTCTGTGTGTTTGGCATCCACCTGGGATGATGTTTGGATCCGGCTCCAGACTAAATTTTTTCCTTTTCTGTCATTCTTATTATGTCAGTTTCTGGTGGATTGAGCTTGCGCGTCGGTGTAATGTGGTGCTTGGGCTCTGCTCCATGCGGAAAGCTCTCTCTCGGTTCTTGCATACCTATTTGCTATGACCATGATTTCTTTCCAGGTGTTTGGCATGCATGTTTTCCGGTGAGGGTATAAATAAGGTCGCCGCAATGTACCCCTTGCTTGAAAGTTGCTTTCATGAGCTTGAACCCTATAAGTCCAATTTGGTGTGCCTCCTTGTTGAATCTTGTGATATAGTGTCTTCGATCAACTCATTATCGTACCTATGCACTTGCAAGATATCTGTGGACTCGCGCTCCACTCTGCGTTGTTGACTGAAGTGACTTGATAACTTGTTAGTAAGTTCCTTAATACCATCGATCTGGCCAGGAGATAAACTGTCAAACCACACTCGCGCAACTCATGTGAGGGTTTACGTGAACAAGTGACACCAAGCTGGCAGGGTCCAGCCCGCGACCTTTCCTACGGTTTCGAAGCTCCTTAGGTGGTCATCGGGGTCTGACGACCCATCGTATTTACCCAGGGTACTTGGTATTTTGGTCTTTGATGGCAGAGGGGTCAGCACGATGCGCGGAGTGAACTTTGATTTTTCACTGAACGATGGGGGTAGTAAGTCTTGGTAAGGTCCTCTTCGACGGACGAATAGTGTCCGTATGCAACAATGTTGGCGAGGACTCGCTATTGTCCCGCCTGAAGTGACTTTGGGACTCGTCTTAGTCCTCCATCCATGTTGGGTCTCCTTAATTACTTCCAATGGCGTTACCCGTACCTCTGGAATCTATGCGCAAACTCCCTGCGATGGGGTGTGATGGGCCTTCAGAGGCCGTGTGCGCCTGAAACGCCGTGTGCGCCTGAAACGCCGTGTGCGCCTGAAACTCTTCGAATGGTAGCTTCTTGGAGACGCCTTTGAGATGCTGCTCATGAACTATCTCAGCGTAATGACGTTGCAAGGCCTCCTGTTCCCGAATGTACCACATCTCCCGACTAACCATCAATGTGGCATTCTCAGCAGGTGGGCTTTGTCGTGCGTTTTCATTTTCAGTTTCAAAGTGAAACGAGGCGTTCAAGTGGTGGGTGGCGGTGGAAGGTGACACAGTGCACAGGGCTTCTATCTGTTTTTCTTGCCCTCCTTGTGGGTTCTCTTGCGTGTTGGGACTGAGTTAAGCAACCTTACCAGCAGAGGTGTCCCCTGGAAAAAAAGGTAGTGGAGAACTCATGGTTTTGTGAAAGAAAGATGTTGAGTTTTTTTATTGTTCTAAGAAATGCTCTATACGGATGGCGCCAATGAAGAAACACCTATCCAAACAATACTCGAAATATAAAGGAGAAATGAAGAGATTTAATTAATGCTTATGTGACGATTACAATACTAACAACGAGTATCAATGGACAATATTTGGACCAATCTTTCTTACAAAACTTAGAGTTATTACAACGAGTGTGTGTTTAAGTGTGAGAATTTCCGACCCTTTCTTCCCATGGAGAAGGGGTATTTATAGTGATTATGGGTCGGGCTCTCGAGTTAGTAATGATTGCAGGTCATTCGCGCGAGCCCCATAGTGGAGGCCGCTGAAGGAATTTGCATTGTCCTTCTTTGATTGGCCTTTTCACTCGTTCTTTCTGTCATTGCTGATGGCAGGAGATCATGGAGCAGAGAATCTACGCCTCTGATTGGCTGGATGTCCCTTTCATTCTCTTTCTGCAGCTGGCACGTACAAGGTAATGCGCGGGCCCCACAAAAGCCTCCATTGATTATTCTCTTAAGGCTCATGTGTGGGAGTGGCCTCGTGCAAGTCTTGTATATGCGCACGCGCGCGTCCTGGTACATATCTCATCAATGAAGATCTAACAGGCTTCTCACAATTACACCGTTATCCATTAGGCCTAGTTGCATGAAGCTTTGTTTGAATTTGTATAAACATTGAAACAACCCGAGATCATATAAATCGAAAAGTGTTAACTGGCTTCAAGCATTTACATCTTTTCATAGAGAAATGGGCCTAACTTTTCTTTTTTTACATCTTTTCTAAAAGAGTAAACTACCATTTTGGCCCCTGAGGTTTGGCCCAAAATGCCACTTTAGACAGAAAAGTTTTTTTTTATCACTGCAATCCCCGTGGTTTCATTTTGGTGCCATTTTAGCCCATTTTTTAAACTCCGTTAGAAAAAGTTAAGGTCAGGGGCATTTTTGTCATTTCATGTCAAAACATAAAAAATCTTATTTTAACATTCCTCTTCACTTATACGACTGAAAATGCCCTTCTTCCTATAGCTCCTTCAAAAACCCTAATTCCCAAAACTTAAAAAATCCCTAAATGGACAATGGTTTTCTGCAATTGTGGAGCTCCAACAACAATTCGTGTGTCTTCGACCTCTGCAAACGTTGGTAGACGTTTTTTCTGTTGCAACAAGAAGGGAAGGAGTTGTGGTTTTGTTTGTTGTGCTGAACAACCTTTGGGTCAGATACCTAGTTTGATGAACTCTATCAATGAAAGTGAACAAAATGAAAATTGTTTGAGACTCAAGAACACAGCTTTAGTGACCTTGGTTGGAACACTCAAATCCGAGAACAAGAAGCTGAAAACTTTTCTATGAATGACTTGGTTTGTAATAATCATGTATTTTATCATGTTTTAGTTGTTTTTCTGTAATGATATGGTAATTCCCTATCAATGTATGTTAAGAAAGTTGAAGGTAGGTTGTTTTGTAATGATCAAGAACCATGAAATGTATGTTGTTTTTTTCTTGTAATGATCAATGATGGTTGAATGTGTGTTGTTAACCACCACTGAATGTATGTACTCTTCATGTAATGATTTTGTTGTAAGGATCATTGAAGGTTTGTAATGATCAAGAACCATGCTTGTGAACAAACAGGAAATGAGGAAACATCTTCATCATCACTTAAAATGTCAAAATTATCTAAGTCTATGTCAATGTCTTCCTTAAGTGGGTTGACATTTTCATCATCACTTGCATCAAAGTCAACAACAACCTTATATTCATTTATGTTAACATCAATATCATCATCTGCATTGTCCTCGTCAACTATGTAGTCCCTATCCTCCCTATCCTCACTATCCTCATGATTACCCTCATCACTAGGCATGTAATCACCATCATTTGGATCAGGGTTTACATGAGTACCCTGCTTCACATTGTTCTTCTTAATGGCCACAACTTGTTTCCTACGTTCTGTAAGTACATAAGAACTAGTACTGCCATCACTACTACTACCATTATCACCACCACTATCACTATCCTCATCCCTACAATCGTCACTACGACCATCAACACCCTCATCATCTTCCTGATAAAATTTTGCCTGTGTTATCACACCTATATCAGTAGGATCATCCTGGGTTATCACACCTATATCACTAGGATCAGGTTGTGTTGGATTACTTGAATTGCCAAGTGATACAATAGGTTGAACATAAACTTCTATCAGCCTATGATTTGCAGCAATTGTGAGCATTCTATTAAAATCAAAATCAATGTTCAATGTTCTTAACCCAAAGTCTAAATCCTCACCTGGTACTTTAAAATAATACCTAAAATTAGAAACTTCCTCTTCTGAATACCCAATTTCTAAAACCATATCATTAAGCATTGCTGAAACATTAGAATCCACATAGTCAATATACGCCAATTGACCTCCTTCATATGTAGTTTCTGGAAAATCAGTAAGCTAACCCCCATAATGCAACTCCACTTTAAAAGCATCAGGATTGTTACCTAAAAAAAAACCTTTATTGATGTCGAGGTGATGAAGACGACGAAGATAAAACAACATCAATAACTTACAGTATTTGAGGTAAGGATTGAAAGCAACATCCTTGTCTCGCAGCTTCCACATTGGAAAATCGAACTTCGAATATGGTTGCCGAGGTGATGAAGACGAACGTTAATCAGAGGGAAAGGGATTACGGTTTTTTACAGATGAGTGAAAGGGGTAAACGTATAAGTGAAGAGGATGGTTAAAATATGTTTTTCTTTTAAGTTTTGACCTAAAATGACAAAAATGCCCTTGAACTTAACTGACTTTTCTAACGGAGTTAAAGAATGGGCCAAAATGGCACCAAAATGAAACCACATGGGTTCTAGTGATAAAAAAAATCTGTTCTATCTAAAGTGGCATTTTGGAGCAAACCTCAGGGGCCAAAATGACAGTTTACTCTTTCTAAAATAATAGATAACCTATTGCACTTCAAGTTAAAACCAGGCTTAGTTTTTGTTACATACAATGATACAAATCATACTTATATAAATTGGACCTACCTTTTTTTAAACAAAATGATTTATATTTAATGTTGTTATAATGATCCAGCCTCATCCCTAGTCTATAGTCCCTCGCACATGAACAACCCTAAACACGTATAATAGATATAGCCTTATAGGATAATTAGTACCAACATTAACTAGAACTTCTTAAACATTCTCATATTGAATCGAGTTAACCAATAAGATGTATCAAATTGCCTATAGTCGAGTGGTATCAATGTTTGTAGCAAATGTGTCTCTCGATTCCTCTTCAAGTGATTGAAGGTTCTAGTCCCATAATGAACATTGGTATATACTTAGAATAGATTTAGAGGGAGTGTGAGTTAACCCAGAGGTTTTAAAAAGCACAATAATATGTGATGTCCCATACCTTATTATTGGTCCGCTCTTGATACTTTTAAGTTTTTCCTTAAATGTTATTTAAAACAATATAAATATATTTATTCATTTAATAATTATATACCAAGATTATTTATTAACCATAACTAAGATTGTTGTCATCAATAAATTATGTTGATTATCGTTACAAATATAGATGCATTTAACTTTTCATAAAAAAAAAACAAGTAAATAAACCAAGATAGTTTAAAGTTTTAATACAATATTTAGGATGGCTGAAAGGTTAAAATTATTAAGAGAAATAAAAATGAATTTTTTTCATTTTTAAAAATAATTCAAATGAAGTTGAGGGTTAATAATTACATGGAGGGTTTGGTGGTTAAATTATGAATGTTAACGTTTCATTAAGGTGGAAGGGGTAATGAAGTTAGGAGGGCTGTGTTCAGCAACTACTAAGGGATAGCCATCTCTTGGTCTGGGTAGTTGGATCGGGGTATGGAACTCAGATGAGGTTATCGTTATTAATGGTTGATTACTTTTGGACAGTGGGTACACCACCCCTTTCACCCTTATGAAAATTACGTATTTGGTACTTATTATTTGTCAAACTATAATGTGTTCGGTCACTAAAACAGTCGAAAAGATATGTTAACAAGATATGAAATAACCATTTTTTACTTATAAAACACGCATGCCACATCTTCTTATGTGCACAATCACGAATTAAGTAGTTAAAATCATGAGTTTGCTCTTTGTACAAATATAACCTTCGCATTCCAGTGAATGGCAAAAGAACTATTCAAATCACTCTGCTATTAATATATAGTTAATTATTATATATATATTAATGGGGAAATCACTAAAATATCTCTTTGACCAACTCATTTACCAAAATTTCCCCTTCCATCTCTTTAGAGAGACGGGTCACCAAGTTAGAGGCACCTAAGGCGTCTCCCAAAAGGCTTCAACAACGGTCCAATAGTTGCGCGACACGTGTCCATTAACTTATTTAATAATAATAATGGTTATCTAGGAAGACGTGCACAATTATTATTATTAAAAAACCTCCATCTTCACTTTAAATTCCAAGAAGACCTGCACAATTATTGAGATACAATGGGTGTCACCTCCTGAGTTGTGTAGTACACAAACGGGGTCGACTTCAAAGACATCTCCTTCTTCACTTTAAAAAAACCTCCATCACCACAATTACAATCTCCTTCTTCACTTAAAAAAAACCTCCATCACCAAGATGAACAATGAACGATGAGTTACAGTGTTCGCGACTTACAGTGTCCACCACTGCTCCAGAAACGATAACGATGAATAGTATCCGGTAAACTGGAGACGTCACGGGAATATTCCCGTGACGTCTTCGCTCACGAAACCTCACAGGAGACGTCATCGGAGACGTCTCCATAGTCAACTTGTTCACGTCTCCAGCAACGTCATGGAACCTAATGTTATACATATATCCTTGGAATCTGTGGCTAAAAATTTCATGTCATCAGATTTAGAGTCATGGATGGCAAGTCCCACCAACTTGAGTATGGAGGAAACAGGGGTTACCAGAACTGATGCTGGAAAAAAGGCAAAAAACATAAAATAGAATCAGTTACCGAGACGGTGACAACAAAGGTAAGTTATATTGACGATACGAAAAGCTTTGAGTTTCCTATTTCATTTGGACTTTCATATCTGGAAAACGAAGTATCACAAACCTTCAAGTTAACATGTAGAAAGAGAAAGAGAGAAAGGAAGAGAGAGAAAGAGATGGACACGTGTCGCACAATAATCGGTCCACTATTGAAGCCTCTTGGAGACGCCTTGGGTGCCTCAAACTTGCTGACCCGTCTCTCCAAAGAGACGGGAGGGGGACATTTTGGTAAATGAGTTGGTCAAAGGGACATTTTGATGATTTCCCCTATATTAATTAATAACATCGTGAGCAATAGTATCCTTTTCTTTGTTTTAACTTTTCCGCTGCATTCTGCGTTCTTCAAATAAGAGCCAATCTTCGGTCATGACCGACGAACACGTCATATATCTGTTGTCACATCTTGCTACCCTTACATCTCATCTCCTTCCATATGACACATGTAAATGTTGATATCTACTTAGTTTCTTTTTCGTTATTCTTGTTTCATTATTTCAATCTCTATTGTCTTGTCCGACACTTCATATCATTTTTTTTACCTTAACTACTTGTGAGGTATCTATATATGTGACAATTGGCAAAAATAAGATAATTCCGTAATAATTAATTTCGCGTAATTAACGTAATAAAGTGCAATTTCATATTAATTATATTAACTGGGCCTTAGAGAATAGCAAATTCCCCACAAGATGCATAGGAATGCACTTGTTTAATATTGAAGCACGACGAAATCGCGTGCACATAAACTTATCCGGAACGGACGTTGGTGATTACCCGGTAACAATTAATTAACCGAAAACGATCCCAAACACCCAGGATACAAAATAAAGGGTATTTTCATGAAATATTATGTGTTTTGGAACTCCAAAACCATAATGGAAACCTCAAATATAAATCTCCCGGTAACGAATAAAGTTCGCGTATCGGGTGACTTATAAATTCACCCAAAATAGTTCGTAATAAACACGCGTTAAAACCTCGAAAACCCTAACCGAACTAGTTGAAACTTAACTACACCATTAGAAGATATTTTGTAAAAGCAATAGGCCCCACAAGGCCACCCTTTGGCCGGCCCCTACGTGGTGTCTAAGCCACCCTATGGTTGCTTGAAAATCTTGGCAAAATGATTATGTTTAAGGCATGCTAATGCCATGTCTAATCCTTAATACATGTGTGTATCTTCATAATAATAATACTAACCTCCCATAATACACCGCATTTCAAACACAAAAACTCTCCTTCTCCCTTTGAAGAACTCACGGCCACCACCACCATTCTCCACATCCCATTGTTTTCTTTCAATTAAACTCACAAAAACATCTCCATTCCATACCCTAATCAAGTGTGTACAAGAGCTAGGAGCTTAACCATTGGAAGACACACTTTAACCTCACTTCCATCTTGAGTTTTGAGTCTTCCGTAGCCTTATGCTAGTTGTAAGCTTCTTATCTTTACTTTTTGCTCTTAAATGTTCTTGTTTACATGTGTTAAAAGCGAGTTGTACATGGGTTAAGGTTATGGGATTTAACATAATAAAACACATGTTAATACAAAGCTAAAATGGATAACTAAAAAGGGTATGAGGGTCGTGGGTATTGTTGTTGTGTTAATATTGTTTAGCAAGGGTTTCAAACCTGAAATGTCATATGTTTTACAAGCTTAACATGTGTGTTTTAAAACATAGATGTAGGCCGTAGGTTATGTGGATATTGTAGTTATTTATAAAATTTAGAAGTGTTCACATAAACATATGTAAAATGATGATTTACACCAAGTTTGATAACATAACTTGGATAAACTTAAAAGTGGTTCTAAACATCTTAAAATAACCATCCAAAACATAATATCATGAAAGATATTTGAAAAGTTACAAGATACAAAAATTACAACTTCAAATTTAGAGAATAAAAAATGGACATTTTGGACTAAATCTACCAAATACACTTATTATTATCCTTAATATTTTCATTATGGACTATTAGACGTGTTGGAACACTAAAATAAACTACAATAAAAAAGTTGACTTAACAAAGTTTACTAGTTTAGTAAGAACTTGTCACTTTTGAAAGGATAAGGACAAAAATGCAACTTTTAAAAGTTAAAGTAATGATTTGGTAACTTTAAAAGTTTGAGGGTGTAATATGACATTATGGAAACTCATGTTTTAAAATGTGTCTTTGAAAAGTTAGGTGTTGAAAATGTAAGATCTTAACTTTCCAAGTTGTTAATTGAAATATTTACAAACTTACAAAAATGTATTTTTGTATAAAATGTATTTTCTTATATAAAATAGGATTTCTATAAAAATATAAATTACCAAACATGTTGAGAAATATAAAAACAAAGGTTTTTATAACAAAATATGGTGATTTAAAGACTTGGTAAAAATTGTATAAAAATGAACATTTTGTCAGACTATGTAATTGTCTCTCTGTTTCATTCCATCATTTACAATCAATATATAATATTTACAAGTCAATCTAATTCAATGGTCTTCCTAGGAATCCTCCTATAGTCAATGGTCTTCCTAGAAATCCTCCTATAGTCAATATAGTCAATGATCTTCCTAGGAATCCTCCTATAGTCAATGGTCTAGTAAATGGTTTACAATATTGTGATACAAATCAATGCTATGATTGAGCTCTATTCTAATATTCCCCCGCAGTCGAAACGGGAGGATCACGGATGTTGAGGCTGGTGCGAAAATCGTCGAATAGAACCTTTGGCAACCCTTTTGTAAAAATGTCGGCTATTTGGTATCGTGATGGGACATGTAGAACTCGGCTTCACCCTTGGCGACCTTTTCACGGACGAAATGGATATCCATTTCAACGTGTTTTGTGCGTTGATGTTGAATTGGATTACCGGATAGGCAGATAGCACTCACGTTGTCACAGTAGACTAAGGTTGCACGTTGAAGAGGGTGATGAAGTTCTAGTAATAAATTGCGAAGCCAACAAACTTTGGAAACCACATTAGCGACGCCACGGTACTCCGCCTCGGCACTAGAGCGGGACAAAGTGCGTTGACGTTTGGAGGACCATGAGAGAAGATTGTCACCCATATATACACAATAACCGGATGTGGATCTCCTTGTGTCGGGACACCCGCCCCAATTGGCATCGGTATAAGCCGTGAGGGAGGATGACGAGGACGGTTGAATATGAAGACCATATGAGATTGTGCCTTTAATGTATCTTAAAATTCTCTTAAGAGGATTTAAATGAATGGTCTATAGGTCATGCATATGGAGGCATACTTGTTGAACCGCGTATGAAATGTCCGGGCGGGTAGAGGTGAGGTATTGTAAGGCGCCAGCTAGACTTCGGTATTGGTAATATTGTCAACGGGTGTCCCATGAGTACTGCTTAATTTGTTTTGTGTGTCAACTGGCGTGGCTACTGGATTGCAATCGGAGAGACCGGCTGGTTCAAGGATTTCCCGTGCATATTTCTCTTGCGAAAGAAATAGAGAGCTTGAGTCCCGTGTAACCGAAATACCAAGGAAGTAGCTAAGGGGCCCGAGATCCTTCATTGCGAATTCTTTAGAAATCCGATCCATGAATTTTTCCCTTAAGTCATCTGAAGATGTTATCAACAATATATCATCAACATATAATAGGATGAATGCCATGTGAGGACCTAGATTAAAGATGAATAAGGAATGGTCACATTGGCTATGATTAAAACCCATCTTTGAAACAAAATTTGCAAACCGTTGGCACCATGCTCTCGGTGCTTGCTTGAGGCCATAAAGAGACTTTTTGAGTAGACAAACATGATTGGGATAACTCGGATCTCAAAAACCCATTGGTTGGTGCATAATAACCGTTTCATTTAAGTGCCCATGTAGAAATGCGTTTTTGACATCAAGTTGATGTATTGGCCACGACTTAGACAATGCCAAAGATAAAACGGTTCTAATTGTTGCCGGTTTAACTACGGGACTAAAGGTTTCCCCACAATCAACACCAACTTGTTGTGATCGACCGTCACAAACTAACTGGGTCTTATATTGTTCAAGCGTGCCATCCGATTTCTTTTTATGTTTAAAAATCCACATGCTATGAACAATATACATACCGGGCTGTTTGGGTACTAATTCCCAAGTCATGTTGTCGGTAAGTGCACGAAACTCGTCGGTCATGGCATTTTTCCAGTTCGGATTGGAAAGGGCTTCGGTGGGTGATTTTGGTAGAGGAGAGATGAAAGGAGTGGTAGACATGTGTAGATTAAAGTGAGTTTTCGGTTTGAAAATACCCGACATGGAGCTGGTGTTCATGGTACGGGTCAGTTGAGGTGGAAGGGGAGGCGAAGGTGTGGGTTGGGGATGGGCCATAGGGGAGGTAGTTGGGCTGGTTGGTGGGCTGGTGGGTGACGGAGGGTGGGAGGTGGACGGGCTGGTTGCTAGGCTGGGTTGGTGTTGGTTATTTGGACCGGTTGTGGGATGAGGGTTAGATGGGCCAGATGAAGTATTTAAAGGAGATGGGTTAGGGTTAGTTGGAGTTGTAGAATGAGACCAATGAAAGGGATAGGGTGTAGAGGTCAAAAAGTCATAAGATGAGGTGGTTGGTTTTTGAGTTGCAAAAGGAAAGACTGTTTCATCAAAAATGACATCTCGTGAGATTTGAATTTGTTTAGTTTTGATGTTGTAGCATTTGGAGCCTCGGTGATGTGAAGGGTAGCCTAAAACACGCAAGGGGTTGAGCGGTCGGCAAGCTTATAGATGGTGTTTGATGGTAGAAGAGGGTAACAAAGACAACCAAAAGTGCGTAAATGGTCATAAGAAGGGTGGCGGTGATAGAGACAAAAAGTGGGAGTGGAGTTGTTGAGAACTTTTGTGGGTAATATGTTTAAGAGATATGTTGCATGTTTGAGTGCGTGAGGCCAAAAAGAATGAGGTACTGATGAGTGTGATAGGATGGTACGCATGATGTTATTAATGGATCGTATTTTACGCTCCAATTTTCCGTTTTGAGCGGAAGTGTATGGACATGAAAAACGAAATTGCATGCCATTAGAAGCGCAAAAATGATGAAAAGAAGAGTTGTTATACTCGCGTCCATTATCACATTGAAAACATTTTATTGTGGTTTGAAATTGGGTGTTTATTAATTTGTGGAATTCTAGAAATTTAGAATAAACTTGGGATTTGGAAGTGAGAGCATATGTCCATAAAAAAATTGTTTTGTCATCTAAAAATAGGACATAATATCGACACCCGGTTGAGGAAAGAATAGGTGAGGTCCATAAGTTGCTATGCACAATATCAAAGGGTAAATATGTATGTGAATGCGAATCATGAAAAGGACATTTTATTTGTTTGCCAAACACACAAGGTTCACATATTGATGAAGGTTGAACATTACTAGAAAAATTCAAACTAGGTTTTAAACAACGTAAATTATTATTTTCGGGATGTCAGACGACGATGCCAAATGTCTTAGGTCACGGCTAAAAAGGAAGAAACTAGAGCATAAGAAGGTTTAACTTTGGAACTTGAAGGTGGAGTTACCGGGTAGAGATCACTGGTGCTATCACATCGAAGGAGGTGCTTCCAGGTGTGGAGGTCCTTCACATCAAAACCAAACGGGTCAAATTCGATCGAAACATTGTTGTCGGTGGTGAAACGGCGAACCGAAATTAGATTTTTGATGAGTTTAGGTGCAAAAAGACTGTTATTTAGTTTGAAGTTTGGAAAAGGTGGAGGTAGTGTATATTTCCAATCGCATGAACGGGTATATTTTTGCCATCACCGACTGTAATGTTTCGTTGATACACATTATTTAAACAAGAAGTGAGATTAGTAGAGTTGTGAGTCATTATACCTGTGGCACCCGAGTCCATATACCAAGTTTGATCCGGTGGACTTAGAGTGAAGGTGTTGAAAGCCTGATCAAGAGCCGTAGGCATGTATGGAGCATCCGAAGCCGCGAAGGCCTGTTGTGGGTGAGGGCCGAGAATTCCCTGCTGTGAAGTCGGTGGTCGAGATTGTGGAATAGTGGGATACGGGCATGGTGGGGTGGTCCGTAACTAGTGGGTTGTGACCAAGTTGGAGGGTGGTTTTGGGTAGTGGTCTGCTGGGAAAACCATGGGTAATGGTTCCATTGTGGTGATGGTTGGTGTCTGCCACGACGTCAACCGCGTCCGCGGCCTCGGCCTCGAGTGTTATGGGTGTAGAAGGGAGTGGTATTAGGTTGTTGCTGTGAAGGAGGGTTCTCGGGTGGTTGTGGAGGAGTGGTGTTGAAATAACGCCCCAAAAACCCGTTTCGCTTAATTACGCCATTAGGTTTGATTAACAAAATATTAAAACGGAGCTTAGACGATGGGAATACGGGTTATGTTCTAATATGGGAATAACTAAGTTAATGTTATTATTTATATAAATGAGAAAATAATATTAGAAACTAACTTGATTAGTTAGTTTTTATAATAAAATAACATTAGAGTAAACTTGAAGGACCATTTGTGTTACTTTTGGTCAAAATAATATGGTAAGAACACCCCAAAAAGGGGAAACGAATTCAGCCCCAAATGGGGGGCATTCTTCCACCTAAACAAGCCCTAATCACACCAAATTGAAGAAAAGATGCAAGGGGTTTTGAGGGTAGACTTGATGGGTTGCAAACTAAGGGTTTTCTACAAGTTTTGGAGCCGTGGTAAGAACCCTAGCCCCCAATTAGTGTAAGATTCGAAACCCACTTGTGGGTTTTGAGCAAAACATGTTAAATTCGTGTTATTACTGATTATAAGTAATATTGATCATCCCTAACGGCTTAGGAATGAGTTAGATTGTTGGAAACTTGCTTGTGTGCAAAGATGATGATTTTAGATTTCATTAGTAGGTTTGATGTTACTAAAATAGTAGGGAAATCTATGTTTCTATCATGGGTTGTGTAAAAATTTCCTCCTATGTGTATTGCATGATACTTATGTGCTAGGTTGATTGCAAGTTGAATTGAAGATATAGCTTATAAGATGGCTAGAATGATGTTTGATGATAAATTCATGATTTGGGTACCCACTATGTAACTAGTAAATGGAATAACAAAGGAAAGTAGAGTATGAATACTAGGTGTTTGTGAAAATGCCTAGTTAATATCATTGAATGAATATGATGTTGAAAACACACCATAAGATGAAATGGGTTGCCTAATGTTGATTAGGAGGTTGAATGTGCACTAAATTTAATGAATTTGATGCGGTAAACAAAAGGCTAGTTCATGTTAGGACTATTGCCTTATGATTAGTGCATACTATGTATAAAAGGGTTAGTTTGACCTCTGTTAGGACAAAAAGGATTGGTGAAACCACTTTTGCAAACCTTAGTCTAATTCACTTCTATCAAAATACTCTAAGTATAGAACTGCTGAAGACAAAGAATCAAACTGCTGAAGAAGAGATTCAGAAGTACTGAAGAAGAAAAGTCATCAGAAGTTCTGAAGTTCAAACCAGACACTTCTACTGAAGAACTACTGAAGACAAACTACTCATCAGTAGTTTGTCATTCATCATTACTTACAGAAGATCTTTTCCACCGCCTTTGTATATCAGTAGTTTAATACTTTAGTATTTCTTTTTGCTTTATGTACAAGTTCCAAGACTGCAACTTGTTGCAACTTGTTTCTGAACTTGCTTTTTGGCAAGGTTCATGTATTTGTAAAGTCTATAAATAGAAGGGTTCATCCCTCTGTTTTAGACATTGATTTTAATACAAGAAATCCTTCAACACTTATTATTGTTATTTCCATTTCGTGTTTACTGAGAATCTGTCAAAGTATTTCATTCTCATTCAATACTTAGATTCTCAATAAACACTTATCATTCATTAGTTCTTGAATCCAGGGGGAGTAATAACTCCTGTTGATAAGTGTAGCTTTAAACTTATAAACATTCCGCTGTGCTATCACTCACCAAGAACTGGCTAAACACTTAAGTGTCAACTAGCAAGTTCTAACAAAAGAGCAGCTTACTGATCCAACAATTGGTATCAGAGCACTGGTTTATCTGATCACATATCAATCTAACAAATTGAGAATCAGACACAGGCTCTTATTGATATTCAATAAAGGATTATTAGCTCACTTTTATCAACATCCATCACTTTAAGAGATTTTTGACAAATCAATACTCTTTAAAATGGATCCTCATAATACTGGTTCTGCCACTAAACCTGCCATGCTTGTAAGAAATGAATATAACATATGGCAAAAGAGAATGGCACATACCTTGTCACAAACCAACACAGGTTGTTGGAGATCTGTGATATATGGTCCTCATAAACCAGTAAATATAAATCTTGAAACTAAGGAAGAAATTCCAAAAGAACCAAAAGACTATACTGATGATGATTTCCTAAAACTTGATCTTGATGCAAAAGCTTTTTCTATGTTGGCAATGGCACTCCCAAATGAAATCTATTCTGGCCTATTACATTGTGATAGTGCCAAAGAACTTTGGGACTGCCTAAAAGAACAGTTTGGAGGAACTGAAGAGGTGATTGCCAACACCAGAGAAATCTTGGCTCAACAGTATGAAACTTTCGCTCACATTAATGGAGAAACTTTAACTCAACAATTTGAAAGATTTTCCTCATTAATATCTGAGCTAAAACTAAATGGTCAGACCTATACAACTGTATCTATGCTTCATAGATTTTTAAGGTCTTTACCTGATAAATGGGAAACATACTCAATAGTCTTAAGATCTTCAACAGATTTTAGCTCCCTCACTCTTACAAAACTTCATGGGAGATTACTTACTTTTGAGAGAGAAATTGATCAAAAGAAAAAGTTACAAAATTCTGGTAAAACTGCTGATGACTATCTACCTGGTAGTACAGCACTATTGGGACAAGACTCACCAACTTGTTCAAATAGTTTTGGATCTTTTGACCACATTGACATAACTGCTGGGATCTCATCTGAAAGATCATTCCCAGGTTATGACAATAATGACTTTGGTCAAACTGCTGATAACTTGTGTTTTATCATGGATGACTTAAATAGTTTCAGCAGTGATGACCTTGAAGAAATGGATATTTTGCACCAACTGGCCATGTTAAGTTTAAAAACAAATAAATTTTACAAAAGGTCAGGAAGGAAGTTTCCAGGACTTAACAGTTCTACAAAAATTGGTTTTGACAAATCTAAACTTAGATGTCACAAGTGTCAAAAGTTGGGACACTTTGCTAGAGAATGTAGAAGCTCTGGCTTTAACCAATCTCAGTCTGGAAACAACTTTAACCCCAATTATAACAGGAATAATGGAACACAAGGGAGTGCACATTTTGTACAGGCACAAGCTCCACAACACCAATATGTGCCACAAGTACAATATGTACAAATGCCTGCTCAACAGATGCAGAGCCAACAATCAATCCCTCCCTTTCCAGCTGCTCAACAACCTCCTCAGCAACAGCAACCCTCTCAACAAAGTTTATTCACTTCAGGGTATGTTGACTGGAGCAGTCTTCCTTTTGACACCACAGAGTGCAATCCTGATGCAGACAACAAAATGTTTGACATCAACTGGGGAGAACTTGACAATGGCAAAAAAAAAACTTTGCCTTAATGGCATTTGAGGGATGCTCCTCAAAATCTGCCTTGTCACAGGTATCAAAAGAATCTTTGACAAAACTATGTTCAAATTCATGCAAGGAATCTTTTGCTCTCATAAGAGAGACAAATGTGCACTTACAAGGAAAGACTAATGACTCTGAGAGAAAACTCACTCAGATAAAATGTGATTTAGAAAGAAAACTTTCTGCAAAAACAAAAGAAGTTTCTAAATTGACTAACTCAGCTATTGAAACCCAAGCACAAATTAAAATCATGATTAATGACCTAGGGAATGTCAGACAAGAGCTTGCTGACACCAAGGTCACATGTGAAAAATGGGTGGAATCTTGTAAGGGGTACCAACTATTGCTAAACAAACAAAGTGCTTCAAATGTTAGGTTTGGCATAGGGTACAATCACACTGAAACACCAACAGATTTCTCTCCCAAAACTACTGAAGATGGGAGAAAAATTGTTTCAGGTGAAACTTCTGAAGAGGAAGAATGCACATCTTTCCATGAAAACTTTCTAAAGTCACACAAAGAAAGTTCTTCAGAAGTATTGATTAAATCTGACTTTAAGTCATCAGTAGTTTCAACTACATCAGGAGTTGAGAACCTGAAAACTACCGATGACCTGAAACCAATCAAAACTGTCAGAGATTTGTCTTTGAAAGAAAAGACAAAAGAATGTGAAATTTGTGGTCTGTTCAACCACAAAACAGAATTTTGCAGATATAGAAGGGGTATTCAGTTCAATAAGAAAAATCAACAACTGGTTGTGGGGAAACAAATCAAAACTGATTATGTAAAAACTTTTTCTCCCAAGAAACAACAACCAGTAAAAACCCTTTCTCAGAAAAAGACAAAATCTCAACAAAAGTCTTTTTCTCAAAATTCTCTTTCAGTAGTTAGACCTAAATCATCAGCAGTTTCACAAACTGCTGAGATTAAAGATCTCATGAACATGGTACAACTACTGATGACCAAAGTTGATGGTGGTCCTCAAAATGATACCACCATTGTACTAAATGCAAAATCCATTGCCAAAAAGACATGGATTTCTAAACTTGGTCAAGAACAAACTGTAAATGTTCTCAAGAGCAAACTCAAAGCCAAACTGGCTTGGGTTCCTAAATCTAACTGATTTGCTATCTTGTGCAGAGAGTTTCCAGAGGCTTAAATAGCATTTGGTATGTAGATAGTGGAGGCTCAATGCACATGACAGGATGCAGATACCTGATAAACAATTTTATCAGTCAAAGAGATGGATCTGTATCCTTTGGGAACAATGCTAAGGGATATGTGCTAGGACATGGCAATGTCTCATCTGGCAAAATACAGTTTGACAAGGTCAATCTAGTTGAAAACCTTGAGTACAACTTGCTAAGTGTGTCACAAATGTGTGATAAAGGATATTCTTCCTTTTTCACAAAGACAGCATGCAAGATCATATCACCAGAAGGCCAGAAGTTGATAGAGAAGATTATTGAAGATCATACTTTGTTAATTGCCAAAAGATGTGGCAATGTCTATGCAGTGGACATTGAAAAAGACAAAGTACTGAACAACACTGCCTGTTTCTTCTCAAGGGCATCAACTTCAGAAACTGATCTCTGGCACAGGAGACTTGGCCATGTGAACTTTAAAACCATAAATAAAGTCACAAAAATGGGCTTGGTCAGAGGTCTACCCTTAAAAGTATACCAGTGTCAAGAACACTGTGTATCCTGTTTAAAAGGTAAACAGCATAAGTCCTCTTATAAGTCTATTGAAGAATCAAAACAACTGCATGTCTTCAACTACTCCATATGGACTTATTTGGGCCTATAAAGACCATGAGCCTTGGTAAAAAGAAGTACTGCTTAGTCATCATTGATGACTACTCAAGATTCACATGGGTATTCTTCTTATTTTCCAAGGATGAGGCTGCTGAAATCATCAAGTTCTTCATTCTACAAGTAGAGAAACAATACTCTCAACCTGTCAAAACCATTAGAAGTGATAATGGGACAGGGTTCAGGAACAAAACTCTGGATGAATTCTGTTTGTCTAAAGGGATTATTAGACAATTCAGTGTTGCCAGAACTCCTGAACAAAATGGTGTGGTAGAAAGGAAGAACAGAACATTAATAGAAGGAGCAAGAACAATGTTAGCTGATTCTGGCCTACCTTTATACTTCTGGGCAGAAGCAGTTAACACATCATGTTATGTTCAAAATAGAGTTCTTATTATCAAGAGACATTCAAAGACTGCCTATGAAGTTCTTCATGGCATAAAGCCCCTTATCTCCTTTTTCAAGGCTTTTGGGTGTCAATGTTTCATCTTGAACATCAAGGAATCTATTTCAAAGTTTGCTGCCAAAGTTGACTCAGGTTACTTTCTTGGTTATTCCTCAACTAGAAAAGCCTACAAGGTTTTTAACTCAAAAACCAGGATAGTAGAAGAAACCCTGAATGTCAAGTTCAATGAGTCAAAACACACTCTCATTCCAGCACATCCTGCTGAACTCTTTGACCTTGACAACTTTCATTTTGAACCTGAAAAGACTGTCACTTCATCCAAACCTACTTATTATGGTGATCAAAGGTTTGATGATGAGGATCCAGCACCATGGACTCCTCATACAGTCATTAAGTCAACTTCAAAACCATCAGAAGTTTCACAAACTTCTGATTCAAGAAATACTGAAGGACAAACTCAAACATCTGCTTCAGCACCTGCAACTACTGAAGACACTGAAACTGCTGAACCAGATATAATAGACCTCAGTAGTTTGTTTGAAGAACATGAGCCACCAACACCTGTCAGTGGTTTACAACAACTGATCGAACACAAAGACCATCCACTTGATCAAATCATGGGTGATATTGCATCAGGTGTTCTTACAAGAAACCAGCTTTCCAACTTTTGTCTATTCTCAGCATTTATTTCACAGTTGGAACCAAAGAAGTACCAGGAAGCCCTCAAAGACAACAATTGGGTGCAGGCAATGCAAGATGAATTGCTTCAATTCAACAAGCAACAGGTTTGGGAAATCTGTCCCTTACCACCAAACAAGCAACCAATTGGCACAAGATGGGTTTTCAGGAACAAACAAGATGAAGCTGGTATGATAATAAAGAACAAGGCAAGACTGGTAGTACAAGGTTACTCTCAAGAAGAAGGAATTGACTATGATGAAACCTTTGCTCCAGTTGCAAGGCTTGAAGCCATCAGGTTATTTCTGGCCTATGCCATTTCCAACAAAATAAAAGTTTATCAAATGGATGTCAAGAGTGCATTTTTGTATGGAAAGATAAAAGAGGAAGTGTATGTTTGTCAGCCACCTGGGTTTGAGGATCCTTCTCATCCTGAGTGGGTGTACAAACTAGACAAAGCTCTTTATGGGCTCAAACAGGCGCCAAGAGCCTGGTATGATACACTTTCAACCTTTTTACTCAAAAATAATTTCACAAGAGGTGCCATTGATAAAACACTTTTCATAAAACATGTTGGAAATCATGTCTTACTTGTTCAAATATATGTTGATGATATCATTTTTGGTTCAACAAACACAAAGTTGTGTGATGAATTTAAGAAACTCATGCAATCAAAATTTGAGATAAGTACAATGGGAGAACTGCAGTACTTTTTGGGACTGCAGATTAAACAACAAACAAATGGAACTTTTATACATCAATCAAAATATGTTAAAGAATTACTAAACAAATTTTCTTTACAAAACTGTAAATCATGTTCCACTCCCATGACACCAACCACACAAGTTGAACCAGATGATCAAGGAAAACAGGTTGATCAAACCATGTATAGATGTATGATAGGTTCCCTTTTATATCTAACTGCTTCTAGACCAGATATTATGTTTTCAACATGTGTCTGTGCTAGATATCAATCAGCTCCTAGGGAATCACACCTTATTGCAGTCAAAAGAATTTTCAGATATCTGAAAGGAACTCCCACACTTGGAATTTGGTATCCTGCTTCAAGCAATACCAAGTTATCAGCTTTTTCAGATAGTGACTATGTAGGGTGTAAAATGTCAAGAAAATCAACATCTGGTGGTTGTCAATTCTTGGTAAACTGTCTAGTGTCCTGGCAATCAAAGAAACAAACATCTGTTGCAACTTCAACTGCTGAAGCTGAATACATTGCATCTGCAAGTTGTACATCGCAGATACAATGGCTCCAATATCAACTTCTTGATTATGGAATCAAAGAGACCAAGACACCATTGCTTGTAGACATCAAATCTGCCATTAGCATCATTCAAAATCCTGTTCAGTTTTCAAAGACTAAACACATTGAAATCAGGTATCATTTCATAAGAGATTGCTATGAAAAAGGCAAGATTGAAGTGAAACATGTAGCAACAGCTAATCAAATAGCTGACATTTTCACTAAACCCCTTGACACATCAACATTTCAGAAGTTAGTATCCATGCTAGGGATGCTAAATTTGTAAGTATTTCTCTTTATTTTTCTGCACACTTTTTCCACTTACATCTGTTTTCAAAAACTTGAAAAACTTCTGAAAAGAGAGAAACTACTGATGAACAAAACATCAGTATGGGAATAATTTCTGAAAAGTGATTAACTTCTGATAAAATAACCTTCAGAAGTTATGAATAAAAGTATTTATAAAGTATTTCTCATCAGCTGTTCAAAACTACTGAAGAGAACATGGGAACTACTGATGAAGATAATCCTTCATCAGCAGTTTAGTCAAAAAGGGCAAATCTGACTTTTCCCATCATCAGAAGTTTGACCTAGTCGGTTTAAAACTTCTGATAAAGAGATTTTTAACCTAGGCGGTTTAAAACTTCTAATAAAGAAGATCCAAGCGGTTAAAAACTTCTGATAAATATCTTTTTTCAACACTTATCCTTTCAAACAAAAAAATTACCTCCTTCTCTCTCAAGAAAGCTCTCAAACCCCTGAACCTGCAACACAAAAACACTGTTCGATTCATCAACACACACAAACCACATGGCTTTAGTTCTCAAACAGGGACACAATCTCAGAGCCTACTTAGAAAAAAAAGAAGGCTGGTCCCAATACGATGAGATCATTGATCTTGTCGTCAAATCCCAATATTTCACCGCTCTCACCATAGACCCACCAATACATCCTGAAACTCTCAATGAGTTCTGGGCTAATGCTGAGACAGTGATGGTGGATGATGAAGTTATCTCCCTCAACTCAACAATTAAAGGGAGACAAATGGCCATAACACAGGCCATACTCTCAAACAGACTGGGGTTGAATGATGTGAATGCCCCTGAGAAGTTTGACAACTCTGCCATCCACCTAACCATGACTGAGTGTGGTTATCAAGGTACTCTCTCACAAGCTACTATCTTTAAAAAATATTTTGAACCAAAATATAAACTTTTGTTTCATTATATTATTATGTGCTTGAGTCCTAAAACTGGGTCTTATGACCAGATGCCCTCAACCTTTCAACCAATCTTTCATTCTATTGTCAATGAAACAAATTTCAGGGCATCAAAACTTTTCTTTAATGAGTTGGTGTTACATCACAATAACACTAAGAAAAAGTTTTTGTTATATCCAAGGTTCATTATGCAATGCATAATATCTGAATTGGGTAATGAGGTGCTTGTGGGTAAAACTGAAATTCTGAAACCCTTAACCTCACAAGCATACTCAAGGCACAACAAACAGGCTGCCTGGCCAAAAGATGACCAAGGGGAACAAGAACCAGTCCCCATGGAACCCTCATCTTCCAAACCTACTCCACCAAAGGCCAAGAAACCCAAGATAACAAAACAAAAACCCACCAAACCCAAAAGAAAAGCTGTTCAGGAGGTTGAGATGCCTGAACAAACTACTGTGCAATCTGCACTTCTTAAAGATGTGACTGAAACATCCTCTCAGTCTCATCCATCTCAAACCCCACCAAGAGCACCAATAACAATACTTTTCAAAAGAAAAAGACTTAAGAAAAATATTCCAATTGACTCTTCTTTTGAAACTGCTGAACCCATTGCCCAAACTACTGAACCAGCACCCCAAATTTCTGAACCAGACATTGAAATAGCCAAACTTCTCTCTGGGCTAAAAGAGAAAGTCCCATCTACACATGTCAGTCCCCATCAACCACATCAAACAGGGGACATAGCCTCAGACAGTGACATGGATGTGGACACTCATAGCCCTAACCAAAGAGATGAGGATGAACCAGGGTCTCTAAGCCCTAACTTAGAAACTTTTGGTACTTTTGAGGCTGCTACTACTCATTTACCACCCAGTGGTGGACCTGAGGACAGAAGTAACATAGCTAAGACCTCAACTGTGGCAACTACTGATGAAGGCTTAATGCCTGAGGTAGGAAATCCTCTGAACCAAGAACAAGAGGTACATGAGACAACTGAGTTGGGCTCAGCTCATGATATAACTGATACAGTCCTCATTGAGGATGTAATCAGGGATTCAGATGATTCCATTGATTTGGATGATGCTTCAAAACACCAAACTACTGAATTGACGGCTACAAGTGAAGGTCCTGCACCTGGTGTCTCTAAGCTCAAGAAGCTAGTAACACCATCTCAGGTTAAAGCCCACTCAATCCATGATTCCCCTAGAGTGGCATCTTCTGTACAACAAGGAGATCAACCAAAAACACACCCCTCACTACAAATGCCTACCCAATTCCCTGGGCAAACAAGCATAGACCTGAACCAGCTATGCAGCCCAGATGGTCCCTTGTATCACATGATGAACACCCTCATCAAGAATCACATCCAATCATACACAGCTAACTTGGAGCTGTCCATAAAGAATCAATTTGGAGTGATACAGACGAAGATGAATGATCTGTCCAACAAGATTGATCACAACAGCAAACAGATTACTCATCTTCAAGGTCATTTCTCCCAAGCTTCAACTTCCAAGGCCGATGAAGCCAAAAAGGGGGAGAAAATCAAGGTACCTATGGATACACTTGAAGCCAGAAGAAAGGCAAGAGTGGCTATCCTAGCAAGAGATCAAAAAGATCAAGCCAGAAAAGAGAAACTGGCACAACAATTTGGTGTCTCTATTCAAGAAATAGAAGATGCTGAAAAGGCTGATGAATCCCAAGGGCACAATGAAGAAACCATTGATGGCCAAAGTTCTGATGAAGAATCAGAAAGTACTGAAGACAATCCTTCAGTAGTTGACAAACCTTCAGAAGTTGTCAACCCATCAGAAGTTAACACTTCCAAGACTCAAACTGCTGACCCTTCCAGATCAACTGCTCCTATTCAACCAACCTCTGTTCCTATCAGGCCTACTACAATAGTTACCACAATGACTGTGCTAAACCCTTCTCCAATCTCTCAATCAGCAGAATTACTTGAGAAGAGTTTAGTTGCAGCCCAAAAGAAGGCCAGAGAAGATCAGATCTGGAAAAATCTGGAAGAAAGGGATGACTTAGATCTAAGCCATGAAGAAAAACTTCAGGCTTATGAAGCTGAACTCCAAAGGCAGGCTAGCCTAGATGAAATTGTTGAACAAGACAAAAGACATCAACTGATGTCTTACATTATGAAGAACAGCAAAATCAAAGCCCACACATTGAAGAGACTCTCTGTGGAAGAGCTGACAAGAAAAGCTCAACTTATTGCAGATAAAATTGCAACAAGTAAAGACACAAAGGCCAAGAGAGCTCAGATGATAGAAGAACTGGTAGCAAATGGTTATGGTTCAAAAGCCTCAGTGTCCAAATGGAAAGAAGAAAGATTGGTGGACACATATAGAAAAAACAAGGCTGCAAGGGCTGCTAATCCAGAGAAATTTCAAACTGCTGAAGCTTCAACTTCAGTAGTTAGAACTTCTAGTGTTCAAAGAAGACCAGCTACCCAAAGAAAGAAGTCAGAGGAGAAAGTGAAGACTGATTTCAGAATGGTACTACTAGAAGGTAGTACAGTAGTACATTCTGATTTCGACATAGAAGAGAAGCCTCTGCTCACACAATTCAGGGATCCTTCCACCTTTGCATATCAAATCCAGAAGACCATCACAGACAAACTGCACACCAAGGTAGTAACTGAACATCATTTGCCAACATTTCAGATACCTAATGTGATGGAACAACAGCAGGGAAGTGAGTCCCACCTGAGAGTCACTGAAGTTGAAAACATTCAACACTCAAGAGAAACCCAGGGTACCACAATGGTTCCCTACACTGCAGACTTTGACAAGTCTAAAGTACCAATCATCAAATGGTCCTTTACTGATAGAAACTCAGTACTTGTGACAAGAAGAGATCAAACAAGCAGAGCATATAGGTCGATGAATGAACTGAAGAAACTATCAACCAAAGACCTGCTTACAATCCAACACTTGGAACCACAGAAAGGGTCTCTTACTGATGATCAACTGAACCAGCTCAAGAATTCCATGTTCAAAGGAATATGGAAAATTGTGAAGGACAGAAAAGAACAATAAGGAATTAGAAAGGTTTTGGCTTCATCAATCCAGGGGGAGATTGTTAGGACAAAAAGGATTGGTGAAACCACTTTTGCAAACCTTAGTCTAATTCACTTCTGTCAAAATACTCTAAGTATAGAACTGCTGAAGACAAAGAATCAAACTGCTGAAGAAGAGATTCAGAAGTACTGAAGAAGAAAAGTCATCAGAAGTTCTGAAGTTCAAACTAGACACTTCTACTGAAGAACTACTGAAGACAAACTACTCATCAGTAGTTTGTCATTCATCAGTACTTACAGAAGATCTTTTCCACCGCCTTTGTATATCAGTAGTTTAATACTTTAGTATTTCTTTTTGCTTTATGTACAAGTTCCAAGACTGCAACTTGTTGCAACTTGTTTCTGAACTTGCTTTTTGGCAAGGTTCATGTATTTGTAAAGTCTATAAATAGAAGGGTTCATCCCTCTGTTTTAGACATTGATTTTAATACAAGAAATCCTTCAACACTTATTATTGTTATTTCCATTTCGTGTTTACTGAGAATCTGTCAAAGTATTTCATTCTCATTCAATACTTAGATTCTCAATAAAAACTTATCATTCATTAGTTCTTGAATCCAGGGGGAGTAATAACTCCTATTGATAAGTGTAGCTTTAAACTTATAAACATTCCGCTGTGCTATCACTCACCAAGAACTGGCTAAACACTTAAGTGTCAACTAGCAAGTTCTAACAAAAGAGCAACTTACTGATCCAACAACCTCTAAAAGTCAAACTGATTCAAATATGAGTTTTGAATGAATTGGTGTATGAAAACTCATAGTATCAGTTAGTTATTGGTATGGTGACTAACTTGAATTATCTTGAGTATAGTGAAATTGATCTTATCAAGCTAGGTGGAAGCTTGGGGAGGAAAGGATCAAATAAGCAAACAGATCAAGGAACGCACGAGTTGTGGCCAAGGTAAGTGACTTATCTTAAATAAGTCTCTTAGTAACTAATTGATTATGTAAATGCAAGAAAATATGGATTCTATGATGTTGGTTAAGAAAAGGTAAGCTTTGCATAAAATGGATTGTGAGAATGTGAGATTCTAACTCAACATGGGTTAGAATCTTCCAAATGAAAGAAAAATGGTTTAGTCCGGGATAGGACGCCCAAATATAGATAAACGATTATATTTAGAAATGGGACAAATGGGTCAAGTGAGGTGGATGTCACTTGAGCCCAAGATTACTAAAATTATAATTGAGAATTGAAATAAACGGGTCAAATGAGTTAGAGGCTGTTTCGATGTCTTAACCACTAAGTTTTAACACGAAATTAGGACAGAAGCTGTTTTATAACATAAAGGATAGTTGGGAATTTTTATAAATTTTTCTAAAGCCATTTGATGTGGTTTTCGCGGATGTTTTGTCAATAAATTAGTTGTTGACAGCAGCAGATCCGCAACTTGCAGAACCTGTTTCGAGGTCTTAACCATTGCGTTTCGACACGAAATTCTGTCAGAAGTTGTCTTAAAACATAAAGGACATTTGGTAATTTTTATAGATTTTTCTAAACATGTCTGATGTGGTTCTTGCGACTGTTTTGTCAGTAAATAGTTGTTGACAGCAAGAAGGTTGGTTTACTTATATGCATACTAACTTAAAACCCTTAATGGGTCAAATGGGTAAAATAGCATAAATGTTTAAAGCACCGAAAGGGTACCCAAATATGAGACTTGGTACCCTTAGAACATGTTATAGCAATGTTAAATGAGTCCCCAAGAGTCCTTGGGGATGGTCGAGAACCTAAGTAAAAGTCCAATCAAAGGTTGGGTAAATAATGAGGAATTGTGATCGTTTATGCAGGCGGTTCGGAGTATTCAGCAGCTTCAAACCGTAGCTTACGGTTTCAGAACCGTAGGCTACGTTCATAATGAGCAAACTGATCAGGTTATGTGAACCGAAAGCTACGGTTCTCATACCGTAGCTTACGGCGGGATTATTCTGAAAAAAGAAATAAATTAGTTTGTTGTTTTGAAATGATTTGACCCGTTAATCCCAAATACTAATCGTTTATCGTGTGTATTTGTGGTAGGAACATCTAAGGAGCAGAACCGGACGCGAAACGGACCAAGCATGAAACCGAACACACTCGAGACCAAGATCAATATTGCGAATAAAGATATGATTTCGTCTGCACATGTCATGTGGGACATTTTCGAAAATAACAATGATGTTATGTATATGTAATGTCTATCATGGTAGTCAAGCTTAGAGATGTTGAATTATAAATAACACGTGCGGATCTTCCTAGGATCCGGACGTGTAAATATGGTTTAAGAACAAAAAAAAATTATGCTAAACTGGGACCAAAACTAAATTAGTCGTTAATGAATTATTTAAAATGGGTTGGGTCTTACAGTTGACCGAGGTGTGTAAGGCTGTCTCGGTAGCGACTCGGTTGGCCTTACTTGTTTCTTCAAGAATCAATTGGGACCGAGCCTCATAGAAAGACGGGAATGGTTTGGTGTTTTGAATGATTGCACCGATAGTACCATAGGCTTCAGATAGTCCGGTGAAGAGTTGAATCACCAAGTCATGTTTGGTTACAGGGGATCCGACATTCGCCAATTGGTCAGAGATTATTTTCCCCTCCTGGAAATATGCGGACATGTTGGGGAAGGAAGCAAGTTTGAGGATGGCGAATTTTTGTTTTAAAAGGACGGCTCGAGTGGCTTGGTTATCATGAAAGATGTGTTGTAAGGCGACCCACGCATAGCAAGCGGTGGAGTCAGGTCGTATGATGTTGCTTAATAGATCGTTAGAGATGGTGCCATAGATCCATTGAAGGACTCTGGCATCAAGACGATCCCAAACATCATCATCGGTAGTGTTGGTAACGGTGGCTTCAGTAGCGGCTGTAGCGGGCGGGGTAATGATGCGAGGGGAGAGGTGGTCGAGTACTTGAAATGCACGGCAATCAATTTTGAAAATTTCAGCCCAAGAGGAGTATTGGCTGGTGTCCATTTCTAGGGTGATAGGGATGAATGTTTTGATATTAGATACGGTAATAGCGGGGTGTGTTTTTGGGTCCATGGTTTGGTTAAAGAAAGAAAAGATGAAAGTTCAAGAAGAAGAGGGACATGATCGAAGGGAAGGAGGTTTAGAGGTTTGATACCATGTCAGACTATGTAATTGTCTCTCTGTTTCATTCCATCATTTACAATCAATATATAATATTTACAAGTCAATCTAAGTCAATGGTCTTCCTAGGAATCCTCCTATAGTCAATGGTCTTCCTAGGAATCCTCCTATAGTCAATATAGTCAATGGTCTAGTAAATGGTTTACAATATTGTGATACAAATCAATGCTATGATTGAGCTCTATTCTAATACATTTTTATATCTATGTATGGGAGTATAAAAATGTTGGAGCATTTTTTGTGTTAAAAAAATAACCAAGTCTTGGTGTTGAAAATACAAAAGTTATTTTATAAGTTTCCAAGTAAAAATATGTAGATATTAAAAGATGATTAATTTCAAGTAAAACATATCATGGGAAAATTAAGAAAAGTAACTAAATATATATTTTGGATTTAGGAAAAAATAATATAACGTCGACTAGTAATTATTCCTACAAAATATATATATGAACCACTTATATTATTTGGGATGCGAGAATATATAAATACAAATAATCGAATGTGGACGTATTTATATTAAGATGTGTTAACGGACAAAAAAGTAAAACAGACAAATAAGTATATATTGTATAATCTCATAGAAGATAAGTATATATGTTATTGCGCAAATGTGTGCATGAAAATATATATTTTATACGCAAATGTGGGCATGAAAATATATATTTTATGAACTAAAATATATGAGAATAATTATGGGTGAAAAATGTATAACACTTTCCTAAGTGTTGGAAAAGTATTCATGGGAGAATTAACGTTAAATAATCTATAACGATTACACGTTTAAACCAAGTAAGTATATGAACTTGACAATGTAAAATATGTTATTGAATCGACGAGATCCTAGTATATTTATTTAATGGAAAAAATAAATATATGGTAAAGTGAGTCGAGTCGAATGGTGAAAATGAAATATCGAGCGACAAGACCCTAGTACAATTAGTTAATGGGAAAATAATTATACGGTAAAGTGAGTCGAGTCGAGGATGATGTAATACGAGTTAATTAATACGGAAATATAAGTGTAAGTTATAACCAGGGGTAATCCATCACCAACAATCCTAGGACACGCGTTTAATTAAACGGGGAATTATATTCAATAGTGGTGTCGGGAGTCGGGTGTACAACTTACCAAAAAACACGCGTTATTATCACACCCCGCCAAGGCAGAAACACGAGATGCAACACGAAAGGTTTTCAAACACAAGATTCAAGCAAACATTCATAATAACATAATATTAAAATACCAAACTTGTTCAAAAACAACAACCATCACAAAGTATTGTTTCAAAAACCACATGTTCTTTAGTTTGAAAACACAAAAGGGTAATAGTCTAGAATGAATGCCCAAATATGCCCCAAGTTCCATCCATAGCTTTAGTTACCTGAAAAACATGCATAAAAACTTTGTCGACATAAATTTGATGAGTTCACATGTTTAAAATAGATGAAAAAAGTAAAGTTAAGGAAATCCGTGAATGACCAATCAATGTCTAGCTAAGACAATGACCAATGTGACTAAACATGAGTCCATAACCAAACATTGACAAGCTGTGCCTCGCACATTGTACAATAAAGACAATTTATCATCATATGTGAAATACAAGCACTCTCTTATCGTATGTATCCGGGTTAGAGCGACTAACCAAGAGTTGGGGTGTCAACCCAATAGATATATTCAGGTGTTTTATGGCTAAGTCCACAGCTAATGGTTATAGTAAACTAGATAACACGACGGCTTTATGAGATCTCTAAACATATTGTCTCATGTACACATAAGGTCTACTAGGATTTCAATCTAAAACTAGTTAAATATTGCATGTCTTTCCCCAAAATATAAAACAGTAAAAAAGGGGCCATGAAAGTCACCTTAATTCCGTGCAAAGTCTAGCAAGAACAAATGTCCGATGAACTAGAAAGCCCGACCTACATGTCCTATACTATAAATGGACATCTTAGGTCTATCAAAAGGATCCATGGTATTCATGGTTCATCCAATATTTTATGGTAAGTTGGTTTAGTCTTATTGGTGACCTTTATGCTTTCCAAATATTGTTCAAAAATAGTTGTTTTATTGTATGGAAAACTCTTTTTCAAAACCTTGATTTCTAACATATGTTTTTAGTTGTAAAACACATGTTATTACTTAGGACAAAACATGTTATACTTATTTGTAAATCGTATAGGACTCCATATAGGTGTACTCAACACACGCCTCTGAAGGGATATGGTACCAAAGCATCACAAATACCATATCATCGCCCAACTAGAACCGGCATCGCCTGGCGTCCATCCGCCCGTTTTACGTCAGCGGGTCGTCTAGCGTCCATCCGCCCGTTTTACGTCAGCGGAACGTCTGGCGTCCACCCGCCCGTTCTACGTCGGCGATACACCTGGCGTCCAACTGACGCCAGACGTAGCCTTACTCGCCCATTTTACATCGGCGATACACGTGGCGTCCAATCGACGCCAGGCGCAAGCTCGTCCGCCTGTTTACGTCAGCGGACGCAATATGCTTCAAAGCTTCCCCAGCAAGCCAGTTGAAGCTTCGTCAACACGACTGGAAGATGCCTTTTTGGGCAGCCTTGGGACTCACCCCTGCCCCAGGCGAAATATCTCGGACGCAACAGGCTGCCCGTCAAAGCTCCTCACCAATCAGAGACTGCTCTCAGTCTGACATACAGAAAGGACGACAACGTGGCAGCCTCCCAGCCAAGATATCTTCCTGACAGCAGGATTTCTCAACCTGTCTCAAGGTCCAAGGAAAAGAATGATTACCCACCGTCCTCGGTCTACCAATAGGCGGGCGCCACGTGTCCGCCGACCAGCAGCGTCCATTCAACGGACGCCACCTGTACTATCGTCAGGACGGTAACATCCCCCCTTACCATTTTACTTTCTCCTTTTTACCAAAACCCACTTGAACCAAATGGGCTTAAGGACTTGGGCCGGAATCTTGGAGACACCTCTACATAGGCCGGGCCCCATCAAGGGTAGAGGATGGGCTGAGAAAGTGTGATGTCAAGGTACTACAAAAGGAGGAGCTCCTTCTCCTTTTGTTGGCATCTGATATCACTTACACTTTCACTCAAGAAGAATAGGAACTCCTTCGTACCTTCTTCAACCCCTTGTTTATTACACTAACCTTTAGAGGCTCGGCTCTTCTAATCGGTAGTCTTCTAAACTCCTTGGTCTTGTCCTTAGACCTTCACGTATTTTATAAACACCTCTCTTTACAAAATACAGTAAAATCACCACTTGGATTAGCGTCTATACGGTAATCCAGGATTCGTGTTTCTTCATTGGCCTGTTTACGCGGTCAGAAGTTGTGAAAATAAAAATTTTCAAATTTTTTGGGCTAGCGCGCAGGCGGGGGGCCTAGAGAGGCGTCGGGCCTGTTTGCGCGGTCAGAAGTTGTGAAAATAAAAAATTTCAAATTTTTTGGGTTGGCGCGCAGGCGGGGGGCCTAGAGAGGCGTCGCGCCAACGCGCAGAAAGGAAACAACCAAGGACTTCCTTCTCCCACATGAATGGCTTTCAACATACTGATCAAGCCAGCCTGAAACCACTAGACGAGTCTTTCACCAATCCTATGAACATAACTATCAAAATCACAAAGTAGACAACAACTTATAGCAAGGATCCAAGAAGCTACTCATCTTCTTCAAGCTTTACACGGGACAAGCTACTTCTCGTCATCTCCAACCTTTTCAGGTAACTCTCTACTTTAAGCTGCATGGACGAAGAAATAACTTTCTTCATCCTGCTTCAAGCCCTACACACAACGAATGAATTTCCTTCATTCCTCTACTATTGCCCGGACCTAATCATAGGTCCCGCAATAAACGCTCATTCCGTCATACGCCCGCAGCTTGATCACTGTGCGCGCACCAGTTGACGAGGTCATACAAAAAACACACGTCCACTTTGTTACATGAAAACCCAGTGACGACTGGATGTAACTCAAAGTACACTTGTGAAATCAACTCCAACACTCCCCTACCAAAGGTGCATGAAAGCACTGGACTGGGGGGACTTGAAGGGATATGGTACCAAAGCATCACAAATACCATATCATCACCCAACTAGAACCGGCATCGCCTGGCGTCCATCCGCCCGTTTTACGCCAGCGGATCGTCTGGCGTCCACCCGCCCGTTCTACGTCGGCGATACACCTGGCGTCCAACTGACACCAAACGTAGCCTTACCCGCCCGTTTTACGTCGGCGATACACCTGACGTCCAATCGACGCTAGGCGCAAGCTCGTCCGCCCGTTTACGTCAGCGGACGCAATATGCTTCAAAGCTTCCCCAGCAAGCCAGTTGAAGCTTCGTCAACACGACTGGAAGATGCCTTTTTGGGCAGCCTTGGGACTCACCCCTGCCCCAGGCGAAACATCTCTGACGCAACAGGCTGCCCGTCAGAGCTCTTCTCCAATCAGAGACTGCTCTCAGTCTGACATACAGAAAGGACGACGACGTGGCAGCCTCCCAGCCAAGATATCATCCTGACAGCAGGCTTTCTCATCCTGTCTCGATGTCTAAGGAAAAGAATGATTACCCACCGTCCTCGATCTACCAATAGGCGGGTGCCACGTGTCCGCCGACCAACAGCGTCCATTCAACAGACGCCACCTGTACTATCGTCAGGACGGTAACATCCCCCCTTACCATTTTACTTTCTCCTGTTAGGATCTGAGTTTGATTGTTTTGATTTGTTTAAATAGAGATGAGAAGAATGAAATGAATATAAATGGAAAGTGCAGCGGAATAATAAACTATAATCAAAACAAGAGAGTAAATGTTTTCTGATCGAATGTATTCATTATATTGAATGATTATAATCAATTACAAGTACTCCCCCTCATCCTGATCACTCTGTGATTGTTTGTCTGAGAGAATGTTGTGAGTGATGAATAGAACAGTACAAGCACTGTTCTATTTATAGACATATCTAAACCACTGATGATCTAAGCTGACGTCACCTAAGACAGTGACCTCTAACAGAATAACAACATAAAACATCTGCTATATACAAAATACTGTTACATTGCAAAACACTGTAAGGTAAACTACTGTTGAGGAAAACTCTGATGGTCTTGTATTATCTGTTGGAGCCTAAGTGTTGTTGGCTCCAACAGACCTTTAGTCTTCAGCACTTGATCAGCAGTTGTTCTCTATCAGACCTTTAGTCAGCAGTTGTTCTCTGTCAGTTGTTATCCATCAGTCCTTTGTAGCAGCAGTTGTCACAGCAGTTGTTTGGGTAGAACAGTTGTTAGGGTCAACAGTCTTTTGGGAGGAGTATGTTGTAAATGTTGTTTATTAATATGGATCAACTGTTAGTATATTTTGGCTTTACAATCATCTGTTCTTCTCCAGGTCAGCAGACCCAACAATCTCCCCCTAGAACAGATGATGCCAAAACCAGACTTTATTCTTGATCTTTATTCCTCATCAGACTTTCTCTGATTTGACCTTTGAATTGTAACTCAAAGTTCAAAGAGTAGAGGTCTTCTGCATCTCTTTCAAGCTCAAGGTTCAGCAATGTTTGGAGGTCATCTGCACACAGGCTATATGCATCATCCATGCTTAGCCTTTGAGCCTCTCCATATGATCTGAGCAAAGTCAATTCATGGGTGTCTTTGTTGACCTTCCATTTTAGAATTTTTGAATCAGAGGATTTGCTGAGATGCATTTTTATTCTGGATGAGTTTGGTGATGGAGGTCTCCCAATGAGTTCTCTGAGTCTTTCAGTAGTGGGATCTGAGAAAAAGTGTATTTGATTGTAGAGGCCCTCCTTTATAAAAGTATCAACAAACTTCTTCTGATCTTCTTCAGACATTTCTTTCTTCTTTTTGAATTGTCTTCTTGCAGCAGCTGATAGATCAGAAGTATCAAGTAGGCTGTCTAATGTAAAAGCCTGTTGAGGTCTCTTCATCAATGGTTCATCAGGGTAGACAGGTTTTCTGGGCAAGTTAGGGTCTTTCTTCCTGTTTTCTTCCAGTTTCTTATAGGTTTCAACCAACCTCAGCTCTGACCATCTTGCAACAGACTTCATCTCCCCATAGTCAGCAGCTACAATTTCTTGTCTCATTCTTTTGAATTTCAGGGCTCTGGCTGGATCTCTGCCTTAACTGAAATCAGGGGCAGAGGCCTTGGCTGGGGGATTCTTGGCCATGTCCTCAATTCTTATGAGTTCTTCTCTGAGAGCATGAGTGGTCCAGCCTGCAAACTTTTCTTGTTTGCTTTATAAGGCTTGGTTTTCAAGATCTGTTCAAGAAGAGATTCCCTAACCTCCCTTTCCATGTCACTGCTGAGAGGCATGGTAGACATAGAGTTGCTCAGGGTCTTAGCAAAATCTTCAATCCTTCTTAGTTTGTTAAGCTCTGCTGAATGGATGCCCTGAACACTCCTGTCATCTTTCCCTTTGCATTTCTCTTTTATGATGGCATCTGCCTGTTCAGCCTTGAATTTTAGATATTGGTCTATGTTTAGGGGAACAGGAAAATGTGGAAGAGATGGGAAAGATCTTTCAGATGGTTTTTCAGCATTGTAGAAGGATTGCATTTCCCCCTTGAGTAGATCAAGTTCAAGGGGATACTAAACAGCCAATGGTGTGATGGTTGGTGGTGGTCTATGGGATGTAAATTGTGAGGTGTGTGGTGAGAATGATGAAAGTGGAATGGCAGATATGGGTGTAGATTGTGTGGTTGAAGTAGTAGGTGGTGATGTGTGAATGTTTTCATCCTATACAACAAAGGTAGATTTTCTCTTCCTTCTGTACAAGATTTTTGGTGATGGTGGTGTAGAGGCAGTGGTTGTGTTAACATCTGTTGGCACTTTTGTAGAACCAGCAGATGTTTGGGATTTAGGTGGTGGAGTGGTTGTAGGTGGTGTATTGGTGGTTGTGGTAGTAGGTTCAGTGGTTGGTTTGATGGTTGTGGTGATAGGTTCAGTGGTTGTGGTGGTATTAGTGGTTTTGGTGGCAGCAGTGGTTTTGGTAGTAGTGGTTTTAGCAGCAAGTTTGGATGGTGGTTTTCTGACATGTTTGGCAGGCATTTTCTTCCTTTTAGAGGAACCCGCATCTTCAACTTCCTGTTGTTGTTCCCTTTTCTTTTGTACCAAAGCCTCTGCCTTGACTTCCAATGTGTCAGCCCTCTTTTGCTTTTCTTCAGCAGCTTTTTCAGCTTCTTCATTAGCAGAGATATCAACTTCCTTTGCTTTGCTGATTTTGGCAGTTTCAGTAGTAGCAGAGGTTTGAACATTTGGTTGTTGTTGTTGTGATGCTGTGTGGGTTGACCCTGGTTTGTTGGCAGACTTTGATTTTCCCTTTTGTGAGGGTGGACAACCAAAGGGATCCAGCTTTGGCAATCTATCTCTTCCACTCTCCCCCTTTTTGGCATCATCAGCAGTGAAGTCATCATCATCTTCATCTCTGAGAATTGTGGTAGGGGCAGAGCCAGTGGTCTTCAGCAGATGGTTTTTAATGGCTAGAATGTCAGCATGGGTATCTTTGTACCTAGCATCTACCATATTTCGGATTTCAGCCATGTAGGTTTCATTAGTCTGATCTGCTAGTTTTCTGTGAGCTATGATGATGGGAGAAACAGATTTCCATAGCTCACTAGCAATGTCAGCTGTGGATGGTTGACTCTTAGCGAGAGTAGCCAATGATCCCAATATTGTCTTGATATCTGATTTGATATCAGCAACAAAGGTTTCAATGGACTGTACTCTGGCCATCAATTCTTGGTATTTTAACCCATCACCTAAGTTAATAGGATCATCTGAATTCCTACCAGTGGTAGTTGTAACTGGTTCAGTCCTAGGAGGTGAGTCCAAAAGATGAGAACTAGATGCCCCTTTTTTCTTGGTTCTGGGGACTTCCAACTGATTTTGGGGACACTATAGTGGCCTCATCAGTTGTTTCCTTCAAGGAAGTCTTAGCTATGTAACCACTGTCCTGTTGTGAGACAATGGTCTCTACATCAGTAGTGGCTGCTTCACTTGAAAACTCACCTAGAGTTTCATTGAACTCTAGGGGTGTAGCCTCCTCTTCTGTTTGTGGGATGGCTGATTGATTTTCCTCAGTCCCAGTCACTTGTGGAGGTATACTCTCATTGATGGGTGAAGGAGAGGAACTGGGATTTTCCTGAGTTTTCTCAATAGCCTCAAACAGAGGTTGCATGGTTTGAGGAACATGTTTTGGTGAAGGTGGAGGAGTGAAAAGAGAATTAGCCCTGGGAGAGGGGCTTGTGAACATATGGCCAAGTGACTCATATGTATCATTATGTGTTTCCCTTTGGCTTACAACATGATCCTTTTGTGAGGATTCATGAGGAGTTTAGTCAGGTTGAGATATATCCAACTGTTGTAAGGAAGTAACAACAGTGGTTTCTTGTTACTTTTGTGTTGCAACAGGGTTTTCTTCTGGTATCTCATCTTCCAGAAGTCCCCGTTTTGGTTTAGTGGTGGTTTTGTGTATGGACGTTTTCTTTTGGAGGTGGCTGGTGTGGGTTTCACAGCACTGGATGTAGTGCCATGATCACCAGGAGCAGTGGGCTCAACAACAGAGGTTTGGACAACAGTTGTTGTCTTAACCCTCTTTATTTGTGTTTTTGAAACTTTTGACACTTTTAATACTTTTTCTTGGGTAGTTGAACCCAGCATTCTTGTGAAAGTTTCATCAGTTAGACTCTTCATTTGAACAGACTCACCCTTTCTAAAATCTTTTTCAGGTAAAACCTTTTGAAGGATTACACTCAAAATTCTTGGGTAAATCAGAAAAGCATTATTAGACCCAGACTTTATGGCTTTCACATTGGATACTAAGTCCATAAACAGTCCCTGGGATAAATTGAAGTCAGAATCTGACAACATAGCGTAGCCCAAGTACTGAATCCTCAATGGGATTTCATTAAAGGAAGTGGACTTAGCAGAGACACAGAGAAGGAGGGTATGAAAGAAAAATTTCATGACTGGTGGGAAAAACTTTTTGAAAAGGGTTGACCCAGTCATTTGTGCATCATAACCTCTTTCCTGAAACTCTGTGTAAAGCTCTGCCTTAGGGAAAGAGTCTTTACCTGACAAGTCATTGAGTGAGAAGGTTGTGGATATTATTTCAGGGGTAATGGCGATACTTGTCTCTCTAATTTTTGAGATAATGGATGTAGGCTTTTTGTCTTGAAGAAGAAACTCAGCATTCAACCAGAATTCTTGGAGGGTATCAAGGTAAATAGGAGCATCAGCGGTTAGGATTGTCAGGTATTTGGATTTTAAGATGATGTCGATGGTGGAATGGAATGGAACGTTTTCATCTGTTTTTACCAGATATGGGAGATAATTATGGATGGCTTTTGCTTGAAGATCCATTTTAATGGATTCCGAGCTTGAGAGTAAGTGGAATTGGAGTAAGGGTTTGAGGATGAAGAAGGCGGTTTCAGTATTTTGAATACAATGAGATAGTGTAACGACTGTTGTGGTAAAACAGGGTTTTTATAGGCTCTGGTGAAATCGCTGATGTGGCCAAAACTCTGCTTTTAGGAGCAGACGTGGCAAACATCTGATGGCTAAACATCTGGTGGTATACAGCTGTTGCCAAAGATTTGTTGCAAACAGCTATTGTTTTACCAAAGTGCTGATGCTAACAGCACTTGATTTATTTATTTATTTTATATAGATAGATATATGTATATATGTATATATTTAGATAATGAAACAGTTGTTTTATCTGATCAGAGGTTTGAAACAGATTTTTCAACCAAGCCGTGGATAGAGTGGATGAAACAGTGGTTGTTTTATCCTTAACAGATTTTTCAACCAAAAAGCTATTTTAAGGATGAATTTTGATTTTCTAGAAACATTTTAAGGTTTTTATTTAAAACATTTTTGTTGTTTAATCCATGTTTAGCATACCAATTCTAGAAATCAGATTTGTGAAGGTAGATGTGTCTAAAGCATTTATCAACACATCTTCCAACTGATCCTCTGTTGGAACATGGTGCAGAGAAATCAAACCTTTTTCATAGCAATCTTTGACAAAATGATGTCTGATGTCTATGTGCTTTGTGGTTGAGTGAGAAACTGGATTCTTGATGATATTTTCAGCAGCTTGACTGTCCAACATGAGTGGAGTCTTTAGTGCAGTTATCCCAAAATCTAGCAGTTGATTTTGAAGCCACATGAGTTGGGCTGTACAGCTTGCAGCAGCAATGTATTCAGCCTTAGCTGTTGAAGTTGAAACAGCTGCTTGCTTTTTGCTTTGCCAAGAGACTAAGACATTCCCTAGAAACTGGCACCCTCCTGATGTAGACTTCCTTGTGGTGTGGCAGCCAGCAAAATCACTATCTGAATAACCTGAAAGCTCAATGTTTCCATTAGCAGGATTCCAGATACCAAGTGTGGAAGCACCTTTTAGGTATCTGAATATCCTTTTCACAGCAATAAGGTTTGACTTTCTGGGTGAAGCCTGGGATCTTGCACAAACACAAGTGGCAAACATAATTTCTGGCCTAGATGCAGTTAAGTACAATAAAGACCCAATCATGCATCTGTAATGTGTTTGGTCAACCAGTTCATCCTTGTCATCAATAGTGAGTAGCTTGACTGTACTCATGGGTGTACTACATGGCTTACAGTCATTCATCTCAAATTTAGCTAACAAATTTTTCACATATTTGTTTTGATGAATGAATGTGCCATTTTGCAGCTGCTTCACTTGAAGACCAAGGAAACACTGAAGTTCACCCATAGCACTCATTTCAAACTCTGCTGTCATGAGTTCCCTAAACTCTTCACACATTTTGTTACATGTGGATCCAAAAATGATGTCATCCACATATATTTGAACAATCATTAAATCTTTCCCTCTCCATTTCAAAAATAAGGTTTTATCAATTTTACCTCTTATGAAACCAATGGATAAAAGAAAGGTGGAAAGAGTTTCATACCAGGCCCTAGGTTCTTGCTTGAGTCCATACAAAGCTTTGTTAAGCTTGTAGACATGATCCGGATGAAATGTGTCTTCAAAACCAGGTGGTTGACATACATATACCTCCTCCTGAATTTTGCCATATAGGAATGCACATTTGATGTCCATCTGATACACCTTGATGTTGTGGTTGACAGCAAAGGCTAGAAAGAGTCTGATAGCTTCTAACCTTGCTACAGGAGCAAAGGTTTCATCATAGTCTATCCCTTCTTCTTGTCTGCAGCCTTGAACCACAAGCCTGGCTTGATTCTTGACAACTATACCCCTTTCATCAGTTTTGTTTTTGAAGACCCACTTTGTGCCTATTGGACAAACATCTTTAGGCAGTGGTACAAGTTCCCATACTTGTTGTCTTTTAAACTGAAGGAGCTCTTCCTGCATAACTTCTACCCAACTGTTGTCTTTTAGTGCCTCTTGGTACTTGACAGGTTGTGCGAGAGATAGAAAACCTGCAAAAAGACAGATATTTAAGGATTGGCTTCTTGTTAGCACACCCTCTCTGATGTTGCCAATGATTTGATCTGGTGGATGAGCTCTTAGGTAGATTAGATCTCCCTGATATGGTGTAACACCCCACCCCTCTCACCACCAATATTGTCGCTTTGCCCACCCATCCTGAAATTTCTCCCACCTGAGCACGCTTAATTGTGGAGTTCTCCTCTCATCCACTAACATTAAGCCCCAAAACGCGTTGGTTATTTAAGAGGCAAGACATTACTTATGAACCAAGGATCTCTCCTAGCCACGACCGATGTGGGATTTTCCTGGGGTGTCACATTCACCCCCCGTTAAAGTCTCATCGTCCCTGGTGAGGTTAGAGTCTCATCGTCCCTGATGAGGTATGCACCCACCATCCCGAACGGCACAGGAGTGGCTCTGATACCATCTGTAACACCCCGCCCCTCTCACCACCAATATTGTCCGCTTTGCCCACCCAGAGCTCACGGATTTGTTTTTGGGTGCCCCGGTGGAAACTTCCTAGGAGGTCACCCATCCTGAAATTTCTCCCACCTGAGCACGCTAAACTGTGGAGTTCTCCTCTCATCCACTAACATTAAGCCCCAAAACGCATTGGTTATTTAAGAGGCAAGACATTACTTATGAACCAAGGATCTCTCCTGGCCACGGCCGATGTGGGATTTTCCTAGGGTGTCACATATGGTATGATGGCATTTTGAGGTGAAGGACAGAGGTTTGGAGACTCTGTTGATGTAACATCTGTTTGCACTTCTGTAGTGCCAATAGATGTTTGAAATGGAGGTGGGGGAATGAGTCCAAGTGGTGTAAAACTGGACTGACTTTTGTTAACAGGTGTTTGACTTTTGTCAACAGATGATTGAGCAGTGGATGTAAAGGGTGAAACAGTGGTTTGAGGGTAAGACTGGACAACAGTGGCTGACTCAGCTGTGACAGAGTTTTGACAGTTGTTTTGAACATCTGCTTCCTCTGATGCAGAATAGACTTTATAGTGACTTGGAATCACAACATCTGTTCAATAATCTTGTTGTGGAGATTGTGGAGTACCTGCATTGTTAGTTTTGACAGTAATATCTTCAAAATTTGAATTTATCTAAATCAAACAACTCAGCAGGATTTGTTGGGATTTTTAGGGATGAAAGTTCATTGAACTTTACATTCAGAGTTTCTTCTATTGTCCTGGTCCTTGTGTTAAACACTTTATAGGCCTTGGCAGTAGAAGAATATCCCAGAAAATATCCACAATCTACTTTGGCTGCAAATTTTGAAATGGAATCTTTAAGATTTAGAATGAAACATGGGCAGCCAAAGATTTTAAAAAATGAGATTAATGGTTTGATTTTGAACAGAATTTCATAAGCAGTCTTTTGATGTCTTGGGTTGATCAAAACTCTGTTATGAACATAGCAAGCAGTGTTTACAGCTTCTGCCCAGAAGGACAGTGGCAAACCAGAATCTGCTAGCATGGTTCTTGCAGCTTCAATAAGAGTTCTATTTTTCCTCTCAACCACCCCATTTTGTTCTGGTGTTCTTGGGATGCTGTACTGCCTCACAATCCCTTTTGACACACAGAAGTCATCCAACTCCTTATTTTTAAACTCTGTTCCATTGTCACTTCTAAAGACTTTTACTAGCAAGTCATATTGTTTTTCAACTTTGGTGACAAAGTCCTTCAAGATACCTGCAGTCTCATCCTTAGAGTGTAAAAAGTAAGTCCATGTAAACCTAGAAAAATCATCAACTATGACAAGACAAAATCTTTTTCTTCTTAGACTCATGATTTTAACTGGGCCAAACAAGTCCATGTGCAACAATTGTAGACATTGACTTGTTTTGGACTCATCAATGGATTTGTAAGAGCTTTTATGTTGTTTTCCTTTTAAGCAGGAAACACAATGCTCATCACATTTGAATTCTTTTGATGGTAAACCTCTGACAAGGCTTTGTTTGGAGAGTGAGTTGATAGTTTGAAGGTTGGTATGACCCAGTCTCCTATGCCACAATTTTGTCTCCTTTGTGGAGGCAGCAGAAAACAAACAGACATTTGTCATAGGATTGTCCTTCAACATATCAACTACATACACATTGCCACTCCTATGAGCAACAAGTTGTGCTTTGCTCTCAGCAATGATGGTATCAATCTTTTTCACCACTTCTGGCCCAATAATCTTACAAGTTTTCTTAGTGAAGAATGAGCCATAACCTTTGTCGCTCATTTGTGAAACACTAAGAAGATTAAATTTAAGATTATCAATAAGATTAACATTTTCAAACTTGAGTTTCCCAGCCTGAACAGTCCCTGAACCCAACACTTTACCTTTTGAATCATTACCAAAGGATATATCACCCCCTCCATGAGCTAAGAAGTCCAGAAGAAGGGCTCTACATCCTGTCATGTGCCTGGAGCTTCCACTATCTACATACCAAAGACTATCTAAACAAGCAGAAGCTCCCTGCACAGCAGTAATGAATTAGTTTTGGTGAGTGTCCAATGCCAAGTTGGCTTTGGATGGGTCCTCAGACTTTTCAACCTCAAGCTTGGGAAGGTGATCAGTGGTTTGAACTAATTTTTGAATCAAGTTCAACAACTGTTGCTGACCATTTGCCAGTGCTTGAATGTCAACACTTGGGGCAACAGTTGTTTGATCACTTCCTGACAGATGAAAATACCCATAGGGATTTCTGTTCACTCTTGGTTTAGAAGGTCTTTTTGGTTCTTCATAAACATGTGACAGACTATGACATGGTGGTTGTCCATATCCTCTTGGGTACTTGCTTGTGGGGGAGCATCTGTTACTTGGACATCCCTGGGAGCAGATGTTTCAAGACTTTTGGTAACAGATGTTTGGACTGGTGTAAAAGTCTGTTTGGGCTTTCCTTTTGAAGTACTCACCACTTGACTTGCAAGAGTTTTAGCCTTGTACTCTTGTATTTTGACATCAAAATTTTTGAGATACAGACACTCTTTGGTTTTGTGATTCTTTTTACCACATATTGAGCATGTGGCCTTGGAATCACATACACTTGTTCCTTTTTTGATATCATATGCTTTTAGAAGAAAACAGTTTTTAGTAACATGATTCTTCTTTTCACAGAAATCACAGAACAAGTGGACAGACTTTTCTTTCTTTTTCCCTTTTTCAACCTTCTTCTCAACAGATGTTTGAGCATCTGCTGGAAGGCTTTTCAAGGGAATGACCTTTGCCTGTGGTGCTGTCTTCCCCTAAGGAGTTTTGAAATCAACTGGTTTGAAATTCTCAAGAGTATCACACTCATCAGACCAAGTAGGTTTAAACTCATATTTTTCAAGTTCAGTGAAAGATGAGGAACCTTTTGGTTTTTCAATAACAATTTTCTTGCCATTAGGTTCAGTGATTTTAATCTCTTGATCCTTCAAATTAGTTGGTACTACCTCAACTAACTTTTGATCCCTTTTGTCAGTGTTTTCAAAAGCTGGAGCAATGGTTTCAAAACCAAACCCAAACTTCACATGTCTTTTGGTTTGTTTGTTGAGTAGCATCTCAAAACCTTTACATGATTCCACCCATTTCTGACATTCAACTTGGGTGGACTCAAGATCACTTTTGCAACTATGATATTTAGTTATCATAGTTTGGAGCTGGTCTTTGGTTATAGTTGCTTCATGTTTTAAGCTGCTTATTTCAGATTCTTTTTCAGTTAAATTTGTTTTTAACTCTTTTGAAAGTTTCTCAAATTTATCTAAAATTTTCTTTCTAAGGTTTTCATTCACCTCTTTGATGTTAGCAAATGCTATTACACATTTGTCAGAACACAAATCTTTAAGGATTTAAGGAGATACCTTAGCAGCAGCCATCAATGCACAATCACACTTGCACTCACAAACATCAGATGCACCCCAGGGATCTGAGAGATTCACAACCTCTTCTTCAGATTTTTCACCAGCAATTACCTCATCAACAATATCATCAGTCATAACAACAGATTCAGTTACCACTTCCTCAGAACCAACCTCTTCTACCATAGCCATGAAACAGAAATTTTCTGGTTCATTTTCAACTTTGGCAACTAGTGCAAAATTTTCATCTGTCAACTCATCTGGTAGATTGCTCCAATCAACAAAGCCTTGTGTGAAGAAACTCTGTTGACTGGTCTCTACAGGAGCAGAGGGTGGAGCAGCAGTCATTGGCACAGGTACCTGAGCAACAGGGGTTTGCACATAATGGATCTGAGGAACAGTGGTTTGGACAAACTGGACAGGAACATTGTTTGAGGACTGTGCAAAATGAGCAGTGTTTTGCACATTTGGTCCAGGGGTATTATAGGAATTTTGATAAGTGTTGGTCTGTGGCCTTTGATTTGGATAGGTAATCATTGGTGTACCATGTTGACTCCTACATTCCCTAGCAAAATGACCAAGTCTATGACATTTATAACACTTTATCTTTGATTTATCCAACCCCACCTTTGACCTGCCAGTTAACCCTGGAAACCTTATCCCAGTTTTCTTGTAAAAATTGTTAGTTTTTACACTGAGAAGGGCCAATTGGTGCATAATGTCCATTTCTTCCAAATCATCAGGGTCAAAGTATTTTAGGTCATCATACTCAAAGGATATGTTATCAGATGCCTGGATATCACCACCACTTGCTGTAAAAGCATAGTTTGGTGAATAAGAATCAGAGTTAAAACCTGAAGTTATGTCAATGAAATGATCATAAATCTGATCCTTACTATTACCAGGCACCTCATCATGACCCAGAAATGTTGTATTACCAAATACATAGTCATCAAACACTTTTCCAGAGTCCTGGAGCTTCTTTTTCTGGTTAAGCTCTCTCTCATAGGTCAAGAGCTTACCATGAAGCTGGGTCAGTGATAGGTCCTTGAATCCAATTGAGTTTCTCATAACTATAGCAATAGTGTCCCATTTATCTGGTAATGATCTTAAAAACCTATGGTTCAAAGTTGAATGAGGGTAAGTTAGACCAACCAGTTTTAGTTCACTAATGAGACAGTTAAACCACTCAAATTGTTGAGTTAATGACTCTCCCTTAACGTGACTGAATGTTTCATATTGTTGGTTAAGTATTTCATGATTGTTTTCAATAACCTCTTCAGTCCCACCAAATTATTCTTTCAGTGCATCCCACAACTCCTTTGCACTGTTACAATGTAACAGCCCAGCATATATATCATTGGGTAGAGCCATGGCCACAATACTGAAGGCCTTAGCATCTAACTTAATTTTCTGAAAATCCTGGTCGGAGTAGTTTTCAAGTTTCTTAGGCTCCTGAACCTTGGGATCTTCGGTACTCGGCACCATCGGAACATGTGGTCCGAAGATAACCGACTTCCAACACCCAGTGTTCTGTTGAGCTAGAACATGGCTCATCCGACGTTGCCAGATATTGTATTCAGATCTGACAAGCATCGGTGGCTTGTTGTTCGTGCCAATGTTGTGTGGATCGTGATTGATTGAAGCCATTCTCTGATTTTTCGAAAACAAAGTCTGTTTACAAACGGTTGAATCGAAAATAAACTATTACTCTGTTTTCAATCCGACAAACAAACGATATCAATAATTGTGAGCTGATTTATTTATATTAAATTGATTGGTTAGATCGAATTTAATTGACCAAGCTCTGATACCAATTGATAGGATCTGAGTTTGATTGTTTTGATTTGTTTAAATAGAGATGAGAAGAATGAAGTGAATATAAATGGAAAGTGCAGCGGAATAATAAACTATAATCAAAACAAGAGAGTAAATGTTTTCTGATCGAATGTTTTCATTATATTGAATGATTACAATCAATTACAAGTACTCCCCCTTAGCCTGATCACTCTGTGATTGTTTGTCTGAGAGAATGTTGTGAGTGATGAATAGAACAGTACAAGCACTGTTCTATTTATAGACAGATCTAAACCACTGATGATCTAAGCTAACGTCACCTAAGACAGTGACCTCTAACAGAATAACAACATAAAACATCTGCTATATACAAACTACTGTTACATTGCAAAACACTATAAGGTAAACTACTGTTGAGGAAAACTCTGATGGTCTTGTATTATCTGTTGGAGCCTAAGTGTTGTTGGCTCCAACAGACCTTTAGTCTTCAGCACTTGATCAGCGGTTGTTCTCTATCAGACCTTTAGTCAGTAGTTGTTCTCTGTCAGTTGTTATCCAGCAGTCCTTTGTAGCAGCAGTTGTTACAGCAGTTGTTTCGGTAGAACAGTTGTTAGGGTCAATAGTCTTTTGGGAGGAGTATGTTGTAAATGTTTATTAATATGGATCAATTGTTAGTATATTTTGGCTTTTCAATCATCTGTTCTTCTCCAGGTCAGCAGACCCAACATCTCCTTTTTACCAAAACCCACTTGCACCAAATGGGCTTAAGGACTTGGGCCAGAATCTTGGAGACACCTCTACCTGGGCCGGGCCCCATCAAGGGTAGAGGATGGGCTGAGAAAGTGTGATGTCAAGGTACTACAAAAGGAGGAGCTCCCTCTCCTTTTGTTGGCATCTGATATCACTTACACTTTCACTCAAGAAGAATACGAACTCCTTCGTACCTTCTTCAACCCCTTGTTTATTACACTAACCTTTAGAGGCTCGGCTATTCTAATCGGTAGTCTTTTAAACTCCTTGGTCTTGTCCTTAGACCTTCACGTATTTTATAAACACCTCTCTTTACAAAATACAGTAGAATCACCACTTGGATTAGCGTCTATACGGTAATCCAGGATTCGTGTTTCTTCAGCCTCTATACCTATATCTATACATACACCCGCACACACATGTCTATCTATATATGCGTGTTTCGGTACATACACATAAGCATTCATGTCCATGATGTCGACATCCATACATACATACCCATATATGTATGTACTTCGGTACATACACACACACATCAATACTTATGTTCATGAAATTTTCGTACACATACATATTATATATATATATATACACATGCGTACATGTATAGACACACACATACATAACTCACATTCATATGTATATATACATAATGTTCTCATATATACATATTATACATAGTGTTGTGGGTGAAAATCCTCAGGATGATTTTACCTCACATCCCTAATGTGCCATCCCCAGGATGCTGAAGGACTTGACTAACGTCAGGATGTGACAGTATGTGCACATCCTGAAAATGAACTATCTTATTGATATATGAATGCAGGATTATTTTACCTCATACTCTCTGGGTAACATTCTCAGGACGGTAAAGGATTAAGCAGGGTTCAGGATGTAACAGTGTTCTGACATCTGTGCATCCTAAGGATGGACTAACGAATTATCTTGTACTTATGTTATTACAGGTGTAATTAACCCATGAATAAGACTTGTAACCCCCTTCTAACGGCTACAAAGTCTTACTAATTCAGAGATATCAAAGATGTATGAGCTGTACGCGTATCAACTTGAAGAACGAGTCAAAGTGTAACCGCCAAAGTGATAAATGCAAGGCGAGAAAGGTGGAAACTGTTATCCAACGTCCACTACAGCTGAAAAACCCACAACGGTCACCTGAAACAGTCCACAAGCTTTCAAGGACCTTAACTACTTAGCGAGTTTCATGGGATCGTTTGTTTACTTCATGTACTATATAAGTGGGGGTATTGGACGAGTATAGGACACTTACATGCACATTGCTTACACTATGGCTACACACACATACACTTAGTTGATTAAAAACACTCACACAATCATTGTATTCATAGTACACTCGTCCACATACTCATCCAAAGTTGTACCTTTTTACCATTTTAATATTAACAAACAAGGCAGGGGCCTAGACTCCTCCCGAGGTTTTATGCCGGCGATCTACAGCTGATCAAGGGCTTTCCTCGTAGATAGTGTGTTGTTCTTCTTGTTATTTGCTTTATTTATCTATTTCCAACAGTTTCATCCTAAGGATATAACTGTCCATCCTGTGGATATAACTGTCTATCCCGAAACTAACATAAGCCATCCCGATCGTAGTTGTCATATTTTTGCTTATTAAACACCCTGATACACCATCTTCAGAATTTAATAGATTCCTTAACATATTTTCTCACATTTAGCACTCTACCTCACTTTTACAAATTTAGAATACAAAGTTATTTTTACTAGGTAATTTTTGACCAAAACACATAGTATTCTCATACACACATATTATGCATACATACGCACACATACACACCCACATACATACATACACGCACACACACACACACACACACACATATATATATATATATATATATATATATATATATATATCTTGTGTATACACACTACACGCATACATATATGTACTACATCACACACATACATTTATACATTACTAGATCCTAGTTGCTTGATTAGTTTTACTTGGAAAAAGATTATTAATAAACTTGGTTGAACACTAATGTTTGGAATATGAAAATAACAAGGTTAAGATAGTGAACATACCACTTGATCTTGCAAAGAAGGCTTGGAACTAGATGACTAAGTGTTGAGAGTGTGTGTGTGTGTTTGTAAGTGAGTTGGTGAGGTGAAACAAACAAGCAAGTGATCATCTTAGGCTTCTATTTATAGAGGAAAAGATAGAGAGATGGCGAGAGAGAGAGAGCGAGAGAGAGAGAGGGCCGAGAGAGAGGGGGCGGCGAGAGAGAGAGATGAAGGTAGAGAGAAAGAGGTCCAATTCCCATTTTGGCAAGTCAACGTACATGGAACCTTGTGTTTCTTTAGAATCTTTCCATGCTAGTGTTTAGTCTTAGAATGATGCCAATCTAGTCATATGACTTATCATCTGATTCCTTGTCATTGTGAATGACTAAACACATGATTTAGGCTAATACTCACTTTTCTTGTGTCTTGTGATTAAGGGAACATTGACAAGAGATGGAGGTGTCCATAGATGTGTCTTGGCTGAAAATTTTTAATGAAAAGGGAAGGTTCCTTTATGGTTAGTCAACTCTCATGGATTAGTGTTATGATCACACTTTAAAAGTTGATTGATGTCTCTCCTCTTTGTCTCCTCTTGAGCCGAAAATATCAAAGGAAAAAGGGAAGCCATTTTTGGCTAATGATTTTCCATGGATATTTATGTTTATAGAAATCATTCTAGTTTAGTGATTAGTCTTAGATTAGATGCCATTCTAATCCATGTGATCTCGCATACTAATACCTATCAAGATGAAAGACATATCACAGGATTATGGAGTGATTTGGAAGAAAAAGGAAAGTGTCATGGGGTCGGGGGTGGTGACGGTTTGGGTTGTTTCCAAGGGAGTCAAAACTAGTTATTTTAAGTAAGGATCTAGTATGGATTAGTGGGTTTAAGGAAATCTATCCATTTTTATCATTAATCACTTCTTGTTTAAAGGTCATGATGTGATTTGTATGTGACTAATCATAGGATCAAGGTGATGGTGTATTAATGATTGGATAACACACTTAAATATTGTTTAGTGTTGTGTGAATGTTGGACAGTGAGGATGATAGTGGTGGTGGTGGTGTGCTTGGGAGCCAAAAAAAAGAAAAGAAAAGGAGGGTGGGGGCGGCTCTAGGTGGTGGTGGTGGGAGTGTTATTTTGGACAAGCATCTTCCTTAAATCCTTATGTTTATTGATTGTTATACCATTTTTGGTGTAAGGATATTTGATTGTTATTAAATGAGGAACATGAAGTATGAGAAAAAAATGGTGACATGATTGTTCCAGCACATTCTTAGACTACGATTAACTCATGCATGCACACATATGAATTATATACATATATATCATAGTTATATGTTTATATATATATATATATACATAGATATTATATATTTTTTAAAGTAACTATGGTTCCTTAAACAAACATGATCATATATTTATTTGTATAGGAAATCACATGTGCTTGCTTGAAGCTTATATAAGGAAAATTGTTATCGTTTAAACTTGTGTCACCAGTGCTCGTTGATATGGGTGAAATTATATTCGTTCGGGTCTTGCTGGACTTTCTCGGGGGACTTATGCATATATGATATACGTTAAATTACACATATAAAAGTCCCCGTTTAACTCCCATTTTCATACGTTTTTGACCTTATACACAGGAATTGGTACTTATTTGGGTATCTTTACAATTTCAGGTCTTAAACGATGTCCCGGAAGCAAAACGGAAGGAAAAACAAAGATTTCGGCGCGCGAACAGGCCCCGAGGACCTGTGAGCGGCCGCTCACTTCCTGTGAGCGGCCGCGCGCCCCTCCCAGATATTTCTGGGGACCTTCTAAAATGCCTACGTCATCTCAGCTGCAACTGGTCCACTTGTTGATAAAGCGAGCGGCCGCTCACAGGGCCGAGCGGCCGCTCGAAGCCTCTGATCTTCTATAAAACAGCCATTTAACTCACTGATCAGTGGTTGGATCTTGGGGGAAGCTTTTCTGGTGATTTTTGGGGCTTTTGAAGTGCTGCACGGGCGTGGAACAAACTCGGGAATCCATCTGATCCATCCTTCAATCATCCAATCCATCTCTTAGCATTTTATATGGTTTGATCCTTTAAACATTTGTGTTTCAAATCTGATTTTGGATTGCTATTTTGATGTTGTTATAGTTATTCGTACGCCTACGGGCAAGAACAATAGTATTTAGTACGTTAAACAATCATTCGTGTAGTTAATCATGTTTTGTATAAATTTGGCGTTTTTCACGTTTAGATCTTGATGATCATAGCGCAACCTTGTTTCATTGTTGTTGGATTTGTAGTTGTATTTGAATGACTTTGGCGATTGTCGAATGTGTTAGGCGGATAAATGTTGAAAAACCGTCCGTTTAATCGTCCGGTAGTAGACTAGTTAACTTGTTAAATAGTTTATGCCATGAAACTGTTACCGGGTATTGGTTTGGTTAAAGTCAGTCGAATAACGGTTAAAAATGCTTACCGGCACGTAAAAGGGTTTTAAAAGCCTAATGGTGCCGTTACTGGTCTTTGACACGGTTAATGATCTTTGGTAGTTATTTTGGTAAAAATAGCGATCTTAGTAGATCTGGGTTCAAAGTTGGTAAAATGGAATAGGTTGTGAAATGCTCTACTTTATGCTAGTTTAGGTGGCTGTGTTGTGTATTCGGTATAGCTTTCCTGAATTAGTGAGGTTAGAAAACTCTTAACAGATGACTAACTTATCTTTAGAAGATCTTCGTGAGATTATATCATCTGCTCGCTAATAAACAACTTGAAGTGGTTAACGTGTGTACTCGTGTTAGCTTTCTGTATAGTTGTCATGTTAGGATGCCCGAAAGGGACACTAACTGTCGGAAAATGGAAATGTTGATCACACGCCTTTATTTCATAGAATTTATAGATGACATGCTAGGTTTGATATATTATAGTTTATATAGTTATATTTTGTATTTGGAGTCTTACCTATGTTAAATATATGTTTTAGAATTAATCTAGTTATAAACAAACTCAAACTATCTTTTTCTACTGGTAAATCGGGGATAGAGTTTTAGTACCATTGCTCCGCGCGCGTCCATGGATCGATATCTGGTTCTTATCTACACATTACTACATATATGACAGGGTACACTTGCCCTATTGTGTGTGATTTAATATTAAGGTCTAAACCATTTTTATAAATATTAAAGCAAAACGTGTGTTATTTTATCGCAAAATTATGCGTACTAGCAGACACGTCAATATAAAATGATATCTAATACGTATACTAAATATAATGTTGACTAGAAAGTGTACGGATTTTGACCTGGTAAGTTGGTGGGTGTCACATCTATAGACTTAGTGATTTATACGTCTAGGGCATTTGTAGGTGTTTGACATTGGACTTGCAATTCTCTGCTATTTGATTGCACGCTGTACTTGAGGTGAGTTTCACGACCCATTTTACTGTTTTTGTTTTGGGGAAAAAATATGTTATGTTAAAATGTTGTAAATTATGGGAATATGTTAAGTGACATGTTGGGTACTTGGGTTTGTTGTACACTACTCGGGGTGAGTCCTCACTACTGTAACCATTAATTTATGTGTGTGTGTGTGAAATCGAAAACCAAAAGAATATTTGGATAGTACCATTGGTGCCCGATAAGGCCCACCCCTAATCGATAGCGTCGATTATGTAACTATGTATACCAGGGTGCACGTATTCTGAACTAAATTGTTATTTTCCCAAGAAACAACTAGCAGGGAATTTCTTGTCTTGGTTTGGTTATGGGCTCAAGTGATTGTAGGAGATCGCTACTCTTTACAATAGTCACTGCTTGTATATATTTCCCACTTGTTTGTTGATAAAATCTTTTGTAGAACTAAAACCTGTGAAGTCACCACTATGTATATATTGATGTATGTTATAACATATCTTTTAAGTAACTAAGTGCTAAAAGAAGACATGGCTAGTACGGGGGGATCATCCAAGCGTCAGATCTTTTGGAGGGGGGGGGGTTACTCTTATTTTCCATAGGGTTGGGATATAACTGTGAAACCACTATTTTTAATCAAACTATGTTTGTTATGTGATATATGGACATGAAATACTTTTTGACGTCTTAATTAATATTATCCTTTTCTAAATTAATTATGGTTTGTGTTAATCTTGACTTTGATGCTCTTCGAACATTGAGCCACGTGTTTCCGCTGTTGGCGTGGTGTGACAATATATTCTCTTATTCATTTTTAGGAATATTACTAAAATAGATTATCTTGGTACCATACTGGTACCTGGCGAACCCAACTTATTCAGACCGAACAACATTAGTATTGGTGAAGAAACAATGAGTGTAATGAGTACAGTACTTACCTCACAGGAGGTACGTGGGGTGACAACTCGTGATTGCTGCAGGATATAATCCTTTGCTCCACACCGAAGCTGGATTCGTGACCTGTAAATAATCAAAGGGTCGTACGAAAGGAGGTGACCGCCTAGAGTCTTGAAAGACCCGTGATTATAGACACAAAAATGGTGGCTTGGCCTGGTAAGTGTAAGGGTGTTCTCTGAGGAATCAAAAATGAATGAAGGAGGTGAGACCTCCTATTTATAGGAGTTACACGGGCCGATGACCATTTACCCATAACCTCGACGATGGGCTTGGGCCCGGGTTCTGGGCTTGCCTTCCTTTCGGCCCAAATAGTTAGATTCGGACTAGGAGTTAAATAAAGAAAACGAGATAAGGATAGAGAAAGGAGTACCACACTACCATTGGTACACGTGGCGAGCTGTCATTGGCTGGAAGCGGATCTTTCTGTTTGCGTAAGAGTGTGTCAGGCGGCTACAGTCTGCTCCTTCTGGAAGACGACTGAAGTGATGCATGACACCAAGGGAACAGTGCAGCGAGTGGGGCTCAGGGGGGCTGCACCTTCCCTCCTGGCGCACTGTTATTGCGGACCAAGCCTAAGGCACATCAGGCCGTGAGCTGTTCGCAGGAGACCATCGCTGAGTTGGGTGCATGGTCCCGCGCGGGCGGATTGCACTTCATGTATGATCTCTGTGAGGACTGAGCTCCGCCGACGCTGAGGCTCCGCAGAGATGTGCTAACTTCTTGTACTTAACCATTTTGAATGGTTACTTCTCCGCGGAGGTCCTATGATGATGATGTTGTGGGGTAGGGTAGGGTCCACCTATGTGATAGGAATTGGGACCCTACCCCTTCAATTGGTATTATCAAAACCGATGTTTGTTCCCGCGCGAGCAGATTGCACTTCACGTATGATCTCTGTGAGGACTGAGCTCCGCCGAGGCTGAGGCTCCACAGAGATGTGCTAACTTCTTGTACTTAACCATTTTGAATGGTTACTTCTCCGCGGAGGTCCTATGATGATGATGTTGTGGGGTAGGGTCCACCTATGTGATAGGAATTGGGACCCTACCCCTTCAATTGGTATTATCAAAACCGATGTTTGTTTTTATGGGATTTTGATAGATGTAAAATACATGTCGATACACTTTTGGGCATATCCTGACTTTAATTTTAGGGTTTACTTATTCAGTTTTTAGAATGAATGTAGGTACCATAACGTCGAACCGAGTTGTTATAGCGTGCTCATTCGGTTGCGATAATGAGTGTAGGTACCATAACAAACCGAACTGATAACGAACGTCGCATAGTGCGTGAGAGTCCCACTAGTTTTACTTTAAATTAAATAATGTGTACAGTTTATTTGTTTAAATAAAAATATCTAAAAAAATCTTGGGTGAGTCTTTTGGGAACCCCCCTACCTGATGAACCCAACTTATTCAGACCAAACAACATTAGTATTAGTATAATCAAAACCGATATTTGTTTTTATGGGATTTTGATTGATGTAAGATACATGTCGATACCCTTTTGGGAATATCCTGACTTTAATTTTATGGTTTACTTATTCGGTTTCTATATTGAATGTAGGTACCATAACGATGAACCGAGCTATTATAGCGTTCTCATTCGGTTGCTATAATGAGTGTAGGCACCATAACAAACCGAACTGATAACGAATAAATTCTCGACGCGTAGCAAGTGAGAGTCCCACTAGTTATATTTTAATTTAAATAATGTGTACAATTTATCTATTTAAATAAAAATATCTAAACAAATACGGGTGAGTATTTTGGGTTACCCCCCCCCCCCCCCCTACATATGTTTTAGGTTGGGTGGTGCAGAATGTAGCTCCTCCATTGTAAGGGGCTTTGTTTTTTGTTTTCAACGGCGCCCACCACTATTTTCAGTTTTTATTAGTTTAATTAAAGTGGGACTCACTTAACATGTTCGTTGGCAATCGTTATTGGGGTAACGAGCCTTCAATACTCTCTCCCCCTCAATGTCGCCCAAAAAATATAGAGGGGCGCTATTATTGAAAACATTGGTGAGGTGACATCATAACGTCCCTACACTATATAGCCTTGTAGGTTGATAGACACGTGAAAAATAAATCTTTAACTTAGTAAATAACCTATCAACTTTATGTAAAATTTAAGGTTAAAAAAATCCAATACACTTATTCATAATCACTAGTGTATTAAGCAAATTTAGTCGATCTCCGGTTATAATTGCAAATGGATGAAAACAGACGTTTTATTTATATATAAATACAAAATTTATATTCCATTTCTAAATTACTATTTGTAATTCCAGTTTTATTTTTGTGGAGAGAAAGAAGCGGCCAGCTGGCATCGGCAACTGTTCTGTCGGTGACACCCCATACCCAATCATGGAAACACACATGACCAACATGGTTTTTGTACCTTTTTGTTTCTTCCGTTTGATTATTTATTTATTTTTAAACTAAAATGCATGCATCTTCTTTTAGTTTAAGGTATACGAGGCGGTCCGTGATACGCATTTGTGATGGCTGTGATATACTGTTATGTGATGGACAAAAACCATTGCGGGTGTAATGTACATGGCGAGTGGCGACTGTGATAAAATGTGTATAGAGTGGGTGATTTGTTTGGGGATGAAGTGAAATGTTGTGATTGGTTGGTTTTTTGTGAGATTGGTAGGGAATAATTTAGTGATAGTATAATACACTACCCCATGTGTTTAGTAATGGATGTGATAAAATATGAAAATTTTAGGTGACACAAAGTGATTGTGTATGATAAAATCAGTTGTGAGGACCACCCCACCCACCCCTTAGAACATAGAAGTGGAGAGCGTCAGAAGGGAGAGCAAGCCCTTTCATGTTGGAACACCACGTCTTCCTTTCAATTGCCTGGCGTTGATCCCTCCCCCGTGAAGAATACCATGGGCGTTGCCCCTGTACTTTTTTTTTCTTTCAAAAACTAATTGTTAGAGTATTCACATTCCCTTCACCATTTTTTTACCCTATAATTTAACTAAAAACCACACTTTTCAAAATTTATCTCTCATTTTAAAAAAATCACCAACATTCCATCAACCATATTTATCTTTATATTACTCATAAACACTTATTTTATTATATTTCTCGTAAAAATACACTCACAATAATTTGATAACAATTTTTCATAATATAGAGATGGGGTATAAAGTGGTTGATGGGTTGTACTGTGTTTTTAGTAGAGTTTTTTAAATTTTAAAGATATAGGAACGTTTGATGGGTGGGTTGTGATTGCTCTTAGGATCATTTTTTTAAGTCTAATTGAATTAAAAACATAATCAAATACATAATTCAAACTAGATAGTTGTCGTAGGCCGCGCGTTACGGCGGCGACACGTCATGTGATGCGTTAACCATACGAAAATGTACAATGACTCAGTTTTACACCATCGAATTAAAACAAATTATATTTGAGCCGACTCATGTGTTTTCGAACACAGATTAAGTCAGAAACGTAGGTAACTCGGATTTTTACTATCGAATTAAAAGATTTTATATTTAATCTAATTCATTTCCGAACAAAATTTACGTAAGAATCGTAGACCAACCGATATCATACGTAAAACTAAGAAGGAAAACGTTTTACTTTTGACCAGACTTGTTTAAGAAAAAAAAAAACCCTATGTCGAAACGTGTATTTATACTTGCGATAGGTCACACGTTGCGGGGCAACGCCTAAGTTGTTTATCGGTGGCGGCATGCCATGTGACGTGTTAACTGTATGAAAATGTACAATAACTTGATTTATACCATCGAATGAAAATTTTTTATATTTGAGCCGACTCGCTTGTTTCCGAACATAGTTTACGTCAGAAACGTAGGTAACTCGAATATTTACTGTCGAAATGAAACATTTATATTTGATCCGACTTGTTTCCGAACAAAATTTACGTCAGAATAGTTTTCCAACCGATATTATACGTTAAAATAAATAAAACGTTTTATATATAACCAGACTCGTTTCAGAAGGGAAAACACCCTATGTCGAAAAGTGAATTTATATCGTTTATAGAAAAGTTTGGTGATATAATGGGTTACACGTAAAAAGTTTGAGGGTTAAAAAGAAGTTAGAAAGTAAGAGTGTCTTTTTTTGTCAAGTTAGAAAGTAAAGGGGTCAATTCTGTGAAGCCAGAAAGTTAATTTTGTCAAATATAAACTTAAAGGGTGATATTGTCATTTTAATAAAGTTGAGGGGTTGTGTCTTAAAGAGCATGGTCACCACCACCGACCATGCTCTTTAATATATATATATATATATATAATAGGAAACAAATACTTAAATCAACAAATACATAAAATAAAATAAGAAATACATAATTACACTACTTTCATTTCACCATTTGTGACGGATGGCCCTTAAAATTTGTCATGTCGAAAATTGGTTAAAATTCTGGCTGTAGAAATGTTTAAACTTTAGCAACTTCAATAACTTCTTAATTCGTTGGGTCACCCTCTCCATTCATTACTTCGTTGTAGAGTAAATATAATCCCAAGGTCTTGTTACGCGTATCCCTATACTATTGAATTGAGTAGCTCTACAGTGCGGTTGGTGTGACCCACGTGTTAACGGAAATGATGGAAAACAACATTCCAAATCGAATCTGGTCCAGCAAAAGGCATGCCATCTTGGACAATCACCCAATGCGTAGGGAAATGTATCTCCTCCTCGTAGTTCCAACGTGCTCTTGCAATTTTAGAGATGGTAAAAAAATTGATAGTGTGACACCCGTCAACAAACCATGTCAAGATCTGTACACATCTTACTTAACTATGTCATTTCTTGTGTATATTAGACATTTCTAGCACTTACTATACCATCCTGATTCTAGCAAAGTCCGATCTATTACATAAATTCAATACATTATCCATTTACGCATACAACACCCGAATTATCCGAGACAATTGACGTTGAACAATCAAGCCAATCACACGTTCAACAAAGAGCAACTAGGCATCCAATTACTACGTACGGACAAAACAACAATACACGTGACAATACCAAAGTGGGAAATTACACAATTCACAACATGTTTTATGCAATTAACACACATAAAATCATGAAACATTATCAAGATACACACACATGTAGACATGAGTTAATATTATTCAACATATGCTTGTTCAACTAGTAACACCTGTAATGGTAATATGGCTTGTATTATTATCGCCACAACACATGTTATTAACTCATTAAATCACCCCTATATTCATGTGTTAACATCCAAAAATCTATTTCTATGCCATGAATAACAAGTGATTACCTGAAACACACCATGTTCATGCATATATGTGTGGATTATCTGCTAGGTGTGTGTGTGTCTACACACACATGAATACATTCTATCAACACAAAACTATACCATGGAACCTATGTATACACACATCTATGCCTATCCATCTAAACACATGTCTATACACACACTTGATACCTAATATTGTGTGTGTATATATATATATATAAGTGTGATAACAAAAATACAACTCCCATATCTATACATATATATCCACGGCTACACACCTAGAACATATAAGAGAAACTTTAATCATCTATCTCTTTCACCATGATACATTAGAATGGAAAGAATAATGACCATGTCATCACCCTAGATAACTATCCTTCCATTCGTTCCTTCCTTCTTTTCATTCGGTTGAATACCCTATTAAGTGAGACAAAACATTAAGCTTTCTATGACAACTAATCTTATACAAGAATGGGTCTTATATTGACAAACCACTTTCCAATAGATGATTATATTCCAAAAATGTTGCCTCTTTCCTTGCCTTTAGCTTCAGCCGACTCATCACCAAACACACCACTACTTTTCTTTGTCAAGTGTTATACCAAAATAGTAACTTTATCCAACTCAAGAACACCTTCCAAGGTATGATCATATACCCTTCTACACTCTTGCACATAATCGGCCAATGATGACCATACACACACACACGATTTCACATAAAGAAATGAGCACAATCTTAGTCTCTTGTAAAGTCCCTATCATACACTAACAACCAAACACTAAGAGATTTCATGGATTAGCACCTACACTATTCTAAACCACTTCTTATGAGGGTTGGCTAGCCAAAATCACCACCCTAACCACCCTAGAAATCGGCTAATATGGAATGCATGCCAACAACACAAGTCAACTTATTATATGGATATAGAAAGCCACCTTTTTCTTATTAATTCCCAAGCTTCTTGATTTCCCATAATAATCCATCCTCATCCATATCCATCGGCCTATATATAGTGACCAAAAGGTCCCTTGAAACCTTGCACCAACATTTCCAATTCACCCACAAACCTTTCACCTCTCTTTGCATCTTGAAACTCCCGACCGAAACTATTGGGTCACCCACGAGTTGTCTTATTTTGATTCACACCCACACGAAGAGCCACAAGGGAACCAAGAAGCTACATTGTTGAATCACGACCCAATGGAAGCTCTAGATCATCAAAATCATTCACCGCCATTTCATTTCTTTGGTATGTGATCAAAACTCTTCTTGAACCTCTATTGATAATCGGCCTACACTAAACACCCGCCATTTCGTGTAATTGGCCTAGACCAAGTTAAAACATTGAATTATAAAGAAACAAACTTATAAGTGTTAAGTTTTGTCACAAATTCATATATGTAAATACATATACACATTCACACATACACGACACACATATGTGACTTTCGGCCGATACCTATGATCATTCACACAATGTCGAATCATATATGTTTGCGGATCTTGAGTTTTATCAAAGAAATCCGACTTTTAAACTAAAAAACATAAGGTTTATACATACATGGAAGTAACCTCTTTTTATACATAATGATACATGATTATGGTAACGTTATACAATTACATGTTTGAGGTCAACTTCTACCATCATAAAACAAGCTTCTATAAGTCATTTTGGCTACACATAAATTGGATTTGGATCAAGATGTTATATTAAAGTTTCGGCTACTATAATAACATATGTTAATGTGGCTTAAACATATGTTATACCCAACTTTAACATTTAATAACATAACACATGTTAAAAACACTTGTTTTCCCACAATTTCACCACACATGCTAGATTGGGAATATTCTATAACCATGATGAGATGTGGGGCCCATCTTGTTAGCAATAAATGTGTTTTCACAATAAAACTCCTGGAATTCACGAAACCGTACAATTTACAAAGGTACATACAAAATACGTAGTAATTGTCACATGCATGAACAATGGCCCCACATATACAAGGGACTGCAAGTCGGGTGAACAACTTGTATGGTAAACGACAAGAACGTATAGCTTACTATGTCCATGATAATCATAGGGCAACTTTTTTTGGGACAGTAGCTATTTCACTTTTCTGCCTTACTAGACCATATCTTTAGTCACCTGGTGAGTTTCACGGCCCCGTTTTACTGTTTTACATTTTTGAGGATAAACATGCTACATTTCTAGTTACATTACAATTGGGTGAATTTCTATCATGACTACCATGTGAAACATGAGATATTCGGTTCATGAGCTCAAAAGTCCTCGTACTTACATTGATATTGTGACCATTAGCTAACAGTAGCCATGGAACACTTAAATAGATCTATTGGGTTGACACCCCCACTCTTGGTTAGTCGCTCTAACCGGTTACTTACATAAGAGTGTTAGTCTTCTACTATATATACAATGCGCGAGGCACAACAGTCAAGAGGTTCGGTTATGGGACTCATGGTTGGTATAGTAATCATTAGCTTAGCTAGATTTGATTGGTCATACACGAATTTCACAAACTCGTTACATAGTACATTAAAACCTGTGAACTTCTACCATCATAAAACAAGTTTCTAGAAGTCATTTTGGCTACACATAAATTGGATTTGGATCAAGATGTTATATTAAAGTTTCGGCTACTATAATAACATATGTTAATGTGGCTTAAACATATGTTATACCCAACTTTAACATTTTAATAACATAACACATGTTAAAAACACTTGTTTTTTCCACAATTTCACCACACATGCTAGATTGGGAATATTCTATAACCCATGATGAGATGTGGGGCCCGTCTTGTTAGCAATAAATGTGTTTTCACAATAAAACTCCCGGAATTCATGAAACCGTACACTTTACAAAGGTACATACAAAATACGTAGTAATTGTCACATGCATGAACAATGGCCCCACATATACAAGGGTCTGCAAGTCGGGTGAACAACTTGTATGGTAAACAACAAGAACATACAACTTACTATGTCCATGATAATCATAGGGCAACTTTTTTCGGGACAGTTTCTATTTCACTTTTCCGCCTTACTAGACCATATCATCAATCACCAGGTGAGTTTCACGGCCCCGTTTTACTGTTTTACATTTTTGAGGGATAAACATGCTACATTTCTAGTTACATTACATTTTGGTGAATTTCTATCATGACTACCATGTGAAACATGAGATATTCGGTTCATGAGCTCAAAAGTCCTCGTACTTACATTGATATTGTAACCATTAGCTAACAGTAGCCATGGAACACTTAAATAGATCCATTGGATTGACACCCCCACTCTTGGTTAGTCGCTCTAACCGGTTACATACAAAAGAGTGCTAGTATTCTACTATATATACAATGCGCGAGGCACAACAGTCAAGAGGTTTGGTTATGGGACTCATTGTTGGTACAGTAATCATTAGCTTAGCTAGATTTGATTGGTCATACACGAATTTCACAATCTCATTACATAGTACATTAAAACCTGTGAACTCACCGACATTATGTTGACAAACCTGTTATGCATGTTTTTTAGGTAATTGAATATGGAGCTCGGGGACTTGGGAGAGAGGTTTGAGTACACACACCGTGGTACCTTCATCATGAACCAAGATTCAATAACCATTTTAGTATGTAATGTTTGACATTTGGTCCGCTTTTTTTCTGACAATTTACATTTTATTATGGTTATGTAAGATAAATTTGAAATGTTTGGTATCCACTATTGTTTTATCTTATGTGTTGCTCAAACCTTTGGAAACCTTTTGAAGTCACATTCCCGTGTTTTCTGCCTTGACGGGGTGTGACAGAGAGAAAATTTGTAAGTGAGATGATAGGAGATTTTGAAGCGTGTAGATGTTGAAAATATAGTTGATATTTAAAGGGGTAAATTAAGGTTTTTTTTATTTTTTTAATTCTATCACATGATCGTTGCTAATATTCTTTTTTTTTAATTTTAGTTTTTGTAATTTATCATTTCATATTATTTTATAGTTTATTTTTCATAATAAAAATAAGAAATGTTTTAATTAAAAAAAATAGATGTCAATTGCCCTTGCCCACTATTTCTTCCTATCTATGCTTTGGAGGCTAAATCTCTCTTTACTTACGTAGCGCCTAGGTCATGAGACAAAAGCTCCTTGCCTTTGCCCACCACTTACGTTGTGTTTGTTTTCTAGTAGAAGAGCTTCTAACTTCTTATGTCTGCGTCGTGCATACGCGGGCAGATATTTGAGGCGGGCAACTCATTTGTTTTTTACAAGACATAACCTCTTCTAATCTCTGCCCTTACTCTTCCTCATACAGACTTTAAGCCACCTCTTTTTATCTCTTCTCACCCACATAACACAAAACATAACACAAAGTAGCAGATCATCTTTTATTAATCATCCTCCTCCTTATTCCTCCCTCACCTTCCCCCTCCTCCGCCACCGCCGCCGCCTCCCACCACCATTGCCATCGCCTCCCTCCTCCTTCCACCACTACCGTCGCCTCCTTCCTCCCTCCACCACCGTCATCGCTCCCCCTCCAAAATTTAGCCCAAGAACACACCCACAGAGAGAGAGAGAGAGTTCGTTACTCCTTATACTCGTCATAAACACGATCAAAACCCTTAATCAATCACTTAAACAATCGATCAATCGGCCGTCCAACAATTTTCTATGAATGACGCTGTTAGGTTATATTGAGACCACAGTTACCAGATTAGAGAATTTTGATAGCCTATTGTATAGTTTGATAGTTGAAGGACTTAGTATGTAATTAATACAATGTTTAGTGCTCAAACCCTAGGCTGCGCACTTATTTGGATGGGCCCTGTGCACTTGTGTTAAGTGCGCAGGCCCAGGTGTTGTCCTATATAAAGAATGTGTGTGCACAGCACTAGGGTTGGGGTTTTGGGATAATCTTTGTAGCACACGTGAATAGGTGCGTAATTGTCAGTGTATTCCAAGGTGTTCATCATCAAATCAGTAATGGAATCATCATGTTATTCATCGTGTGTTTCGGTTTTATTCATGTTCATCTAGTATCTTTGTCTTTCTGGATTAATCACTTAAAACACCTAACAAATAGGTGTTTCTAAGTGATAACAATCTATTGCATATCACAAGATCTAGCTTTCGGGACTTACAATTTGGTATCAGAGCCTTTGTGCTCTAGATTGTATCTACATTAAGATACCAAAACCCTCATCTTGTTAGTTTTCATTATCAAGATTATTTTCTTTATAAACTTTCAAATTTAGGTGTTTTTCTTATATTTTGGCTTCAAATTTCGTAAAAATTGTGTTTCTAAAGGTTTATAGTATGTCATTTTAGATAGAAAATGTTTTGGAAAGGATTCAGCTGAGTTTTGTGTTTGTTACAGCTCGTTTTGCGCACTTATTTCATATAACCTGCGCACTTATCTCATAAGTTGAGCACTTGTTTCTTAGTTTGAGTACTTGGCTCATATATTGCATACTTGTGACTGTGAGTACTTAAAATTCTGATTTTAGTACGCAATCAGGTTTTCTGCGCACTTATTGCATTTCCATTGTCTTGAGCACTTATTCAGGGTTTCTGCGTACTTAAACAGAAATCTTGGATTTGTGCGCACTTACTGAAAGGTGTAGTCTTGAGTACTTGGCTAGGGTTTCTGCGAACTTAAAATCTTAAACGAGAGTTTAAGTGTCTGCGCACTTATTTTAGTACGCAGACTGATCAATAAACACTAAGCACTTATCATGCCCAAGTGTTGACTGATCTGCGCACTTATCAAGAAACACAGCCACACGTATACTTCCGAGCTGCGCACTTAACAAAGACTACAACTTGACAAGGCTGTTTACATTCTTACAGGTTGCTGCATACTTATCTGGACTGCTGTGAACTTACCTATGCACTTATCTGCGCACTTAGCTGTGTACTTACGGACTTGGACATTTTCTGGACTGATAACTAAAATCTGTTTAACTAAATCCTTAAAATTCATCTAAATTATGGCCGGTAACGATAACCATTCAACAGTTAACCCTATCACTCAACAAGAACTTGAAACCGGAACCACAACCAGAGTTCCTAAGTTAAAAGGTGTTGAAGACTATGGAACTTGGAAGAACAGAATGAGGTCATTCTTCTATGTTACAGACTTCACCCAATGGAATTCTATCCAGTTGGGCCCACACATTCCCATGAGAACCACTACCACAGGAGAAGAGTTTAACCCTGATCCAACCACTTACACTGATGTCGATAAACAATTACTCCAGAGAGATCACAAGGCTTATGGTGCTCTAACCATGGCCTTATCAAACGATGTTTATAACATGTTTGAGGAGTATGGCACGGCGCATGATCTATGGTTTGCGTTGAATGAATACCATGAAGGGAACGAAGAGATGCGCCAGTACAAGCAAGACATGGTGCAGAAAGAATATGACATGTTTGGCAGTATTCGTGGGGAAAGTTTGAGCTCACACATCGAGAGGTTCATGAGCATGTTGACAAAGATGAAGAAGGCGGGAATTCCTGTGAACAAGAGAAATTCAATCAAGAAGCTGCTAGACTCACTGCCAAAAGAATGGAGCATCCAGTGTATGTTGATCAGGAAAGAATATCTAGACGCCCAGTCTACCTTGGCTGATCTTATCAACACCCTGAAGTCGTTTGAGATGGACATCACGAAGAGAGAGATGAACCAGACCAATCTGAAGGCAGTACCCATCACTGCAATGAAAAACTTGGCATTAATGACTCCAGTGGGTAACATGGGTTCAAGCTCATCTCATGTGTATGCTGATGGAATGATTAGTGGTAGCTCCAGTTCAGGAAAGACCGTTCCATACTCTCAACCCAGTGGCAAGAACTCTCAATCCTCAACAAACAAAGCTTGCTAATGAACACGTTGAACTCTTCAACGCCTTCATGACCAGCTTTGAAGCATTGAAGACAGGTGATCTGAAGAATGATATGATGAGCCCGGAAGATATGTATCAAGTGGATCCCGATGATATGGAAGAGATGGACCTGAAATGGCAAATGGCCATGATTACTCTAAGGGTTAAGAGGTTTCAGGACAGAACAGGTCGAAGGGTTGGACTGGGAAAGGCTGGCTTTGATAAGTCAAAAATCAGGTGCTACAACTGCAAAACTCTCGGACACTTCAAATATGAATGTCCAACGTTGAATCAAGCTGAAGTTAAACCTGCAAAGAGAATGGTGGCTATCACGGATGGAGGCGAAGCCAATCAGCAGAAGGCACTGGTGGTTCAAGATTTTTACTGGGGAGAGGAAGTTGCTGTGGCAGAGGCTGAAGTGAACAAGGCACTGATGGCAAAGATCTGCACAAAATCAACAATTGGTGTGAGCTCTTTGGAAGGGTCATCAGCGGAGATTCCAAAAGGAGAAGGGATGGAGAATGCTGGTCTAAAAGGTGTGTTGAGTGAGGACAAGGGAAAGAAGGTTGCTGCCGAGGAAGCTTTAGTTGCTGAGAAGACTTCCACAAGCAATGTTGATCAACAACCGCAGAGCATGCAGAAGAAGGTTGAAGAGAGAGACCTGGTAAGTATTCCGCTTGAAATAAAATCAAAGCTGTGCTCACCAAGGTGTGTTACAGCCGTTGCTTACTGTTTGTCCCACAATAGGAGAATTTTATGAGAAATGGATGACATCCGAAAAATCAACACTGAAATGAAAGAAAATGAGTTAGCATATCAGCGAAAGTTAAATGCAACAATAGCTGAAATGCACACTCTAAAAGAATTTGTTCTCAGAAAAGATTTTTTAATAAATGACTTAACTGAAAAACTAGAAATATCTAGAAATGAAACAAATCATCTCCAAATTGTTGTGGACAAATGGAATGTAAGCAAGCATGCTCATACAGATATCCTTGATTGTTCAAGGAAATCTTTCATAAAAGATGGAATTGGGTATAAGGATAAAAAGGGAATTGTAAAATCTCTATTTTTACCCTTGAGCAAAAGTGAATATATACCCATTCCAAAACCACATCCAAAAAATGATCTTTTCGAAAAAGAATGTGTCACATCTGAGTCAAACTCTAATATAAGTAAAAGCAGTGCAGATATGACCCAACAGGATCAGGTGGACGATGATGAAAGTTGTGGTGGACAAACAATGGGGTTAGGTCACCCAGGTGCCAATTACTCTACAGTGAATTGGTTCATCTGGAGTCATGACAAGTCAAAAACTTCTTTGAATTCGGATGAATGTAATAGTTTAACTAAATTGGATTACTGTAATAGTTTATCTAGGATGGATAACTGTAATAGTTTATCTAGGCCGGATGACTGTATTACATTAACTTCTAAACTTGATTTCAAGGGTGTTGTGGACCCTAATGATAGGATGAATCCTATCAAACGATCAGATATTTGTGTTGAAAATGTTATGCCAGTTTGTGTTGATCTTAATGATGCATTCTTTGATAATGAAAATGTATATAGACCATCTCTGTTTGTTCCAGAACTAAAAAGAAACAGGTTTGGGAAATTTCTTACTGAAGAAATTCCAGAGTTTACACCATCATCAACAGATATGTCATGTTCTGAAGAATCACAAAGTGAAACAGATAACACAACTTCTGAAGAATCACAGAGTGATACAGAAAGTGACATCAGCGAGCCAGAATGCAACACAAATGAAGAATCAAGCAACAACAACAGTGATGAAGCATGTTCAAGAGACAGCCCCAACTCAAGCAAATACAAGAGAAGAACATCACAATCATCATCATCCAGATCTTCTTCAAAGATCAAGCCTAAACACTCTAAATGCTTTAGATGTGGAAATGAGGGACATGTGGTTAAAAATTGTCATTTGAAACCCAAACCACAAAGTGATACCAAGACCCAAAAATCTTTTTCGGTTCAAATTAAAGATCTTCAAGAAACTATAAGAAGTTTTGTTAAGGTCACAAAAAACTTGGAAAAGACAAGAGTCAGTTTTGGGTGAAAATCACGACAGATTAAAACTAAAACAGACCTGGATTCCAAAAGTTACTTAATATATGGTCTGAGTCGTGATTGTACATAGTGTCTCGTATATTTATCTGTATATTTCTCTTGTTTTATGTGTTTTTCAGAATAAACTACAGAAATGGTTGATTGCCCTGATGAGATATCTATGGCATGTTGATAGCGGGGCGTCAAGGCACATGACGGGACTAAAAGAACTCCTCAAAAACTATCGGTTCATTGATGGAGAGTTTGTTGCTTTCGCCGGCAACGAGAAGGGCGGAAAGATTGTTTGGATAGGAGACGTGATTTCTGATGCACTGACTTTAGAAGATGTGAACTATGTTCCAGAATTGTGCTACAATCTGCTGAGTGTATCACAAGTCTGCGACAAAGGAATCTCAGTGTTATTTAATGACATGGAGTGCATCTTTCTAAAGCCAGGATTCATACCTCCTACTAATATGATTATGCTTAAAGCTCCTAGACAAAATAACACTTATTTGATTAACATGAGAGATGCAAAGTCTGAATGTCAAATGACATGCTTACTTTCTAAAGCATCCGAGTCAGAGTCACTGTTATGGCACAGGCGATTAGGACATGTTAACTTCAAAAACATTAATAAGCTTTCAAAACTAAATCTTGTCAGAGGTCTTCCTTCCAAGGAATTCCCTTTTTCTGAAAAATATTTAGCATGTGCCAAAGGAAAACAACACAAGAAATCGCACAAGTCCAAGACAGTGAACTCTATCGACTCGCCTCTTCAATTATTGCATATGGATCTTTTTGGTCCTATTAGTGTTAAAAGTCTAGCTAAAAATTCTTAGTGTTTGGTGATAACAGATGATTTTTCTCGATTTACATGGGTGTACTTCTTGGAATACAAAAGTGAAGCTGCTGAGACATTGATGCTGTTTGTTCCTCTCTTTGAGAACATAATAAAGACAAAAGTTAGATCAATCCGAAGTGATCACGGAACTGAATTCAAAAATCAAAGTTTCGTGACTTTCTGCAACAACAGAGGAATTCATCTTCAGTACAGTGCTACGAGAACTCCCCAACAGAATGGTGTTGCTGAAAGGAAAAATCGTACACTTATTGAAGCGGCCAGAACCATGCTTATCGACTCTAAATTCCCGATCATTTTCTGGGCTGAAGCTGTGAATACCGCCTGTTATGTTCTTAACAGAGTCTTAATTGTAAAGACGCGCGGGAAAACAGGTTATGAATTGCTCTTTAAAAGAAAACCTCTGATTGACTACTTCAGGCCTTTTGGATGCTCATGTACGATGCTTAACAACTACAAGAACATAATGAAGTTTGATGCAGTTGGAGATGAGTGCTTCTTTGTTGGATACTCTTCAAGTCAAAAAGCTTATAGAGTGTACAACAAACGAACCAAAATGGTTCTCGAGTCCTTTTATGTTGATTGGCAGGAATCCAACTCTACCAACACAGGAGCCGGTCCTGACTGGTTCTTTGACGTGGATGTTGTTTTCAACAATTTCAGCATCATTGAAGAACAACCATCTGAAAATCAAGCAGCCGATCCTTCTCCTCTTGAAGATACTCTTTACTCTTCCGAAGACGATGTTGCACCTTTCACCACCCGATTTTCTCCACTCGTAGCTGATCCAATTGTTTCCCCTTCAGTCCACAAATGGTGATGCAACTGTTGAAACTACTCCATCTACTGAAGGTACTCCAGCTTCAGATGAAACATCTTCAGCACAACAGTCTGCAAATGATCCATCCAGTTCATCAATTCCTGTAGATCATCTTTCTAATCTGCCTTCCCAAATTCAAGAAGAACCAAACATGGGATTTAAGTCTTCTAAGGATCACCCTGTGGAGAACATCATTGGACCAATCTCTGAGGGTGTTCTTACTAGGAATCAGGCAGATAAACTTAATATTGCACTTTCAGCCTTCTTATCTCAGACGGTACCTTTCAGCATTGAAGATGCTGTCAGAGATGCAAGTTGGGTTGAAGCCATGCAGGATGAGCTGTATCAGTTTAGAAAGCTAAAGGTTTGGGAACTTGTGGATTTACCTGAAGGAAAGTATCCTATCGGAACAAGATGGGTGTTTCGCAACAAAATGGATGAAAGAGGTGTGGTAATTAAGAACAAGGCTCGTCTAGTTGTTCAGGGCTTTCGTCAGCAGGAGGGTATTGACTATGAGGAAGTGTTCGCTCCAGTTGCTCGACTTGAAGCCATACGTATCTTCCTGGCATACGCCTCATACAAGAACTTCAAAGTCTTTCAAATGGATGTGAAGAGTGCATTCTTGTACGGGAAGATCAAAGAAGAAGTCTATGTTTGTCAACCCCCAGGTTTTGAAGATCCTCATCATCCCAACAAGTACTACAAACTGGATAAGGCTCTCTATGGACTTCATCAAGCTCCTCGAGCTTGGTATGAGACCTTATCTTCATACTTGCTGCAGAATGGGTACACCAGAGGGAAGATTGACATGACTCTATTCACCAAAGAAGTCAACAAACACTCTATCCTTGTTCAAATTTATGTTGACGATATTATCTTTGGCTCCACTGATGAAAACTTATGCAGGGAATTTGAAAGCATCATGAAGTCTCAATTTGAAATGAGCATGATGGGCGAATTATCGTTTTTCTTAAGCTTGGAAGTGCAGCAGAAAGAAGACGGAATTCTCATCCACCAAGCCAAGTATACAATAGACATTCTGGAAAATACAACATGACCGACTGCAAGCCGTCCAATACTCCTTTTGCGGCCCAAACAACACTTGTACCAGATCATCAAGGGCCTTCAGTGAATCCTCACACTTATCGATCAATGATTGGCTCTCTGATGTATCTAACAGCTAGCAGACCAGATATCATGTGGGCAGTTGGATGCTGCGCGCATTTTCAGTCCAATCCTAAGCAATCGCATGAAACTGCAGTGAAACGAGTCTTCCGCTACCTCAAAGGAACACCAAAACTTGGTTTATAGTATCCTAAGAGTGATAACTTTGATCTAATCGCTTACTCTGATAGTGATCATGCAGGTTGTAGGATTGACAGAAAATCTGTCTCTGGTGGTTGTCAATTTCTAGGTAACAGGCTAGTGTCTTGGCAGAGCAAGAAGCAAACTACAGTGTCCATCTCCACTGCTCAAGCTGAATACACAGCTGCATCCAGTTGTTGTTGTCAGGTGTTATGGATCCAAAATCAGCTTTTGGACTACGGTTTGAACGTCATGCATACACCTATTTTTATTGATAATGATGCATGTCGTGACATCGTGAAGAATCCAATTGATCATTCTAAAACCAAACACATTGAAATTCGGATTCACTCAATTCGCGATGCTCATGACAAAGGATATATACAGGTGTTGCCTATAGATATCTTTACAAAAGCTTTCGATAAAACCCGGTTTCATCAGTTGGTTACATGGCTTGAGATGATAAATTTTGAATAAAAAAAAAACTTTACTTGTGCATATTTTATAGAAAAATCTTCTTTTCTTTTAAAACAAGATTTTTGGGGGAGAAAGTAAACCAGTCCAATCCTAATGCAAAATTAATTCAGGAAATGATAGGAACTAATCATATCTCGTCAGCATGTGAATAGGACCCAGAGGATGTTGTGGCCTCAAGCAACGATGTGTCGGTAGATTCAGCCTGAAATCAAGTAAGCTGCTCATAGGTGATTAACATTGAAGATCTACACGGAAAGCTGGATTCCCACTGTGCTTTAGGTTTGCACAAGCTGAGTCCGGTCATACATAGGTTGAGAAATTAAAAGACACAAAAAATTTTGTGCATAGGTAAATCAAAAGACACCTAAGAGTGCAAGCTACCAATGTGGGGCTAAGAAAAAGAAAATTTTGAAAACGAGCAGCAAAAGACACGCAATGTTAGTGACGTGCAAACATATCTAGATAGCTCACCAAACGATCAGATGATCATCTTCTCTGCTTATGGTAACATAGACCTGAAGCTCTCATCATCTGATCAAGATAATGATCATCTTCTCTGCTTATGGTAACATAGACCTGAAGCTCTCATCATTATATTTCAATAAACCTTAAGGATCGGTAGGCCAATACCTAGCACATTGTGGGGTCCATAAAATTTTCGTCAATATTACCGAAAAACATGATAAACAGCATCGCCAAACACATGTTAAAAGAGAAAAGGCATGGATTTAAGTGGACAAGCATACCAACAATTGTTCTTAGGCTGCAGCTATCCAACGGGAAGTTGAAACGGGTTCTGGCAGGTATGGTCAGTATGATCTTGAATGCAGAAGGTGAGACTTGGTAAAACCCCACTTATCCAAATGAATTTGGGCTTCAAAATCTCTAATTGGGCCAAAATCTATGAATCTGTGCGTACTTATTGGGCCCTGCGCACTTAACTCAAGTGCGCAGGCCCATCTGTTGACTGTATATATACTGAGTCAAATTTTGTTAAAAAGTTTTATCTTCTTTAACCTCATTACAAACCCTAATTCACCTTAACCTTATCCGTTCATCATCATCATCGTTCATCATCTTCTTCCATTAAACACCTAATCATCATCTAATCACACACATACACCCTCAAATCAGTATCAAGATTCTCCTCTTGTTTGATTCTTACTACTGATTAAGGTAGTTTCTTGTACTAATGGTTTATTGTTTGTGATTACAGGGACTGAACGCATGACTAAGATGCATCTGTTAGGGTTATTAGTTGTTTTATTGGTTTTTGAACCTTTGAAGATATGCGTACTTGATAATGAACAAGTGCGTACTTGTCTCATAGAGACTGCGCACTTGTCTCATAATCATACAAGTCCTCAGAAACCCTTATGTCCTGCGTACATATGTGTCAACTTAAAATCTTGAACGAAGGTTCAAGTGTCTGCGTACTTGACTAGTACGCAGACTTGACTGAGTTGCCAAGGGGTTACCATGCGCACTTGACTTGTGCTTGCGTACTTACCTAAGTGCTCAGTCAAGGATGTGCGCACTTGACTGAGTACATGAATCATTGGACTGTGACTTGGACTGCGCACTTAGTAACCATGCGCACTTGGACTTTAAACAACATATGACATTCATTTTGACTATTGAGACACTTGAACGGACTGCATACTTAAACCCAGACCTTAATGATCTTAAAACTGAAAATCAAACGTATCATGGACACCGATGACACCAATCCATCAAACCTTAATCCTGTGACTGTTAAAATTTCAAACCTAAAAAAATTAATAAAATCTAAGTCTAAGTTCGTTGTCCATCTAAGTTTAAGTCTAAGGTCAGTTATTGGAAATCTAATTGGCTTTTCGTGCTCTTGGTTAAACAGATGGCACTCGACTGGGATCCGAGAGGCATGCACAATCAGCCAATGAATCTGGAAACTGATGATGTCAAGTTTAAAGATGTAGTGACTTGGATAAAACGCAGCAAAGTCGGATATGCTGTGCAGAACGTTGTACCAGTCTACGTTTCCCACATTGAAGACTTCTGGAGGTCAGCGCGAGTTGAGACTGCATCAAGAGTCAAGCGAATCAACGCTACAGTCCGAAACAAGGCTGTAGTCATCACTGAAGACACTGTTCGAAGCGTGCTGAGACTGCAAGATCAACCAGGAACTGTCAGATTCATGCCCAAAGCAGATATTCACCAACAGTTCAAGAGTTTCGGCTACAAGGGTGATTTCGACAAGAGAGGGGACATCAAGAAGAGCCATCTAACAAGAGACTGAAGACTTATTAGTCATGTATTTATAATGTCTCTATGTCATAGAAAGGGAGGCTACAACGCGCTCAGTGCTGAATGGTCGACAGCGATGATAAAGATTTGCAAGAACGAAGCGTTCAACTTGTCAGGCATGATCTTTGATTACATGGTAAAGAATGCAGAAGCTGGGTCAGGCAAATGGGTGATGTACCCAAGGTTTGTGCAGATGATGATCAACGCACAACATGAGAATCTGCCCCTCAGTGATCAATACAATTTCACCAGAGGTGCATGATTCTTTACTGAATGCAACACGCCTGACTGGGAACCAATGCTGGAGAATATGTATGCGGCCCAGCGATATCCATTTGTCATGGAGCTGTACAACAAGATCCAGAAGAGAAGGTCAGATGCTGCTGAAACTCGACAACAACCCACAGCCGCTCCTGCACCTGGACCATCTGAACCCACTCCTTCAGCCCAGCCAACTGCTGAAGAAATTGCCCTAGAAAAAGCAAGGGGCAAAAGAGTGGCGACTGAACCTGCTCCATCAAAGCCCAGCAAAAGGACAAGACCAGCTGGTTTATTACAAGAAGGGAGAGATACATTGACACCTGAGCAACTTGAAACTGCTGCAGCCTTACAAGAAGGTGCTGAGTTTGAGAGGGCAGCGAGAAAGAAAAGGAGAGAACAGCTACCTGAATCAGAGATTCCTCGTGTAGTGACTCAGGATGATATTGAGGAACAAGTGATCTTAGAATCCATCTTTGGGGCAGAACAACCGAATCAACCAGGGCCTTCCACTGCTGCTGCTCCAGCCCCCAAAGCTCCAGCCCAACGATCTGCTGAACCATCCTCCTCAGCTCCTGCTGCACCACGTCGCAAACCGGTGCATCAGGAACTATATGAGAAGCTTGTGAAAGAGGTTGGTAAAACTGCTGCCAGGGAAATCTGCACTCTGAAGAGTGACGTACACAACAACCAAGAGCTGAGAAAGAAAGTAAAGAAGCTCAAACACAAGAACCGGAACATGGAGAAAATCATCAAAGATCAAAGATACCTGATCAAGTTTCAGAATCAGGTTCAAATGCAAATGTTTGAGATGTTCCAAGATTTCAAGAAGCAGCAAACTGGTGCGCCCAGCACTACATTTGATGAGACTTTTGATTTCGGAAAGTTTTTGGAAGAAGAGAAAGAAAAAGAAAGAGTTGCCGAGGAAAGTGAGGTTGATGAGGTAAGTAAAGATGAGATGCCAGAGAGATTTGTGGAGATGGGAATGGATGAAGAAGTTGTTTATGAGACGTCTGATGGGCACAAGTTGGATCCTGAAAGATCAACTTGGTTTCCTAGAAGGCCCATCACCATTCCAGCCTTACATCAGAATATCCATCACACCAAGTCAGCTCACCAGGAGAAGATCATCTCCTGGAAATATGATGAAGAGAAGAGATTGTTTGCTGTGAAGAGAAGAGTGGGTGATACAATATTTCAAGGGTCAAAAAGAACTGAAGTCTCTCCCCCGATGGGATATCAGGGAGCTCAGCAGGGCCCCATTCATTAATCACTCCCTCGACTCCCAGGCGGCCATGGTCGAGTGGTTTATCAAGAAAGAATGTGACACTGATTTCCAAATCCTGAAGCCGCAGAAACCAAGAAGGAGGATATCCAAGAAAAGAATCGATCCAGCAACCGGACGTGGCATGATAACTTACGTGATTGACCCTCCTCAGGTCGTCACACGAGTTCCTATTAGATCTGAGATTCTAGTGATGCTGAGGGACTTTAAAAAGTGGTTTTACGACAGCAACACTGGTGAAGCAGTCATTAAACTGCAGGACGATTCGGAGGCTTTGAGGATTTTGGATCCAGTAGACGTGTTTGCACTAAATCTGTCAGATCTGAATATGCTGTTTGCAAATCAGATTAATGTGGGTGCCGGGAACGCGTTGTTTGAAGAAGCGGTGTTATTTAGAAGGGCTGTGGATAGAGCTATGAATCTGAAAAGAGAGCTGCTTGAGATAATCGACAGGATCAATGCAGCAGATAAAGAAAAGGATGACAGGGAGAAGGCTGCTCAAGCTACTGCTGTTGCTGCTGCTGGTGCAGAAATTACTCAACCTGAAGTCGAAACTACTTCAGAGGTACAAACAGAAGATCCTGCAACAATAGCCGATCCTCAAGGAACTGCAACAGAATCAACTCAAGCTCCTCAAGCAGTTGAAGAAGATCCAGTCGCACTGTACATGCAAGACCCCCCTGAACAGGTTGAGGGGGAGCAAACCGAGGTCGAGATAGATTGAAGATTGAAGAACTGGTAGCTGTGGTCTAGGGGGAGTATTGTTGGGTTATATTGAGACCACAGTTACCAGATTAGAGACTTTTGATAGCCTATTGTATAGTTTGATAGTTGAAGGACTTAGTATGTAATTAATACAATGTTTAGTGCTCAAACCCTAGGCTGCGCACTTATTTGGACGGGCCCTGCGCACTTGTGTTAAGTGCGCAGGCCCAGGTGCCGTCCTATATAAAGAATGTGTGTGCACAGCACTAGGGTTGGGGTTTTGGGATAATCTTTGTAGCACACGTGAATAGGTGCGTAATTGTCTGTGTATTCCAAGGTGTTCATCATCAAATCAGTAATGGAATCATCATGTTATTCATTGTGTGTGTCCGTTTTATTCATGTTCATCTAGTATCTTTGTCTTTCTGGATTAATCACTTAAAACACCTAACAAATAGGTGTTTCTAAGTGATAACAATCTATTGCATATCACAAGATCTAGCTTTCGGGACTTACAGACGCGAATACTGCAGAGCATCCCATCACCATCATCGATAAAGATGTTCGATCTGTGGTCATCATCGAACTGGTGGGAGGGATTATGGTGTTAGGTGTTGGTATGTGTTTTGTTTGTTTCAGAGAGAGGGAGGGGAAGAACAGTCAATTTTCTATTTTATGTTTCTGTGTGTAATATAAAGAACCCACTTTTCTCTCTTCTTTATATGATTCTTTGCTATGTTAATTTGGTTGGAGATTTTTGTTTTAAAATATTTAATTTTTTGTTAATTATCTTGATTATTTTTATTACTTTTTTAAGAGATGAGGAAAGGAAGCACTGGATTTAAGGATGGGATGTGACAATGAATTAATTTTATTAATTTTACTGTGTTTTTGAGAGAGGGGGCAGCCATAATGGTTTGTGTTATATGGGTGATTGGTGTGTGTGTGTGTGTGTGTGTGTGTTTTATTTGTTAATGATTTTGTGGATATTTGTGGTGGATTATGGTTATGGTTTTGGGTTACACTGCAAACGTTAAAAAACAAACAGTCTTCCTCTTGCAGACTGCAGACCTTTGGTCCACCTCTTCTCCTGCAGATGTCTACAGATGTGGTCCCCAGATTGCAGACCTTTTGCCTCAGAAAAAAACAAACAACACCTTAGTCTTATTAGTGGGATCCTCCCTTACTGTAATGGTGAGAATTTGGTCCGGGTCTATTTGATTCTTTCAGTATCAAGACTTGCTATAGTAATTATTAAAAGAAACAAAAATGATAGAGTCGTGTTATACTCAAAAGGATATCACCATGTGTTTTATATTCATCGAAAACAGTAGAAATGAATATCAAAAATAACACATATACCGGTACCAATGTTTTTTCGCTCAGAATCAGTTCGACCCGTCATGATACTGGCACTCGTATAGCTTAAGATACAAAAAAAATTACTATTTATACAACTGGGTATTTAGACTGCATCGATTCGGTTTGTTATGGTATCAACACTTGTTACAGTAACAGGGAGAAAACCAAACAAAAAAATAAAGTTGTTATATACCAAAAAGATATCAAAACATGTTTTACATCAATAAAAAATTATAATAATGAATATCGGTACCATTTCCAATACACCGATATCAGTACCGATGTTGTTTAGTTAAAAACAGTTTAGTTCGTCACGGTTTCAGCACTCGTATAGCTTACGCTACTAAAAATGCAAATAAAAATATTATTTTGAATACAACTGCGTTTTAAAAAAATATATATTCCAGAATGTTGAGGAAAAAGTTGAATACAACTGCGTATTCAGTTTTTTAAAAGCTAAAGAAGCAAACTTATCAAAGAAAAATCAAACGAGTAAAAAAATTGAATGGTTAAAAGCATAATATATATATATATATATATATATATATATAGGGGATGGTTCTATGGAAAACTCACTGTTAGGGTGAAAACCGTGGAAGCTCTGACTTCTCGAGCTTTTTAGGGCCTGAAAATTTTAGGGCATGTAATATACATAATTCTAAGCATTTAGAGCCAAAAAAATCAAAAAAGCGCCAAGCGGTTTTTTTTTTTTTAAATAAAGTTTTTGGGTAACACATGTTACACAAAAATAACATGTGTAACTTTCGTGTAACATGTGTTACCGGAAAACTTTATTATTTAAAAAAAAACACGCTCGACGCTTTTTTGATTTTTTGGCTCAAAATGCTTAGAATTATGTATATTACATGCCCTAAAAAGCTTGGGAAGTCAGAGTTTCCACGGTTTTCACCCTAATAGTGGGTTTTCCATGGATAGTTACACTATATATATATATATATATATATATATATATATATATATGGGGTGGTTATTGTGAAAAGTGACAAAAACGTGCGAAGTGTCACTTTGTGTATGATAATTACGTAATGTCTCTGTATGTTCATGAAAGCATTACGTAATTATCACTACGTAATGCTTTCATGAACATACAAAAACATTACTTAATTATCATTACGTAATTATCTTTATCTAATTATTATTACGTAATTATCATGCACTTTGTACATGATAATTACGTAATGTTTTTGTATGTTCATGAAAGCATTACGTAATTATCATTACGTAATTATCATGTACAAAGTGACACTTCGCACGTTTTCATCACTTTGTATTTAAACCGGCCCCTATATATATATATAGGGAAGTATAAATTGAAAACCCACTCGAGTTAAGAAAACTCTGAAAACCCGTCAAAAAACCATCTAAAAAAGTTTTTTTTTTTTTTTTTGAAAAAATACACAAGGTAACATACATGTTTTTAAGCGTTTTGGGCCAAAAAAATAAAAAAAAGCGCCGAACGAATATTTTAAAAAAAAATAAACAATGCAAACTTTGTAACAGCGATGTTAACATATGTTAAAAGGCAGAAAACATATGTTAACAGCGCTGTAACATATGTTAAAAAGCAGAAAACATATGTTAACAGCGCTGTTACAAAGTTTGCGTTGTTTATTTTTTTTAAAAAATATTCGTTCGGCGCTTTTTTTATTTTTTTGGCCCAAAACGCTTAAAAACATGTATGTTACCTTGTGTATTTTTTTCAAAAAAAAAAAAAAAAAACTTTTTTAGATGGTTTTTTGACAGGTTTTCGGAGTTTTCTTAACTCGAGTGGGTTTTCAAAATATCCACCCCCTATATATATATATACATATATATATATATATGGTAGGGTTCCTGTAGGAAAATAGTTTTGTGTAGGAAGTATTTTCAACCATTGGATTTAAAGATGGATGGTGGAGATAAAAAGTTTAGATGTGTTTAAAATTTAGTTAATATTTATCGAAATTCATGGTAGGATTGTGAATATATGTTTTAAATGTGGGTATAAATGTCATTTTGTGTTTAACTTCTAGAAACTTTTTTAATGCTATCCATAAATAAAGGTTTCTCTCTCTCTCTCTCTCTCTCTCTCTCATAATTATATTTGCTATAATCATTAATAAGTAAACATTAATTCTCACAAAACAACAGAAATCCACCTACTGATGATATAAAACACAGTATAATGTTGATATAAAACACTATTTAGAAGCTAAAAGTGTTATGGCTTAAAACATTTGACTTTGTAGTTTTGTGGTGACATAAAACACAGTTGTAGGTTCAAATAAAACACAGTATATTGTTTCATCTAAAAAAACCTTTGGAAAACATTACGTTTGTTGGTTGTTATACAACACTCCTGATGTTGTTATATAACACTCCTGATGTAGCTTGTGATGAAATGATATATAAAACACTATTGATGGTATTATAAAACACTCTTGATGTTAACCTTTGATGATATCACGATCGTAAGAATTGATGATATGAATGTCTTAAAATGTTTATATGTTGAAATTGAATGACATAGAATTGGATAATATATTGAAGATAACTTGCTAAATTAGTGGGATTTTTTAATTTTAAAAATTGGTAAAAAGTCTTAAATGCCCTTAATCTTAAAAGTTGATCCTATGGCTATAATTCATTCCTACACTTCTTACACAAATCTATTTTCCTACAAAATCCTCTACCTATATATATATATATATATATATATATATATATATATATATATATATATATATATATATATATAGGCTAAGTATCCATAGTAAACCCTAAAAATTTGAGAAAACTCTAGTAAACCCTAAAAAAAACCTACTTCCCGAGCTTTTTGTTTTTTGAAAAAATTAGGGCATGTAATATACATGTTTTAAGTGTTTTAAGCCAAAAAAATCAAAAAAGCGTCGAGCGGTTTTTTTTTTAAAAATAAAATAAGTTATGCACCATAACATATGTTAGCTTATTTTTGCACTGGTAACATATGTTATGATGCAAAACTTATTTTTTTAAAAAAAAAAAAAAAAAAAAAACCCTCCGGCGCTTTTTTGATTTTTTTTGGCTCAAAACACTTAAAAACATGTATATTACATGCCCTAATTTTTTTTAAAAAAAAAAAAAAAAAGCTCGGGAAGTAGGATTTTTAAAGGGTTTACTAGAGTTTTTCAAATTTTTAGGGTTTACTACAGAACCATCCCCTATATATATATTGTATAAGGTTATATTGTAAACCCTTGTTATAGTGAAAACTATGGAAACTCTAACTTCCCGAGCTTTTTTTATGAAAAAATTAGGGTATGTAATGTGCATGATTTTAAACATTTTGAGCCAAAAAAATAAAAAAAGTGTCGAGCACTTTTTAAAAAAAATAAATAAGTTTTCGGGTAACACATAATTATTTTTTTTAAAGTGCTTGGCGTTTTTTTTTTTACTTTTTTTACCCAAAATGCTTAAAATCATGTATATTATATGCCCTAAGATTTTCATGTAAAAAAAAGCTCGAGAAGTCAGAGTTTCCAGAGTTTTCACTATAACAAGGGTGTCCACATGATCCTAACCCTTTTCTACCTTATCAGGACTCTATCTAAGGCCTAAGTAAGGCTAGTTGAGTCAATGAGTTAAAGAGGACAACAAAAGGCAGAAGACAAAGAAAGAGGTATCACGCAAAAAGGGGGCATGCTATATTAGCTAATGTCTCTAAGCAAGATGCCCTACACAGAAACAATCGAAGGAGATGATAAGGTATGAAGATTTGGGTAGAAATAGCTGGTCGTAGTTACTTTATATAAAAATGGATTTAAGCATCGTTAGGTAATGAAATTCTAATAATTAAATAGAAGAATATCGAATAAAGAACGGATTTACATTATACATTACATGGATGGAACTAGAGAGCGAGTTGAAAATCTTGTATGCTAATTGTTTTCTTATAGTTTGACCTTTTAAATTTAGTGAAATTAGGGGAGTTAGAAAGTTCACAACATTGAACACTAGGTCAAACAACCTTTCCTTACTTTTATCGTAGAATATATAAATTTATACGAAAGGCGGCTAAAAATGCTTCAGGTTAACTTATTTAATTCCAAACTACTAAAGTGAAATTATTTTTATCGATTCTTATTCATTTTATCCTCTTGGGAACATTGGGTAGATGCAAAGTAAGACTTGAGTTTGAAGTTGAAAAAAAAAAACACTTTTGAGCATGGGTTATACTTCGCCGCAATTCTGTGATATCCTACAATGCATTGCGGGAACGCCACATCATAGTCCTTTGACACTGCAATATGGCTTCCCTGTTGGGCGAAGGCACAACCACGTGATGAAGACAAAGAAGGAACAAAGGAACCTTTAGTACCACTAGATAATGCGGCACTTGAGAGAGTGTGAGAACGTTAAATTGCCGCCTCCATCTTTAAAATGTATACTCCTATTGTAACAAAAACATTTGGCTTAGTCTTTATTGTAATAAATTCATAGAATCAAATTTATCTTCCTAATTTTTAGAATGTTGATGATCACCGGCTTAATTATGCTACATGATAGAGGCTCTTACTTTTTGGTGAGATATCTTGGGTTCAATATCAAATAAGGAGTAGATTATGATCCGTAGAATAAAGAAAATGAAGGAGGAGGGTTGTTTGTGTACAAACAAAAACAAGTTAACTTTATAGAATCAAAAGTTACGGATTATTGAAAATATTTATTTCACCCTACATCAGTGGCGGATACAGAATTATTTTGTACGGGGGGCACAATACGAGTCGACAAAGTATTAATAACCATCATTACATGTCTACCAATCTTTTTTTAACGACCAACAAATCAATCCCGAACAGTCTCGAAGTACCCACTGGATAAAGGAGTATTCCGAAAGTAACCCGGGTCCATCAATAACTTAACACCAGTTCCCGGGAAAAACCTGCCGCCCGAAGGCCCATTGCGGTAAAACCCGACCCAACAGCAACATTTTGGTATCGGTAGGACTCAAACTCCCCACCTCCCATAAGGAAAGCAAGGAATAACAATATGAAAGTAGTATTTCAATAATATATCCTTAAATTATAAAATAATTCCTACATTATATAATTTGTTATATAATTTGTTAAAAGAACAAAGAAAACTTTAGAAAAGCTCAAATAAATTTTATAAATCTAAAACGTAAATAATATGGTTAAAAGGTAGAAAAGCCTTGGGATAAATTAAATAAAATTTATACGTCGACTAAACATAAATAAAGTATTAATCATGTTAAATAATATAGAAAACTTAATAAATTATGAAAAGTAAAAAAACTAAAGAAAGGAGTACAATTGTGTCAGTGTGTAGTTTGACTTTTGTGTATTTTATATGGGGAAAATGGTCAAAATAGCCCGTTGACCGGGCGTTTTGCACAAATAGCCCTCTCCACCCTCTTTGGAGAGAGGGGTCACGGTTCCCAACATGCCTGAACCGTCTCCCGAGACGTCTCCCATTTCAGCCAACAGAGGACCGCCACGTGTCGTTGTTGATCCCGAGACAGACCTGAGACGTGAGACAGACCTGAGACGTCTCCGGTGACGTCTCAGAGACGCCTCCGGTGACGTCTCAGAGACGCCTCCGGTGACGTCTCAGAGACGCCTTCGGTGACGTCTCGGAAGACGTCTCCGGTGAAGACGAAGAACAAGAAACTCACCGGAGAAGACGAAACCGGTGACCGGCCCTTCTGTTTCCGGCGAACCCGTCGTCTTCCTCCCTCTCTGTCCGTCTTTCTCTCTCTACTCTCTGTTTCCGGCGAACCCTGCTTGAAGTTCTGTTCCGGGTAGATCGGTTTCGCGTTGAAGGGTCTTGAGGAACTTGACGGCGGCATCAGATGAACCAGCAGATGGAATCGTGTTTGACGATTGTTCAGCAGAAGATGAGAACTGCTGCTGCTTGCTGTTGAGAACTGCTGCTGCTTGCTGCTGCTTACACGGAGACATGAATTCAGACCTAGGGTTCGTTGTTGTTCTGGATTTGTTACGGGTGAGAAAGAGAGAGGAGGAAAGACGGGTGAGAAAGAGAGAGGAGAGAGAGGAGGAAAGGAGAGAGAGAGATGTGATGGGTGATGATGTGGAGGTAAGTTATTGGTTAGAGTGGGAGACGTCTCGGGAGACGGTTCAGGCATGTTGGGAACCGTGACCCCTCTCTCCAAAGAGGGTGGAGAGGGCTATTTGTGCAAAACGCCCGGTCAACGGGCTATTTTGGTCATTTTCCCTTTTATATGAAGTGTTCAATACATACAAAGCCATTTTTTAATATAAAATATAAGGATTCATCTACTTCTTCTTCATCAAACATTTGTTCACCTGGTATGTTTTTTTTTTCTATTTTCTTTCTCACTTAAACTACTAAATTTCCATTGACCTTAGAAACCTATAAACAAAAATTTCGGCCAGCCAGAATACTCGCGTGAGCGTTTGAGTGGACGGTGGGCACATGCCCATCCTACTATAACAGTGAATCCGCCCCTGCCCTACATACCTTATAGAATAAAGAAAACAAAATAAAGACTAGTAAAAACTATAAGAGAGGGGGAGGGAGAGAGTGAGTTTAAGCTTAAAACTTTTCTTTAAGTAAAAAGAGAAACAGTAATTCAACATAAGAGTGAAAACAGGTTACAACATGACAATTGACATATACTTAGAACTAAAACTATAACTTGTTGTATCTTAAATTCATATATTGTAATCAACTCAGTAATATTAATTATAAAAAGAAAAAGGAATCAATTCAGTAATATTAATTATAAAACTATATACATTGTTACACCATAGTCATAAAAATCAAATAAAAAGAAAAAGGAAACGATCAAGGATTGAAGTTAACTTTGAATACAATGGGGTAATATTTCGGTTTTTGTTTTTTTTTTTTTAGTTTTTCGGCATTGTATTTTGGTTTTTCGCTAGTTCCTTGCTAGCTTTTTCAATAAAGTTTTGTTAACCATTAAAAAAAAAAGATTCAAGTTAACAACTTTGAAGAAACAATACATTAATTAATTAATTTCTTTTTTCATATATTACAACAAATTAAAAATTACATAAAACGAATTTTACAATTTACTTTGCCTTCACACAGTAAAATCCATACCCTGCCCACCGACACCCATTCCGACCTCACCGGAAACAGAAACCCACCACCGCCGGCATTAGATCTCCGGCACATTACACCTCTATTCTCTCTCTAAACAACCAAAGAATTTCATACATCAAACATAATGCATATCAATAACCAATTTCAGTATCTGCAACTCCCCTCATCAAAGTTCCGTGAATAACTACCGGAGTTATACCGAACAGTCTGAGGTAACCCGACTTTATTATCGGATCTAACAATCTTCCGGATCTCGGTTCTAACCTTACAGAAAACATTTTTCCAGGTTCCATTGCTGCCGTTGTTGCTAGAAGTTTGGTTAAACTCCAGATCTTGACCGAAGACAGGTTTTTTAGAAAGTATCCAACCCCATCCCCAGTCCCACCAGGTTCTGATGGAAGAAGATGCGGATTCACCCATTGAAGAAACGGATTTGGATCGGCGCATGGCCCATGCTTTGGTGTCGGAGATGGAGGAGGGTGGATGCGTAAGGAGACGGAGGAGAGGCGGCGGCGGATGCCGGCGGTGATGGAGGAGGGGTCCGGTGAGGTGGTGGTGGTGGTGGTGGTGACGGGGAGGGATCTTTGTCCTCTGTGTAACATGGTGGTGTTGGGTCGGGTCGGGTTGGGTTGGGTTGGAAGGGAGGTGGGAAATGAAAGAAAGAGGGAGGGGAGGTGATGGGGATATAAATGGAGAGGTGGTGAAAGGTGGTGGGATCCATCAAGGGAGGAGACAGCTTACTTATATGATGATGGTGTATCGTATATGTTGTTTTGACTTTTTTTTTTTTTTTTTTACCTGAATGCTTGTCGGTTCGTCATGGTTTGTTGATGTAACTTTGTTCTCAATCATCTTTTTATCTTTTGACTAGAATATAGGATGGTTTGGTGAATGATCAATTGGTTTTAAATGTTATTTTTTTATTTTTAAATTAGAGTAAATTCCTTTTTTAGTCCCTGTGTTTTGTTGATTTTAACTACTTGAGTTCAATATTGATTTTTAACATTCTAAATACCTAAGTTTTAATTTTGTAACCCTTTAAGTCCAATTTTGTAACGACGTTAATCAAGTCTGTTAAGTATAGGGGTATTTCAGTCATTTAACACCTAGGTACAACTTTCTAATGCTTAATATATAAGGAACAAGTCTTTAATGCATAAAGTTTTTAATAATACACACACACACACACATATATATATATATATATATATATATATATATAGACACACAACTCACTTTCTCTCTCTCCCACACCATCTGCACCCCCACCTCACCACCACCATCCATTGCTGCCATCGCACCACAACCACCCACATCCTACCCCACTACATCACCTTACCACCACCACCATGGCCCCTCCTACCAAACTGCAAATCACTTTGGTTTGAACCCAAAGTGAACCTGTCGAACCACCATCACATCATGTCTCCCTAACCCCCAAATTAATTTCACCCACCACACCCATCACCGTCGACTGGAAGTCTGGAACCCTCATCAAACCACCATCATCGTCGACTGGAACCCTCATCAAACCACCATCATCGTTCCACCACAACCACCCCAGTCAACCGCCCACAGTCAACGCCAAAACCCAAACAATCGATCAGTATAGATCTAGCCTCTATCTTCAACCATATGTACATATCTGTAACAGAGATTTACAGATCCAGAGAAAGAGAGAGAGAGAGAGAGAGAGAACAGACAAGCGATGGAGATGAACAGACGGCCGACCTTTCTTCTCCGGCGAATCATGCTCACGGAGAGACGAAGATGAACAAAGGGCTAACTGAAGGTGTATGGTGGTGGTGGATTTGATACTTTTAGAGAGAGGGAGAGAGAGAGAGAGAATAGTGAGATTTTTGTTGTGTGTGTGTGTGCAGACCGGAGGAGGAGACCGAAGGTGGAAATAGTGACCAGTGGAGGTGAGATTGCGAGTTGTTGAACATATATTACCGGTTGTGGGTGGTGGTAGTCGAAGAAGGTGGAGTCGAAGGTGGTTGGCCAGAGAAGACGAATGGTCAGTCGAAATAGCTCGTCGGAGAAGGTGATCGGAGTTGGTCATCTCCGGTTATCTTCCTTCTCGCCTCACTCACTTTCTCTCTCCTTTCTCTCTTCTATACAGTTTGTGCCTCTCAATGTTTGGCAATGAGTGTGTTTATATATTATCAATTAGTGCAATGATTAGGTGGTTGTTGTTGTCTGTAAATAAGAGAAAGAGAGGGATATGATTATATGAAGAAGACAGGTTGAGATAGTGGGGTATTTATATATTATTTTTATTTTATAAATTGCAAGGGTATTTTTGTCTTTTATAAAAAACTAACAGACTTTATTAACGACGTTAGAAAATAGGACTCAAAAGGTTACCAAACTATAACTTAGGTATTCAGAATGTTAAAAATCAAAATGTTGGACTCAAGTAGTTAAAACTGACAAAACACAGGGAGTCAAAAAGGAATTTACTCTTTAAATTAAGTTAACAAGTCACTACTGTTTAATCTTTAGGCTGGGTGTTGTGGACTAACGTCCATAGCTAGGTCGACGGTTAACAAAGTGAAACACCATCCCATGGGCGTTGAACATGGTCGCCAAAGGGCAAAGGTGGGGCTACCAGCCTCTTAACGATTGTTAGAGGGGTAAGATTATAGCGTCCACGCCTAATAAACCAAGAACACCTTTTATTTATTTTTAATTTTTTTTCCTTTATCTAATTCTTAGTTAAACCAATCGGTAAAAATTAAAGCATTGACTATGTGGGATGACGTTATGCATTTTTTAATTAAACCGCAACACATATGTTGGATAAGAGATGTCCAATAAATCAATTAATCAACGTTACCATTGAGGTATGATCCAAAAAGCTACACTTTAGACTACAAACAAGTGATAACATTCAACCATTAAATATTAGTTCACAAAACACATTTTTATTTAATTATAAGGCCCCAAACATGAAAACCTCACCAGTTGGTTCATATAAACATATAGTTCTTATACCGATAATATTAAACATACGAGCTAAAAACGTTGAGTACAAAATACATCAAAGATCAAGTTGCTACAAAACATCAATCAACATTAAAGGTTGACAAAAGTCACTAGGATACCGGTTTTACTAAACAGGGTAGCCTTTTAATTCATGTTGTGACTCCCTGTCAAACACCGACTTTCTTCTTACCTCACATATATGTTAAAAGTTAGCTACATTAAGCGAGTTCTAGTTTTAATAAAACAAGGAAATAACATTTGTAAAGCTTAGTCATATTGTGAAACACATAAACATCAGTCACAAAGGATATGCAATCGGTAAAATGGGCATCTAGAACTTACCTTGTTACATTTAACTTTCCAGAGTAAGTTTTTTCACGATAAACAACTGTCCCCCAATCTGCATAAACATTAATACACAAGTTCTCGTCAAAATAACGATTAATCAACAATGTCGCATGCACTAAATAATATATAATTAAAGATAACCAAGATATTGGATGGGGTTAGAGAACATAACCAATATATTGGATGGGTTTAGTGTAAAGGACTTGTGGTGTGCAAAAGTTTCAAATAAAGGACACACGGTGTAATTTTTAAAGATAAAGGACACACGGTGCAATTTGTGGTAAACATAAAGAACAAAACGTGTAATTATCCCATAAGATAATGTTTAAGATTAGATTAGACTATGTGTTGTGGTCCGCGAGCGAGTAGCCGCGAGTCACCAACAAAGTCACGTGGATCGCGTGAACCACAACAGTTGTATGTGAACGTTGGCGCGAGCAAGCCCAGACTACCTTGCTCGCGTGGACCGACGAGTAAAAAATGACAGTTGGCAACAACTAGCCGTTGGCCAACGACTAGTTTTGAACTTTATAAAAAAATCATTTTTATTTCATTGCACCAAAATCAAACAAATACAATCTTCAAACCCTCAAAATACACACCGAAATGGATAACACGCAATGAGAAGGATGTTACACGCCGGCGATAGAGTTTCTAAATGAAGACGAGTTTGGCACGAATAGCGAAATCGAAGAAAACCTTAGCCAATGCCTCGTCGAGCAATACTTGGACGAGGATATGAACGTCTTGTAAAGGAATTCGAAGACGAGAAAAATAACTAGTAGTTTAGTAGTTTTTATGTTTTTTTTATTAATTATGTGTTTGTAATGTTTTTTTTATTATTTAATATTTTATGTTTATTATTTAGAGTAAAGATCAAATACATATAGTTTTTTTGTAAGAACTGTAAGAATCAAAGGGGGTAAAAAAAATTATTTTTTTTTAGAATTTTTTTTTCCCATGTGCTTAAACATTCTTTCTAGATGAATAATACAAAAAAAAAAAATTTTAAAAAAAATTTTTTTAGTGTAATTACGTCATTAAGGTAAATACATTAGTTTACACTAGAGTAATTATGTAATTACTCTACACGTAATTACTCTACACCAATTTTTTTTTTTTTTTTTTTTTTTTAGTTTTCAACACTATAATACTTGTTTAACAATATGGGAAAAAAAATTTGAAAAAAAAATAAAAAAAAATACCCTCCTTTGATTCTCACAGTTCTTACCAAAAAAACTATTTGTACCGGAT